>JBBCBC010000003.1:11267091-11867091 GCA_037126765.1 Stenogyne calaminthoides
GCTCAGTTCATCTTGTTCATTTTCTTCAAATTTAATTTCTTAGCTTTGAAGTTCAAGTTTTCGCCTCGATCATCATTTCATTCTTTTTCTTCGTGACGAACGAAGAAAAGTCTTCTAATCTTGTCGACTGCAACAATCCTCTCGAAAGAGTAATCTTCGCTTAGTGATTTTGCTATGTTATTTCACAATTTTTCACTTCAAAGAACGATCAAGAGATGGAGTGGCCGCAAGTCGATACACCGGCTTCCGTAGAGATGTAATTGTTAACAATCGTGGTTCCGCTTTTTTCTTTCTTCCTTTATTATTCTTGTCCTTCCCCTTTTTGGTTCAGATCAAAGAGGTTGGGGCGACTTCATGTTCGTGAGCAATGAATTGTAGTGAGATCTCCTCTCTGAGTTCCTCAACAACTAGAGGAAGTGATCCGAGTGGGAAAAGTATGCGAAGAGTTAAAAAGCGTCGAGAGCAAACCTCGATGTCCTGCTCTCGGGCTTGCCTGTAGGCTACAAAAGTGTTTCCAACCCATACCCACGTGGTTGTCGAGTTTTCCTCCCGATGCCCGACATTTTCCAATAGCACTGGGCAGGTTCGATTGAGCATGTCTGCCTCTAACTTCGAGTTTATCGATCGAGATTGAGCTTCGGCAAAAGAGGATTTACTAGCTTGCATTACTTCAAAAAGGATGTTAGATGCATCCTAACCGGTGACTTCTTTCTCTATCAACTAGTTTTGCTTGCTCTTCTTCAAACCGCCTTCCGGGATCTGTTAGAGAGCTGCTAATTAGTCTTCAATAGCAGCCTTTGATCCCATCCCGAATCTTCTCAAGATAAAGATCAGGGTATCGAGGCTCAAAGATAGCAGGTCGTCCGATGTTGAAGCCTTGCCAAGCCGGGTCTCATCTGCGGCAAAGACCATTCTTGGTTCATCAAGGCATTCCCTCATGAATACAGAGGAGGTTGAACAGGTTCCCTCCCTATTATCGGCAATTCGTAACCTCTCATCCGGCAAAGACCCATTCTTCCGACTTTGCGCGATTTGTAGCTTAAACTTGTACTTCGCTTGTTGACCGTAGCTTTAATCGATTTATAAAGTAACCTACTAATCGATCAGTTCCCTCTTAATCATTATATCTTGAATCGATTGCTTTTTGTCCGATCTTTCGGTACCTTGTTCGATCTTCGACGACTTTGTTACGATCGTCGATCGGTTGAGATTCCTAACTCAACCGATTCCTCTAACTGGTTAGTCTTTAACTAATCGTTCGAGACCACCACCAACCATTTCGTGTACTTTCTCCGAGATCGAAGGCCCTCCTAGCCCGTTGCATAAATCTCGAATATGATCTCTAAGCGGCTTAGTTAAAATATCGCCGCTTGTCAAGATGGATCTTTTTCCATTCTCGATATTCTTCTTTCAACGTGATCTCTCGATGAAATGATGTCGACATCCACATGCTTGCATCTTGTATGTAGAACAGATTCTCGGTGATTGCAATAGCACTACATCGTCACGTAATATAGGCACGCTTCTTAGCCACGATGTTGTAATCCCTTAGTCAGCCGATTTCACTTAGCAGAGCAGCTTGGGAACAATAGCTTCGCAGCCATATATTCGCTCAATTAGTAGATGTCATGAATCGATGTCCGCTTCAAAACCAAGAGATCGCTTTATTTCCGTTAAACCCACATGAACCTCGAGGTTGACTTCGTCGATTTGCAACCTCCGTAATCGTAATCGCATCACCCACTAAGTTTCAGATTATCCGACAGGTAAAATATACCAAGGTTTACCGTCCTTCAGATACTTGAGAATCCGGCTTAGTCAGTTTTTAGGTGGCTTTGCATTGATTTTGGTTGGAAATCGCACATACACCTACCGCAAAGTGATATCCGTCCGCCGCGGTCGTGTATAGTAGAGATCCAATGAGAGCCCTATATTCTTCTCGATTAGTTTTCGACCGTCCTCATCTACGGATCCATCTTGAACCCGGGTCATCATGGGAATTTCGCTTCCTTACGGTGTTGAACTCCAAACTTGGCCAAGAGATTCCTTGTGTGTGCCCTTTGGCGGAGATGAATATCCCTTCTATACTCGCCTTGACTTGTAAACCCGTAAAGTAATTCATCGACCCATCATGGACATCTCGAACTTCCCTTGCATCAATTTTGTGAACTTCTCCACATAGCTTCTTGTTGGGAGATCCCAAGATGATGTCGTCCGTAAATCCCGAACCATCGTAATATCTTCTCCATCTTCTATTGCGAATAAGGTTCTCGTCCACTATTCCTTTAGTGAATCCGGGCTGTCTATCAAGAATCGAGAGAGTGTATCATACCAAGCTCGAGGAGCTTATTTCGTGCCATAAAGAGCTTTTCTTAAACGGTACACTTGGTTGCTTTTTCAAAGCCGAAGGTTGTTCAACATAAACTTCCCTCTCGCTAGTAGTTGGTTCCTTCAAAGGCCGAGATAACAACAATACATGACACTTTCACCAATTTGATGTCTAGTTTTGACTCTATCGATGGGTCTCCGATAATCGATCAGTTGATGACCGTAATCCAGTCCTTCTTTTCTCGACGGCGCTTCATTTGGAGAACATCATCCTCTTCCGATAGTAGTTCATTACTAGTGATTGGGAGTGGTGCGTAATTATGATCCACTTGATAAGAACATGTCTCGGTGATGTTGACCCATCATGTGTTGTTCATGGTAGGAACTTCAGAGTTCCCCGAACCGCATGGTTCGGGTTGATACTATCTCACCGTATGCTCTTCTTCCTTCATCGACAACCGTAATGCGTACCTTTAGGTCTCGACACCATTGAATATTAAGATCAAGTTACGGGATATACACCATTATGTTGTTGATTCTTTCTCCTTGATACTTAGTCGATCCATTTTCACGACGAAAACCGTTGATCCGGTACGCTTTGTTCGAGGCGACTTTTCTCTTGTCGGATGATGTCTCATCAAAGACCATGTGGTGTTTCTTCCACAACTAGGGTTCGCTTTGTTGTAAACCCCGAAAGTTTTCTTCGGATGAGGAATATCCTAAGAATATACCCTCATCGACTTGGCCTCAAAAGTCTTCAACCGACTTTTCCCATTATTGTATTGTAAAACACTTGCACCCAAAAACATGGAAGTAAGAAACACGGTTTTTCGCCCTTCCACAGTTCATAGGGTGTTTTGGGTTAGTCTTAGTCGAGATCATCTGCTCGAGTGTGGCATGCAAGATTGATGGCTTCGCCCGTAAATGACTTGGTGTCTCATGTTGTTAACATAGTGCGAGCGACTTCCTTGAGAGTTCTGTTTCTCCATTCTCGCTACTCCATTTTTGTTTAATGGCGTTCTTGCAAATGATGTCTCATGATGTATACCAAACTCAATTAAAAAATCAAGAATAAAAGAGTTCAAAATTTCGACCTTTATCCGATCCGATTTTTTACTATCTTCGACACCTTTTCGCTTTTGTAGTTTCTAAGCGGCTTCGGGTATCTTTGTCGTTGTCTCATTCTTCTTGATAAGAATACAACCCAAGTAAACTTGAAATAATCATCCACGATTACCGTAGAGTATATTCAAGGTCCATCGAGACCGATCGTGTAATCGGGTCCGAATAGATCCATATGGGGTGCTTAAAGATTTACTAGATGTTGGTCCGTATTCCCTTGAATGAAGCTTTTAACTTGTTTTTCCTTCCTCATGCGGAATATGTCCGGATCTTTTGAGAATACCTCATTCGAAGTCCTTCAACCAAAGGCACTTACTATCTTGTTAAGAGTCTTGAAGTTCGAGATGACTCATTTTTTTGTGCCGAGCCAACCGCTACTTTTGGAACTCTTAACAATTAGGCATATGCTTTTGGGCAAACTGCTCCAATCTGCGGTAGATCGTGGGCCTTTCCTTGAACCAGCTTAAGAAGATTTGTTGAGTAGCTTCGATTCTAATTGTACACTTATCACTCGATAACTCAACAGCGAATCCGATTATCGTGAGAATTGTGATAATCGACAAGTAAATTGTGCTTTAATCCGACATCACGAGACTCCAGATTATTTGTACATCATCATTCTCTAAGTGTTTTGAATCCTTTGGTAAAACCAAATTTATCATCACCAAGAGTACACGTGGGCCTTCTTTTTTTTGTAAGAGCTAAGGAGATGTTTGCTTTCCAATTATGTGCCTTGAGAATCCACTATCGATGTACCAGATAGTTGCTTGTACACCTCCTTTGTTGGCCAGGTCCCCCTTTAACAAGAATCGAATCAGTTTTAGTGCAATTTTCGAATCGGGTCTGAGGGGTTAGTGGTGGATTTAGGGATCCACAAACAAAGGCACTTCTATTGTAATCGATAGATCGTAAGGCCTCGATTTGTCTCACATACATATCAACATAATCATACGCCTCTTTATATGCCTTCGATTAGAATGATTATTCGTGCAGCCTTGGGTGAAATCAAGACTTGGGATTTTTCTTTACATTCGCCTTCTTTTCACCCGATTCAAAAGTAGAGAGTCTCTAGATCTCTCGGTTATAAGGGTAGGTACGATCGCCACCATTAAAAGATTCATATCTTTTGGCATAGATGGTCTTTGCGGTTTACCTATGGCTTGCTTGTTAGGCGGTGACCTTGATCGGGGTCTCGAGATTAGATTTTTTTTGTGAGGTTGTCTCTCTCGATACCTAATCTGCCGACAAAGTTGAGGTCTCTTGTAAGAACTGGGTTCTTCTCATTGATTCCTCTACGATGCTTAGTCGATGGGGTCCATTTCGTACCCTTTCCGACAGCATTGCTTTACTTGCTCAATGAGGTCTCTTTCCCTTATCGATACATGTTTAGCTTTTGTGTATCTTTTGAGAGACTCGCTTGATTACACCCTTCCTAAGTGAACCAAATGGGGCTTTTTGAGGATGTAGAAGGGTTCTCATACCCAATCCCCTTCTTGTTAGTCGCGTGCTGTCAAAATAGGTGTTCATATCCCTAACAGGTTTTTGATGATTTCGTGAAAACCTCTATTTTCTTAGCTAAACTATCCAAAGAGATTTAAGACTCTCATGTGTAGGAATAGCTCATCAAACTTAGCTTGTAGAATTTTGAAATCATCACTTGTTGTTTGTTGATTGCTAGCCGATCTTTGATCCGCTTCTCCGATCAAAAGATTTAACTTTCAGAACTTTAAGTTCTTGATTTTCCGAAGCGATTTCGGATGATTTCACCAAAGAACTTTTATGGCGTTCTCTTTAACAAAAGCCGATTATTACGATCCTTAGCTTATCATTTTCAAATTTCCATTTATTGTATAAGTGTTCATCGCATCGAGAGATCATCAAACAATTGCTCGGGAAAAGCCGCAAGTCAATCTTCAAAGAGTGTGCTAATAATAATACCGTGGAAATTGAAAAAGTAGAAGGTTTGGAGGTTACCTCGGAATGGTCTCCTCCCGCCATCGATAAATTTCATCGTCATCAAGAGAATATCGATCTTCATGGTCGAAGAAATCATTTTGAATTGCTTACGGACATAAATCTTCTATGGATAGTAGCGAGAATCCTCGGATAATGATAGAATCATCAATTTCGATGTGTCAAGAACCATGGCTTTTTCGTCTCTGAAGCGTTGCTTTCTTCCGTTTCGCTTTCTTCTTCTTTTCGAGTCGTCCGCAATCGGAGTGTAGTGACTGGTTTCCTTGTAAAGCATGATCCACGCATCCACGGAATTTCCTCCGCCAAAGTAGTCACTTCATTCAGAGGATCATCGGTGACTTTTCCTTTTCTCGATTGTAATCAACTCCTACGCGTCGAGATCTGTTATCTCTTCTCTCATCTCGACCGATCATCTCTCAGATCATCTCCGTGATCCCTTCGGTCATCGATCTATTCCTTTCTAGTGATCCGTCGGTTGGCCTCCTATTCCTTACATCTTGATAATCCTTCAGAGAATCTGCGATACTACCGAGTTTGAATATTTGATCTTTCAAGTTTCACGGTAAGTAAAGCAACTGCTCACTGGCTTATGATGTTTCAACGGGTTCGGTGTCCTTTGATCTCTTCTTTGGTTGCTTTGAATGCAACCGCTTTTTGATGTGGAGATTGAGGCTTCAAAGCAGACGTCTCGCGTCTTCATCCCGCTGCCCTCTTTTGATTAGATCGAACTCATGGGCTTGAAGACTTAGGAACAAGCTACTTGGCTTCATCTTGGCAATGTCTTAGCAATCCTTGATTCGTGGACTTTTTCATGTCCCACTTCTTGGTGAGAGATCTCAAGATCTTGTAATTGATGTCTTTGTCGACATCTCTCTTCCAAGTTCTCAAAGCTTGTTTCTCGACATGGTGATCCTCCCATCGAGCTCGTTGATGGTTTCGTTTGGCAACATTTCTTGACTTTAACCGAACCGCGCTTATTTTTGTAAACGGGTATCTTTGATCTCGATCATTTCCTTCAAGCATCCTCTGCCACAAAGAGTATCCCACATTTGTTATTTGTTTTGAGATACTTTATCTTCTCCTGGTGATCTTATCCATCGTCTTCATGATTATATGCCCGGGCGATTGTATCTAGAGTATACAACTTTTTTCTTCTCGCATCCATCGCTAGACTTTTTCGAACAAGGCTTCCAGTGCATGATTCGATCTCCTCCAACCGGGCCGGGTTGTCGTGGATATATGATGATGGGTCCTCGTTCAATGATTTCCATCATTCTGCGCCTTATCGATCCTGGATGGTTGCACATGTATATATTGTCCAACTGCATGCTCATCAATTGAAAACTTAGGCAAATCATGATACATACCGGATGTATTATCCATGCCGAATGTGATTTTGAAAACGAATGAGTTTTGAAAATGGTTTTCAAGATCTCGCTCAAATGACCACAAAGATTCTTCCTCAAGAATCGATGATACTCAAAGCCGTGGTCGTGAGAACCACCGCTTTGATACCACTCAGAGGTCCCGAACGGGTTTTGAGGCGGAAAGTATTCAGAGGGCGGGTGAATAGACTTAAAAACTTTAAAGACGGAGGGTGTGATTAGCGTATTGCTCGATCGTAGTGCTAATGAAGTCATGGGATCGATGTTCAACCATACCGAAAGCGCCGAGGGCGACGGGCTTGATATCTGTCGCTTTAACCGAGTCGCGAAGCTTGTAATACCGTGTGAAAACCGGTTTATCGGGTGATTCTCAAGTCATTTTTCAACCGCCGACTAAGGTGTCAACTCGACGATCGTTTGTTTGGTGCAGATCGACAAGTTAACTTAGAATATGTATGCAATTCTAAGCCTACCAGGTGAATAGTGTAAAGCAATAAAGAGCAAGTAAAATGCACACAAGATTTTTTATAGTGGTTCGTGATTTAAACCCGCCTTTACGCCCGCTTCTTCCCTTAACACAAAAGCAACTTAACCGATTTAACCGATCGGACTTAGTTTAATGTGTTAGTCCAACACTCAATGTATGTTTATCGAAGTTCACACTCAATCGATCCCAGAAATCGTAAACTAGAATCCTTAGTCGGAATTGCAAGAACAAACTTAACCTAACTTTGAGTTTGGGTAAAGGTTTGTTGTGGTTCCAATCGAAATCTATCCTAGTGTTTATGTAGCCAAATGCTAGAGGATAGGATTTCTTGCTAAGAACAATGGGAGAACACTTAAGAATTAATCTTCAAAATCGTGTTCTTCGAGCGGAAATTTCGCTAAACTTTTTGCTTCTTGATAATTTGGTTAATATTGTTGTTCGCTTTGCTCAATTATCCTACTTCTTCACTTGACCCAGCAATCCTATTTTATGTAACCACTTAAATCAAAAGAGCCGTTGGAGAGCAATTTGAATTCGAGGGCTATATTAGGTAGGTTGTAGGATATGATTGTGACGTGCTCGAATATCGGCGTGGTCGTGCAGGCATGATTAGCAATGTTTATGTCCGCAACATCGAATCCGTATTGTCGCCTTCTTTTTGTGATGTCGTTTTCTCTTTGATCGGCGAGGCTAAGACTTGAGAATTTGTCCGTTAGGCGATTGATATTCTTTTTGTAGAATATTCATCTTGGTCCGTGTACCAATTTGGTTGACGCCAGGTGTGAGATGACTTGATCGGATAACCGATCATCACCTTGTAGAGTCTTTTTGATGGTTTGTCTTAAGACAATATGCGACTACCGATGTAGGTCTTCGTGTCTTCGGGTAGTCTTCGATTCAGCGACTCTTTGAGCCTCGATGTCTTCAAATCATACCGAGTCTTCGTGTTTGTTATGAAGTCTTCGTGTTTATCCGAGTCTTTGAGTTCATCCGAGTCTTGAGTTTAACCGAGTCTTCAGTTTATCCGAGTCTTCAAGTTCATCTCGAGTTTGGTGTCTTTGCCTTCTTCACCGATATTCCGACTTCTTGTCTTGATTTGTTCTTAGCCGATCGATCATCTCGACCTTATCCGGTCATCCGATTTTCGACCGACCTATACATATTGAGTTCCCTCAATGTGTGACCTATCTTTACATCACGTATGTATACATTTCACCGGGTCATCTTAATCGATTCTAAGTCATCGGTCACCAACAAGTCCGACCGGGTCCTATTACAACTTCGTTTTGAACTTCCATCAAAACTTAAATACAAATTTCCCAACACCTATGATCTTCTCGTTTATAGAATCAATGACCTCATATGAAGGGGGCCTCCCCCCCCTATCCTAGCGTCATTCATTTATCGTGTTCGAGTACCTATTTCAAAGACTCCTTTCAATTGAGGGGCTCCCGTTTATTCCTTTCTAACCCAAGTTTTCTACATTGTAGGAGGAGAATCTGGGCGGCGTGGGCGGTTTATGCCTCCCGCCCCGCCCCGACGGGAAATTTTGTCCCTAAAACCCGAACTTCAACCGGATTTTTTTTATCCCCATCCCCGCCCCTAACATTTTCGAGTATCCCTGAACCCGACCCGAAAACCGACTAACATATTTAATTTTTATTTTTTTATTATCATAATTATTTTATCTCCCTAAAATAATGAAGAGCCAATTATATTATAAATTTATTTTTTTATAAATTAACTTAAAAGAACAAAATATAAATAACTAAACAAATATTTAAATATATATAGTGATATATATATATATATATATATATATATATATATATAAATATAAAAAATATAATATAATATGTAAAGGGCGTAAATTAAATTAAATACCATCCTCGTCCCCTCCCGATTTAAATTTTATCGGTTTTCCTAAAACCGATTGAAATTCAAAAATATTCAAAATAACCGCCTTAGATAGAGGGGGCAGTGGATCATCGCAGAACGGGAAAATTGCTATCCCTACTACATTGCAACCCTAAAGGGCAATCCCTGTGGGAGGCTTGTCATGATCATCCTTCTTCCCATCCGAACCTCCAAAAGAACGTCGGTTGTCCATAGAGTGTCCCACTATCGACAATGGACACAAAAAAAATGAAACGGGGTTGGAGGCAATAAGGGCATAATCTGGACCCCCCCGAAAAAAATGAAGTCACAAGAGGTCACGTGTAGCTACACTTTGGCCGCCGATGGAGTGGTTTCGGGCGCAGATGACATCATCCATTCAGAATCATCATGATTTAACTCAAATCTCACGCCGACCCTGTGAACCGAGGCAATGATCCGTCTCCCGAGGGTGACCATGCGCCTCGTGAACGCTTTTCGAGGTCGACTCGCCAAAGTCAATAAAGTAATAAGTCAAGTCGAGGACCCGGGATTCCAAGCACGTGACCTCGACTTGAGGGGCAATTGTTGTAGCATGAAAATAATCCAACCCGATGAGGTAACTCTCTCCCGAGTCAATGTCGATTGGAGCGATTTCTTTTTGGGAGTCGGGAGGCCACATAGCGCATTTTGCTTGGGTTGGAAGAGGTCGCGTGAGTGACTTTTTGAATATACGAAGATTACGGGCGACTTCGAGGAAATACAGTCGGGAAACGACTTGGACGAAGTCTATGAAGAGATAAAACATGGTAAAGATATGGACGCTAGTGGTGCGAGTATCGGGGCCTAAAGCAAGTCAAGTGCATCCAGACGTGAATCATGGATCGGGATTAGGAAACCCTAAGATCAAGCGGTAGAACCTTTGCAAGCCCATCGAATGAAGCATATGAAGATCCAGAACCTAGTTTCTTATCTATAAATACAAAATGTATCATTCATTTTAAGGGACGAAAACCTTAGAACCCGGGAAAATAGATAGTAAAATAGTCCTCGCTTGGGCAACCCCTGACGTAGTCTTTATTCAAAAATTTAACTGGGTAACCAAATTAAATGCGTTGTTCATCGTCGTTCGGTAGATATATCCTTATATTGTTTGCTATCCTAAACTAGTATTTTAGATCTCAAACATTGGCGCCATCTGGTGGGGAAACTTTTTCTATCGATTTACTCATAAATCAATGGGGTGAGACCCATCTTTTGTCAATGGCGATCAACCAAGGTAACACTACTAGAAAACGAGACAGATCTCCGCGATGGTATCGAGGCCTCCATGAGTTTTGGCGGTCTCATCCCATCATCCCGAGGCCACCCCCAACCGGTGGAATCTCATCCGCATACCAGGAGGATGCGAATGCCATGTTGGCCCTCCATAAGAAGCATCTCGCCTTCGGCGATGAGGACGAACAACCGCCATCAAGAAGGTGCCACACAATCCAGAACCTCTAAGGGCAAGAACACCCTTTGTCAAAAAGGGCACTCCACAGGTTAATCGCATATGATCCGATGAAGCACGCCATCATTCGAATCGCAGTCCTTGAAAAGCCGCAGGATCGGGCAATGTGTTCGATCAACTTGGAGGCAAGAGGCCCGTAAAGCCCCGATGGCCATCGAGGACGAGGTACAATCTCAGCCCTGGGCCATGGCGACCGTGTGGAGCTAGACCTAGCTATGGCTCTAAAGTTGCACCATGATGAGTTGCGAGGGGCCGGCAATTCACCAAGGTGATCCATGCAAGCGACCTACCCTCCTAAGGATCATCACGATGTGAAAATCAACGCTACCGGCGGGACGGTCCAATGGACTTTCGAGCGGCAGAGAACCAAAGTAGTCCAAATTCGAGCGACCATAATCTCACCATCCTGACTCTTCTTCGGGACCATGGTCACTTTGGCACCCACTCAACTTAAAAAATCAACACAAACATTTAGATCGCCATAATGGGAGCACAGACCCAAGGGTCCACGTACAAGCACAACTCTTACATGGCCTCCATGGGCACAACAGATGCCACCAAATGTCGGGTTATTTTCCCTAACCTCGAGCGACCAGCCCATCAATGGTTCATCACCGCCACCCTTCCCGGTAGATAAGTTCGAATTTCGCCAAAGTTATTCCCGACCCACTTCATAGGCTTAACACCGACCTCTACCACTGAGCAATGACCGATGAACACCCAACAAACGGATAACTAGTCCGATCGATCCTACATTGAAAATCAGCTATAACGCTTTTCAATTTAGCGCCAAGCAACATCATCCACGCATCGTAACTTCCGAATCAAGACTCTCCTATTTACGGAGAGGTCGATACTCAAGGAAGAGCTCCAAGAAAACCGGGGTCATTATAAGGCACCGGTAGCTTCAAGCCTTTTTGAGGAAAACATCCCTGTTGAAATGATGGAAGCTAGGTATTGACACCTGGCACGCTTACAACCTGCATCGAGATCGAGAGTTACTCCTCCCACCTTGACCTATCAAGAATAAGCGGTAAGGCAAACCCCAACAAGTACTTCCAATTCCACCTAACAAACCGGCATTACACAAGCGGAGTGCAAGGACCTTCTCCCCCAACCTTTGGAGGCTATAATGAGGACGGGTTGTTGGACGAAGCTTATCAAAGTAACTCGTAAGAATCAGATCACACCCAGAGAGGTCGCCAAGAGGAGACCAACCCCGACAAGCGTAATCCTGCCCAGGAACACGGCCTAGGGAAGTGACTAGCACCACCCATGCCAGAGGGCTGGAGGTCAAGATTCATAATACACTCTATCCCCACTTGGGACAGTCGGGAGACTTTCAGCGACCGGCTCATCCAAAAGACGAATGAAGGTGGAGATAAGAGAAATAAAAAATGCCAGGAAGATGGTGTTACCGGTCTTCACTGTAGGAGAAGAGATTAGCACGATCGAGTTTGGCAAAAAAGACAAGGCCGGAGTAGTCTATCTAAACGCCGATCCTCGTAATTAAAGCCAATATCATGGGCACCACCGTATGTCGTTTGCTAGTGGATGGAGGAGCCTTCTGCAACATCCTTTTCAAGAAAACCCTGGATCATCTCGGGGACTACGACGCATACATCACCCCGTGCGACCATGTCGTGAAAGGCTTTGGAGATGCAACCGTAAAGCCGACGGAAATGATCCGCCTAGCTGTGGAATTAGTTTCCACGTTGAATGAAGAAGTTAGGGCCACTAGACTTTTTAGATTTTTCTGGGTTGTCGACCTCCGAGCTCTTATAATGGATTCCTCGAGGCCATTTGAATTTCTAATTCGAGGTTCGTCCTCAACTTTTTATTTCGTGTAAAGTTTTCCACCAAGAGTGGGGTGGTTGGCACCATCAAGGTGACCAAGTTGATCAAAGGGTTATTTGATTTATTCTCGTCTCGTTTTAAATTCGTGACCGATATCTAGCAAACAAATACTTGTAATAGATAGTGAAAAATAATGTGAAGTCTTAAATAACAAGGCGAACAAGAAAAGAAGTCATGACGACCTCGATCTAGGATGGAGCCGAACGGAAAAGAATTTCTACAAAGCGAAATAGGCGACCACCCGGAGAATACCCCAAGGACGTCGAGGGAAGACCTCGAGAAAGTTAAAGTAGATGGCCGGCCGGATCTTGAGGTGATCATAGGCTCCAAAATGCGGGGATGACGACTTTGAAGGGGAAGTCATCGACTTTCTCAAAAAGAACCGGATATCTTCGCATGATCGCGAGAAAAGACATGATAGGATCGACCAAGTCGCGTTCCACAAATTGTTCATAGATCCAAATTTCGGAAGCCGATAGCCTAGAAAAGACGAAAAGTTTGGCCCCGAGAAATACGTAAGATTGGCTAAAGAGGTGAAGAAATTGTTGGACAACAACTTGATCACACAGCCGACTAACCCCAAATGGGTGGTTAACGCGTGTTGGTGAAAAAATCGAATGGGACTTGGCGGCTATGCATCGACTTCACCGATCTCAACAATGCCTGTCCGAAAGATTTCTTCCCAATGCCCCACATCGATCACCTGAGAGACAACACGACGGGCCACAAAATGATGTCTTTCATGGATGCTTTTTTAGGCTATCACCAAATAGCCATGTACGAACCAGACCGGCAACATACCTCGTTCTTTATGGAAAAAAACATCTATTGCTGGAAAAGGATGCCTTCGGCTTAAAGAACGCAGGACAACGTTGTCAAAGGTCAAGTTAATCATATGTTTACCGAAGCCTCACGGCAAGTCGGTGAAAGTTTACGGATGATATAGTCTTCAAGAGTCTGAGGGCGGAAGACCACCTAACACACCTGGCGCAAACTTTTGACATCCTAAGAAAATTCAACATGCGACTAAACCCCAAGAAATGCAATTTCGGGTCAAATCAGAAAAATTCTTGGGACATCTAGTAAGTAAGCGGGGAATAGAGGTGAATCCCACCAAAGTCAAAGTCATATTAGACATGGGAGCACCTAAATGTAAAAAGTAGTACGTAAACTCACGGGATGTCCGCCGCCTTTGAGCGTGTTCATCTCCTAATAAGGAACAAATGCAAGCCATCGTAATATAATCCAAAAAGTCAAAATTGAATGGACACCGAAAGCGGGGAAGCTTTTTGATAAAATCAAAAGCATACCTAGCGGACATAAGTTTCTATCAAACCGGTTCAGTGGAAAAACTTTTCTTATATCTCGCGCTTTCAAATGGCTCGAAACGGTCCTCGTCCGAGTAGAAGACAGAATGAATTTCCGTTGCATTGGCTACCAGATAATCGAATGAAACCGAACAACGATATCCGGTCTTTGGAGAGATTGGCATATGTGCTAGTCACGAAGCGAAGAAAACTAAGGCCATACTTTCACCATCAAGTCGGTCTCATTTTCCACACCCTCGGGAACGGTTACATCGATCAGATACATCGGACCGATGCTTCAAATGGGCAATTGAGGTCGGACAATACGGAGTAACATATGCACCGACCGGCAATAAAAAGCCTGCATTACCGATTTCATCGCGGAGCTCACCTTCTCATCAAGGGGAGATTCAAAACAAACCACCACGGAGTCAGACGTGATTTCGGTCGGCCGAATTTCCCATAAATCAAGGGGTTTCGGTTATGATAAGTCCGTATGAACATCCTTCCAAACCGCCATCACCTTCGATTTCCAAGAACCAACAACGAGGCCGAATACGGCACTTATTAGCGACTAGAAATGTCGATTTTACTACGGGTGTCAAAAAGACCGCAAGTCCATACAGTATTCCCAACTTCGCGGCCTACCAGTCTTTTGAGAATACTTAAGCACCGGACTATTGTGATGGCGCCTACCAAGAGATTGTAAAGATGTGCCAAAAATTCGACCAAGTTCATGTCAAACCGATCCCGAGAGAACAAAGATCATGAGCGATGCCTTAGCAAGGTTAGCAACTTTCGAGGGTCACCGTAAATGAAGGATGTCACTAGACCTACTTTTTTTTGTATCTAAATAATGAAGACACTTTAATTGTTGAACTTTATTTTGTGAACTTTAGTATTTTTTCTCCGTGAGTCAAACTTGAGACTTCGACGATCGCTTTTTTTACTAAAACTTTTAACTATGGATTGTGTGTTTTTTAACATGAGGATTTGCTATTGTTTAACTTAAGTTTTTCCGCTGCAAATGTTTTGTCGTGTAAATTTGTATTTATTTTTTAAAAGAAATTTTATGGCACACTTTTTAGGTTTCACTAAGTAATGGCTCGGGTTTAGAATATCGAAATGTTAGATGTCGACTTTCTGAATTTGAGGGCATTACAATAACAAAAAAGTGTTGGGAAATAGGGTGCCTTGGATCTATTCGAGGTGCAATTAAATACATATTTAAAATTATTTAATTATTACTAGCATGAATTAATCCTATATTAATTCAAATAACAATTAAAAGCCAACAACATCACGCGTACAATTAATTTCACGTAAATCTTATACATGCAGAATCTAGGAGTTACGAGAAACATACCTCTTGGAATGACAACCTTTGAGTAGATAGATCAACTTATACACCTTCTCAAATATGTCCCACGTCCTTGCTCGTAATCCGGTGGAAGGATTCTCACGAACAAATCATAACAAAGGAGAAAAAATAGAATATTGCACCACCTTTGTGGATTTGTAATTTTTCCAAGACTGGAATTGTGTTGTGAAAAAATTCATCCCCTATTTATAAGAGGGGGGGGGGGATTTGTGCCCTAGAAGGGTTATAGGAAATTTCTTTGTATCTTCCCAAGATACAATCTTGAATATATCTCGTATATTCTATTTTTCATAAACAATCACAAAATGGAGTGTTCTTCATCCCATAATTCAGTATGGAAGAATTTATCCTCTCTGTAGGTCCTCTTCAGCACATCACAATGTGCTAGTATAATCTCTTGATCAAGATAAGTCAATCTGAGTTTTGTACTTCAACCTCTACCAATGGAGTGTTCAATTCCATCTAGATTGTGAAGATGTATTTTTATTTACAAGGAACTGTTAATGTGATCTTCTGTGATCAGATATCACCACATTAACTACAATGCAATACGTATTAATATTGAACGGTTTGCGATAAATAAATAATATTCATTCATATTTAAAACAACAGCGATAAATCATTTATATTCAGTAAATAAGAGTACATTAGTCAGTTATTATGTAAAAGCATACTTTCACGTATAACCTAACAAAAAGATAATCTAAAAAGAATAAGCCCCAAAGTCAAAATGGCTTACCTCAACTTAAAAAACCGAGAGGTCCCGGTTCAAGACATGCTCCTCCTTTTTTAATGGGATTTAAGTGGGGATTTTTCCACCCTACCATGTTAGGAAAAAAAATAGCAAAAAGATTACCAAGAAGTCGTTTAAGATCTAGAAATTCAAAATTTGAAAACACCAATGAGGTGTATATCTATATTGAATATATAGGTATATGTATTTATTTAAAGTTGAGGATAGTTATTTAAAATGGAGAGAGTGAGTTGTGAAGAAAGTGGAGAGAAGAGGTGGGGAGAACAATAAGTGTGTGAGCTAGAATATCTTTTACAGAAGATTATCCTATTTTTATATTAATATAGATAGATATATAAGAGAGAATAATATTTATTATATCAAACTAATTTAATATGATTAACACATGCATAATATATAATCTAAGTTCGATATACAAATCTTATCTTATGTTATAAAGGAGGATACTTGATCACCAATCGATTTGCCAAGTGTCACCCTTCAGTTTCTGCTAAGTGTCCACTGAAAAAAAAATTATGTGTAAATAACTTTCTTCTCCATATATAAAATCTGCCTCTTCATTTTTAGTGCTTAATTAGAAACGGGCCCTTGAGATTTCTCAAGTGTCTCTCTAATTTCCCCAATTATAGTATCCATGATTGAAGGAATAATATCGAACATCCCTCCAAACTCCAAGCAGCACTGCATGGCAATCCCGTGGCCGCTCCTCCTTCCATCCCATCACCACCATTAAGCTAGACCCCGATTTTCCCACCCTTCGACAAGAACCGACTTCATCTTCAGTAGTAAAATTTTTTATTTTTCCCAATTTGGGCATCACTATGTAGTTTGATTTCGTTGCAATTAGTTAGTTTCTGGATAGTTGTTTTATTTAAATATTTTAATTTGGGTAGATTTGCAAATTTATAATCTTCATGTTCTGCATTTCCTTTTGCTTCTTCAATTATAGTTTCAATTTTCTAATATTTCTGATATTGCTTCTTCAATTATAGTTTTAATTTTATATTTTTCTGCTTTTATTTCTACTATTTTTTTAAGAAATCGAATATTATGTTAGAAATCAAATTGCAGAAATCAAATTGATTTGCAAGTAAATAGATAGTGCATGATTTTATGTGATTCAGGTATAATAGTTTGTCTTAGTTTAATGATTCATCTTAAGTTATTATATATATATATATATATATATATATATATATATATATATATATATATATATATATATATATTTGGTCGATGTATACTAGTTTTTTGTGAGCTTTGTCGGGGTTGCTCATTTTGCTACTACAAAGTTTCTATGTTTGATTGTGAGCAAGACTAGAGGAAAAAGTTGGCCTATAATATCATGTTCCCCAATCTCAAATTAATTACATATTATCAGGATGAATTAAATCATATTTACTATAAGTCGATTGTGAGCAAGACCAGAGGAAAAAGTTGGCCTATAATGTCATGTTCCCCAATCTCAAATTAATTGCATGTTAGAAGGATGAATTAAATCATATTTAAGTAATATACACTTATAAAATTAAGTTAACTATCATGTCTTTGCTTTGTAATCGAATTATTTTGATGATACTGATGGTACTTTTAATACCTTATAATAATTACTTTGGTGATCTTGATAGTACTTTTAATGCCTTAACATTTTGTATGTTTGATATTTGTTTGCAAACTTTTTATATATTGGTCGTCATAATTGTGTGCAACTTAGTTATCTTATTCTTTTGCAACTTTTGGTGCCTTTATGATTTTTTCATGTTTGTGGACATTTTTCGGGAGATATAATCTCCTTCGAGATCAACAAACTTTGGTAATCAACCTCCTTATAGGTTGACGACCTGCCCCCTTGTCCATGACATAAAAAATTCAAATCATCTTATTTTGGTGCGATCCTAGTGCCTTTGCACTTGTCTGGTCGTCTTATTTGGATGCGACCCTGATCGTCTTATTTGTTGCGATCCAGTGCCTTAGCACTTGTCCGCCCGTCTTACTTGGTTGCGACCTAATGCCTTAAGCATTTTTTTGTGTTTAGAACATACTACTACCAAGTGAGCTTGTTAGAGGTCAAGAAAACCCCCTCAATTTCCGATCACTAAAATCTAAATGCATGATAAAATGGGTCGAACTTAATCTTGACAAAAAACACCTTCTATTTCTAAACGAACTTCTCTTACTGATAATACTTTGTTGTAACCTAGATTTTGCGTCTAGGGCAACAAAAAAAATAATGAATGAATAATGAATAATAAATGTAAAGAACATGAATTTATTGACCCGGTTAAATCATGAATGACTACGGGGGGCATGCCAAGCAAGAATATTTCTACTATGATTTTTATCGATTTTGTGCTCTATTTTCTCTTGGGGTCTATCCCCCTATTTATAACATTTACATCATGAGAATAAAACCCTAATAGGCCTCTTAATGGGCCCTACAAGTAGGGAAAAATAAGATACACAAAGTCTTCTATTTTCATAATTATCTTCAAAACCGATATCTCTTTTGATCTCGCTTGTCGACCTTGCCCATGGAACGACCGTGGGAGGTCGCCCACTCAGGCGAGCTCGAATCATCTTCTTCCTTATTCTAGCCGCCTCGGCCTTGCTCCTTCGGCCTTGCTCCTTGCTCGCTGCCAGGTCATCCTATGGGGGTCGACCCTCGCTTCTTCTGTATTTCATCGCTAAACCTGATCCCGATCACACGGCCACAACAATTGCCCCAAGATCGAACTTGACTTTTGTTCGAGGTTGGTCTTGATATCTGTTTCAATAGGACTTATCTGATCGTCGTATTTGAGGTCGCATTCTTTGCCCCTGAGCTTGCTCGGAATGCCTTCATGAGGTCTTGATTGTTGAAACCTTGATGGTAACATTTTTGGTGCGATTCGACGCGACTTCAGAACCAAGCCGCCTCTATCGCGGCGAAGTTGACTCACACTCCTCCAGATAACGAGATTCAACGCCATAATTTTTGTGGTGCCGATGCTTGAGCCATTGGCCAATTAGCGGCTATCGATTCAGAATCGGTCGCACCGCCAAAACTCCATCGAAATATCGCCGCATCGACACAAAAGCCAGAGTCCCACCAGTCGATCTGCACAAAATCAATTGATGTGATAGGGCAGGAAAACCTAAAGAGCACAGTGTCGCTGAACTAATTCGCCAGGACTCTCTCCGTCGCCTAAATCGGCACAAGCCATCAACACCTCAATGCTCCACCGCCCCGTGCGACACCGTTCCAGGGCCCAAAAATCAGACGCGATGCCACCATGATCGGGTATCTCGGAAAAGCTGCGAAAGTCGTGTGACCTAGCCCAACTCTTGGGCCCATATTTCATAAATTTATTGGGTTAGACCTATTTTCCAGTGTTGGGCCAAGATCTCCACATCTGCTCATGAAAGTTAAGTTATAGGGCCTAAGTTTTTTTGGATAAATCTTTTGGGCCGAGGTTGTTGGATAATAAGTTTGGCCCAGGCTTGTGGTTGAATTAAATCGTTGTGACAGAATTATTATTTATTAATAATATTCTCGGCCCAATTAAGAAAAAAAAGATGGTTTGATATTATCTCTACGTTTCATAATGTGTTTAATTACTACCCCTCTATCCCAAAGTTATATACCCTTTTAAAAAATGACCCGTCATAATATTTTAAAATTACATCTCATGTCATTACTTTTACCCAAAAAAATCATCTATTTTAGTAATAACATATATAGAACTACAATGCTCTCCATAAAAAATCACTTTTTCAATTTACATACTACTCCATCCGCCCCAATCAAAAACTCATATCAAAAGCAAAGGGGTAAATAAATTTGGGACGGATGTAGTATAAAGTTGAATGTGAGTAACTCGATTCTTAATGGTTTATTTGTTTTTTACGAGAAAATCGAGTCTACCAACTGTTGTAACCTAAATTTTACATCTAGGGCTACAAACAAGTAATATATGAATCCTGAATGAAAAATGTAAAGAACAAACGAATTTGGTTACACAGTTCGTCCGGGAGGACTACGTCCGGGGGCATACCAAGCCGTGACTATTCTACTATGATTTTTCTCGTCCCTTTTCTTGTTGGGGTTTGTCCCCTATTTATAATGATTACAAAGATACAAAGATAAAAAACCCCTTTTGGGCCATTTAATGGGCCTTCTAAATAAGGAAATACAAGATATACTAAATCTTCGCCAGATCTTCAATAGATATGCAAGATCTTTATTTTTTCATAACAAACAAGGAATCTTTATCTTGATCCACTTTCCTTGCTTGTCTTCATTTTTATTACCGCTTTGCCTGCGCCTTCACGGGACGACCTTGAGGGAGGTCGCCCAATTGCTGAAGCTCGACTCGTCTTCTTTTTGATCGCCGGTGCCCCCCGCGGGGGCCGACCCGCTCCCTTGCACTTTATTGCTAAACCATAGTTGCCACGTCATCACCATTTGCCACGTCATCACTATTTGCCACGCAACTGCTGGCTGATTATTATGGTTACAACACCAACATTGAACCGGCACGCAAAGCCTCGAGAGTGCATTGTTTGGACTTATTGGAAGACAAGCTGCTCCACTTTAGTAGACTTATTAGAGGGAAGTAGGGAAAGACCCTCATGGTAGGTTTGTGGGAAGTAACTCTAAAGTACAGAGTCACTCCCCAAGTGACTCTAAGGTACAAAGTGCGTTAAATGCCAAAAATTGCACTCCAAAATTGGCCTATTTTCTGCACTTCTAGGCTAATTTTGGAGTCTTGATTTTTGGCATTTAACGACTTTGTATCTTAGAGTCATTAATTTTTTGCACTTTATACCTTGTTTTTTTTTGTTAGAAACTTTGTACCTTAGAGTCATTATTTCTATTGTTTGGACTTTATGGAAATCTCGGAATGCCATTATTTTTCGTAAAGAGACATTTGAGGTGAATGAAATTGTTGAGGACATAAAGAAAAGACTTTGGAGTTGGATAAATGTAAGAGGGACATAGAGAAATAAATTATCCTAGAGTAATTCTGGGTTAGTGTTGTACTTAATTCTGGAACCATTTTTCTGGTTTTTGCTTCTGTTAGCACTTCTTTGGGCAATTTATATCCTTTCATTGTAATTTAAGGTACTTATCATGCCCTTTAATCAATGAAATCTCTTTTCTGATAAAAAATAGCCTCGAGAGCAACCTAAAGAATATAGGGGTAGTCCTTTGCCCACCCGCATCAGGTTCATTCCAATAACTTCCTTTTAATATATATTGCAACTCGCATATTTTCATATATATTAAAAGACAGGGGCATATATACTTATATCTTGAATGAAATTAAAGAATTACTCGAAGAAAAAATTGGCCGAATGAAGTCATTCGAAATTAACTTTGTAATACTAATTGGCATTAGAAACATGAACTAACATGCCTAAACTTGGTGGATTAATTGAAATTGATCCTTTCTTACTCTTCACTATCAATCTTAATAATCATTTACAAATCATACTTTTAACAATTATTAATTATCAATTTGTGCATCGCACGGAGGAGGGTTAGTAATAATGACTTTAACCTAAAAGAGGAATTACTACACCATTCACCGGGCACATAAAACACACATACAAAGAGGTTCACTTCCGTGAGTACGCCAAGATAGAAAAGACTTCAGACAAAAAGAGGTTCACATCAGAGTGCAAGCACAATTCAAAGATGCGAACAACTCAGCCGAAAGTGGTCGATGACGAGTGCAGAGAAAGCAATCAAGCCGCAACATAAATAAGATGACAAATAAGACCTTCAAATCACAAGTCAAAGGTCATGAATTGTTGGGGGTTATCTTCGAAAGTATGTTTTTACTTTGTATAACCTGCATCAATTTACATCTTATTTATTGAAATAAATTATTTATATCGATGCTTTAAATATCATTGAATATTACTTATATTTCTTGCATAATTGTTCAATAAATAATCGTGTTCTGATAGAAGTTAATTTAGTGATACCAGATCACCGAAGATTAAATTAACAAATCCTTTTGTAACTAAAAGTACGAAACGACCCGGATGGAAATGAACAAACCATCGTGAAAGGTTGAAGTGTAAGACTCAGATTGACTTGTCTTGACCAAGAGATTGCACTAGTGCACTATGATGCAATTGAATAGGACCTACGGGGAGGATAAATTCTTCAAGATGAATATAGAAGAATTAGACCTCGGTGGTTCATTGTTTCTTAATCTCGCTCCCTTAAATAGATCGTGTGGAATCAATAATCATTGCTTTGACTTATGATGGGAAGAGAATCGGTGAGATTCAATACCCTTATATCTTGGGTAATGTTATTGGTTACACGACGATTGCTAAGATTTAATACGGTGAAACGCGCAAGTACGCGTCTTGTTTGATTTGTCCCTTGGGGAGGCTCGGAAGATTTATCATACCAAATCTTGCAAGTGGAATTAGTTTTCGTGTATGGATAATAATGTTGAGTCGTTCCTTGACCAAGGAAAAAGATGTTAAATAATATGAAGTTTATTTAATGGCCTAAATTAATTAATGGATCCCGGATAATCTTAAACGGGGAAATAATAACCGGAGCCATATTAATCGTAATATGGGTTAAGGCGGATAGTGCAATATTAATTATGTAGTAGGGTTCATTAATATTTATGGGCTTGGATAATATTGTGGCTCAATATTGGAAAATCAAGATCCATTGGAAGGCCCTCAAATAGTCCAAAGATAAAGTCCAATAACCTAAAAAAAGGTGTTTAAAATAAAATAAATTATTGTTGCTTATTTTCCAAAAAAAAAAATTCAAAAATATTAAAGAAGGAAAAAAGAAAAGATTTTCTTGATTTTCTTGAAAAAAGATTTTATGGAATATGTATTCTTGAAATACAAGATTATCCCATAAATTCAAGAAGAGTCAAAGATCCTATTTCTTCCTATTTAATAGGTAATTTTTTAAAACCCCTTAATATAAGGAGGTGGGAATTTTTATGGAATATTTTAATTATGGAGAAAATAATATATTGGATATATTTAAGATTTCTTGGAGATCAAGAAAAAGATTTTCCCATCTTATTCCTAGGGCAAAAAATCGCCACCCCTAGTATTATAAATAGGGATTTTTTTTTCATCCCCAATGCAATTCCATGTGTTGAAAAAAAATTAGAAATCCACAAAGGTGGTGCAACATAATTTTATTTTTTCCTTTTGTTAATTGTTCGCGAGCATCCTACCACCAAATACTTGGACAAGGACGATGGAATACTTGAGAAGGTCTTTTGGTGTGTCGAGTGAATCAGGATCCATCTTCTCAGCGGTTGTCACTCAGAGGTTAGTTCACGTAAACTCCTAGCAATTCATCATTAGGATTTATGTGACGTTTTTGAATGCATGATTTGTTGTTAAATTATTATTTGAATTAATATATGATTAATTCATGCTAGTAATAATTGTTAGAATTAAATTTGTATTTAAATATTCATCCCGAATAGATCCGCGCAATTAATTTAATAATCGCATCGAGCCACGATTTCGCTCGATTTTTTAAATTGTAATTTAATTTGTTGTTCGTTAAATTTGAAATTGGATAGTAGAATTGCTAGATCTTTTTGCGGTATCCAATTGTCATGGTATTTGATGAATGTTTATTTATGCATGCATATAAATTGTGGTTTTTAATTCGATTACGTTCGAATTCATTACTACTATGCCCTTTTATCAATGAAATCTCTATTCGATAAAAAATAGCCTCGAGAGCAACCTAAAGAATATGAGGGTAGTCCTTTGCCCACCAAGATCAAAGTTCATTCTAGTAACTTCCTTTTAATATATATTGCAACTCGCATATTTTCATATATATTAAAAGACAGGGGCATATATTCTTATATCTTGAATGAAATTAAAGAATTACTCGAAGAAAAATTGGCGAATGAGTCATTCGAAATTAACTTTGTAATACTAATTGGCATTAGAAACATGAACTAACATGCCTAAACTTGGTGGATTAATTGAAATTGATCCTTTCTTACTTTTCACTATCAATCTTAATAATCATTTACAAATCATACTTTTAACAATTATTAATTATCAATTTGTGCATCGCGGGAGGGTTAGTAATAATGACTTTAACCTAAAAAGAGGAATTACCACACCATTCACCAAGGGCACATAAAAACACACATACAAAGAGGTTCACTTCAGAGTACGCAAGATAGAAAAGACTCATACAAAAAGAGGTTCACATCAGAGTGCAAGCACAATTCAAAGATGCGAACAACTCAAACCGAAAAGTGGTCGATTGACGAAAAGAGAAAGCAATCAAGTCGCGACATAAATAAGATGACAAATAAGACCTTCAAATCACAAGTCAAAGGTCGCAATTGTTGGGGTTATACTGGAAAGTATGTTTTTACTTTGTATAACCAGACTGAATTTCTGTCTTATTTACTGAAATAAATTATTTATCACTGATGCTTTAAATATCATTGAATGTTACATATATTTACTGCACAATTGTTCAATAAATAATACGTGTTACATTGTAGTTAATTTAGTGATACCAGATCACCGAAGATTAAATTAATAAATCCCTTGTAACTAAAAAGTATGAATTCACGACCCGGATGGAAATGAACAAACCATCGTGAAAGGTTGAAGTGTAAGACTCAGATTGACTTGTCTTGACCAAGAGATTGCACTAGTGCACTATGATGCACTGAATAGGACCTACAGGAGGATAAATTCTTCAGTACTGAATATAGAAGAATTAGACCTCAGTGGTTCATTGTTTCTTAATCTCCGCCCTTAAATAGGATCGTGTGGAATCAATAATCATTGCTTTGACTTTATGATGGGAAGAGAATCGGTGAGATTCAATACCTTATATCTTGGGCAATGTTATTGGTTACACGACGATTACTAAGATTTAATATGGTGAAACGTGTGCAAGCACGCGTCTTGTTTGATTTGTCCCTTGGGAGGCTCTTTAAGATTTATCATACCAAATCTTGCAAGTGGAATTAGTTTTCCGGTATGGATAATAATGTTGAGTCGTTCCTTGACCAAGGAAAAAGATGTTAAATAATATGAAGCTATTTCAATTGGCCTAAATTAATTAATAATTTGGATAATCTTAAACGGGGAAATAATAACCGGAGCCATATTAACGTAATATGGGTTAAGGCGGATAGTGTAATATTAATTATGTAGTAGGGTTCATTAATATTTATGGGCTTGGATAATATTGTGGCTCAATATTGGAAAATCAAGATCCATTGGAAGGCCCTCAAATAGTCCAAAGATAAAGTCCAATAACCGAAAAAGGTGTTTAAAAATAAAATAAATTATTGTTGCTTATTTTCCAAAAAAAATTCAAAAATATTAAAGAAGGAAAAAGAAAAGATTTTCTTGATTTTCTTGAAAAAGATTTTATGGAATATGTATTCTTGAAATACAAGATTATCCCATAAATTCAAGAAGAGTCAAAGATCCTATTTCTTCCCTATTTAATAGGTAATTTTCGAAAACCCCTTAATATAAGGAGGTGGAATTTTTATGGAATATTTTAATTATGGAGAAAATAATATATTGGATATATTTAAGATTTCTTGGAGATCAAGAAAAAGATTTTCCCATCTTATTCCTAGGGCAAAAATCGGCCACCCCTAGTATTATAAATAGGGGATGATTTTTTCATCCCCAATGCAATTCCATGTGTTGAAAAAATTAAAAATCCACAAAGGTGGTGCAACATAATTTTATTTTTCCTTTTGTTAATTGTCCGCGAGCATCCTACCACCAAATTGTTGGACAAGGACGATGGAATACTTGAGAAGGTCTTTTGGTGTGTTCGAGTGAGCGGGATCCATCTTCTCAGCGGTTGTCACTCCGAGAGGTTAGTTCACGTAAACTCTCCAGCAATTCCGCACGCGAGGATTTATGTGACGTTTTTGAATCGTGATTTGTTGTTAAATTATTATTTGAATTAATATATGATTAATTCATGCTAGTAATAATTGTTAGAATTAAATTTGTATTTAAATATTCATCCCGAATAGATCCGTGCAATTAATTCCCCAATAATCGCATCGAGCCACGATTTGGGGCTCGATTTTTTAAATTGTAATTTAATTTGTTGTTCGTTAAATTTGAAATCGATAGTAGAATTGCTAGATCTTTTTGCAGTATCCAATTGTCATGGTATTTGATGAATGTTTATTTATGCATGCATATAAATTGTGGTTTTTAATTGATTCGTTGAATTGCAGACTACTCATGCCCTTTTATCAATGAAATCTCTATTTCGATAAAAAATAAATTTCGAGAGCAACCTAAAGAATATAGGGGTAGTCCTTTGCCCACCAATCAAAGTTCATTCCAAGAATTTCCTTTTAATATATATTGCAACTCGTGATATTTTCATATATATTAAAAGACAGGGCATATATACTTATATCTTGAATGAAATTAAAGAATTACTCGAAGAAAAAATGGCGAATGAAGTCATTGAAATTAACTTTTGTAATACTAATCGCATTAGAAACATGAACTAACATGCCTAAACTTGGTGGATTAATTGAAATTGATCCTTTCTTACTTTTCACTATCAATCTTAATAATCATTTACAAATCATACTTTTAACAATTATTAATTATCAATTTGTGCATCGCACGGGAGGGTTAGTAATAATGACTTTAACCTAAAAGAGGAATTACCACACCATTCACCCGCGGGCACATAAAACACACATACAAAGAGGTTCACTTCAGAGTACGCGCATAGAAAAGACTCGTACAAAGAGGTTCACATCAGAGTGCAAGCACAATTCAAAGATGCGAACAACTCAAATTAAAAGTGGTCGATGACGAAAGCAGAGAAAGCAATCAAGTCGCAACATAAATAAGATGACAAATAAGACCTTCAAATCACAAGTCAAAGGTCGCAATTGTTGGGGTTATACTGGAAAGTATGTTTTTACTTTGTATAACCAGACTGAATTTCTGTCTTATTTACTGAAATAAATTATTTATCACTGATGCTTTAAATATCATTGAATGTTACATATATTTACCGTGATAATTGTTCAATAAATAATACGTGTTACATTGTAGTTAATTTAGTGATACGGATCACCGAAGATTAAATTAACAGTCCCTTGTAACTAAAAGTACAGAATTCACGACCCAGATGGAAATGAACAAACCATCGTGAAAGGTTGAAGTGTAAGACTCAGATTGACTTGTCTTGACCAAGAGATTGCACTAGTGCACTATGATGCACTGAATAGGACCTACAGGAGGATAAATTCTTCATTCTTGAATATAGAAGAATTAGACCTCGGTGGTTCATTGTTTTTAATCTCCGTCCCTTAAATAGGATCGTGTGGAATCAATAATCATTGCTTTGACTTATGATGGGAAGAGAATCAGTGAGATTCAATACCTTATATCTTGGGCAATGTTATTGGTTACACGACGATTGCTAAGATTTAATACGGTGAAACGTGTGCAAGTGCGCCTTGTTTGATTTGTCCCCTTGGGAGGCTCAGAAGATTTATCATACCAAATCTTGCAAGTGGAATTAGTTTTCCGGTATGGATAATAATGTTGAGTCGTTCCTTGACCAAGGAAAAAGATGTTAAATAATATGAAGCTATTTCAGTGGCCTAAATTAATTAATGGACTGGATAATCTTAAACGGGGGAAATAATAACCGGGAGCCATATTAACTGTAATATGGGTTAAGACGGATAGTGCAATATTTATTATGTAGTAGGGTTCATTAATATTTATGGGCTTGGATAATATTGTGGCTCAATATTGGAAAATCAAGATCCATTGGAAGGCCCCTCAAATAGTCCAAAGATAAAGTCCAATAACTGAAAAAGGTATTTAAAATAAAATAAATTATTGTTGCTTATTTTCCAAAAAAAATTCAAAAATATTAAAGAAGGAAAAAGAAAAGATTTTCTTGATTTTCTTGAAAAAGATTTTATGGAATATGTATTCTTGAAATACAAGATTATCCCATAAATTCAAGAAGAGTCAAAGATCCTATTTCTTCCCTATTTAATAGGTAATTTTCCGAAAACCCCTTAATATAAGGAGGTGGAATTTTTATGGAATATTTTAATTATGGAGAAAATAATATATTGGATATATTTAAGATTTCTTGGAGATCAAGAAAAAGATTTTCCCATCTTATTCCTAGGGCAAAAATCGGCCACCCCTAGTATTATAAATAGGGGATGATTTTTTCATCCCCAATGCAATTCCATGTGTTGAAAAAATTAGAAATCCACAAAGGTGGTGCAACATAATTTTATTTTTCCTTTTGTTAATTGTCCGCGAGCATCCTACCACCAAATTGTTGGACAAGGACGATGGAATACTTGAGAAGGTCTTTTGGTGTGTTCGAGTGAACGGGATCCATCTTCTCAACGGTTGTCACTCCGAGAGGTTAGTTCACGTAAACTCCAGCAATTCCGCATCGTAGGATTTATGTGTGACGTTTTTTGAATGCATGATTTGTTGTTAAATTATTATTTGAATTAATATATGATTAATTCATGCTAGTAATAATTGTTAGAATTAAATTTGTATTTAAATATTCATCCCTAATAGATCCGTGCAATTAATTCCCCAATAATCGCATCGAGCCACGATTTAGAGACTCGATTTTTTAAATTGTAATTTAATTTGTTGTTCGTTAAATTTGAAATTGGATAGTAGAATTGCTAGATCTTTTTTTGCAGGTATCCAATTGTCATGGTATTTGATGAATGTTTATTTATGCATGCATATAAATTGTGGTTTTTAATTCGATTCGTTTCAATTCAGATTACTCATGCCCTTTTATCAATAAAATCTATATTCCGAAAAAAAATAGCCTTTCGAGAGCAACCTAAAGAATATAGGGGTAGTCCTTTACCCACCCAAGATCAGGTTCATTCAAGAACTTCCTTTTAATATATATTGCAACTCTCGATATTTTCATATATATTAAAAGACGAGGGGGCATATATACTTATATCTTGAATGAAATTAAAGAATTACTCGAGAAAAAAATTGGCGAATGAGTCATTCAAATTAACTTTGTAATACTAATTGGCATTAGAAACATGAACTAACATGCCTAAACTTGGTGGATTAATTGAAATTGATCCTTTCTTACTTTTCACTATCAATCTTAATAATCATTTACAAATCATACTTTTAACAATTATTAATTATCAATTTGTGCATCGCACGGGAGGGTTAGTAATAATGACTTTAACCTAAAAGAGGAATTACCACACCATTCACCCGCGGGCACATAAAACACACATACAAAAGAGGTTCACTTGAGTACGCAAGATAGAAAAGACTCAGATAAAAAGAGGTTCACATCAGAGTGCAAGCACAATTCAAAAAGATGCTAACAACTCACCGAAAAGTGGTCGATGACGAAAAGCAAGAGAAAGCAATCAAGTCGCAACATAAATAAGATGACAAATAAGACCTTCAAATCACAAGTCAAAGGTCGCAATTGTTGGGGTTATACTGGAAAGTATGTTTTTACTTTGTATAACTGAATTTCTGTCTTATTTACTGAAATAAATTATTTATCACTGATGCTTTAAATATCATTGAATGTTACATATATTTACTGCATAATTGTTCAATAAATAATACGTGTTACATTGTAGTTAATTTAGTGATACCAGATCACCGAAGATTAAATTAACAGTCCCTTGTAACTAAAAGTACAGAATTCACGACCCAGATGGAAATGAACAAACCATCGTGAAAGGTTGAAGTGTAAGACTCAGATTGACTTGTCTTGACCAAGAGATTGCACTAGTGCACTATGATGCACTGAATAGGACCTACAGGAGGATAAATTCTTCAGTACTGAATATAGAAGAATTAGACCTCAGTGGTTCATTGTTTCTTAATCTCCGTCCCTTAAATAGGATCGTGTGGAATCAATAATCATTGCTTTGACTTATGATGGGAAGAGAATCAGTGAGATTCAATACCTTATATCTTGGGCAATGTTATTGGTTACACGACGATTGCTAAGATTTAATACGGTGAAACGTGTGCAAGTACGTCTTGTTTGATTTGTCCCCTTGGGAGGCTCAGAAGATTTATCATACCAAATCTTGCAAGTGGAATTAGTTTTCCGGTATGGATAATAATGTTGAGTCGTTCCTTGACCAAGGAAAAAGATGTTAAATAATATGAAGCTATTTCAGTGGCCTAAATTAATTAATGGACTGGATAATCTTAAACGGGGGAAATAATAACCGGGAGCCATATTAACTGTAATATGGGTTAAGACGGATAGTGCAATATTTATTATGTAGTAGGGTTCATTAATATTTATGGGCTTGGATAATATTGTGGCTCAATATTGGAAAATCAAGATCCATTGGAAGGCCCCTCAAATAGTCCAAAGATAAAGTCCAATAACTGAAAAAGGTATTTAAAATAAAATAAATTATTGTTGCTTATTTTCCAAAAAAAATTCAAAAATATTAAAGAAGGAAAAAGAAAAGATTTTCTTGATTTTCTTGAAAAAGATTTTATGGAATGTGTATTCTTGAAATACAAGATTATCCCATAAATTCAAGAAGAGTCAAAGATCCTATTTCTTCCCTATTTAATAGGTAATTTTCGAAAACCCCTTAATATAAGGAGGTGGAATTTTTATGGAATATTTTAATTATGGAGAAAATAATATATTGGATATATTTAAGATTTCTTGGAGATCAAGAAAAAGATTTTCCCATCTTATTCCTAGGGCAAAAATCGGCCACCCCTAGTATTATAAATAGGGGATGATTTTTTCATCCCCAATGCAATTCCATGTGTTGAAAAAATTAGAAATCCACAAAGGTGGTGCAACATAATTTTATTTTTCCTTTTGTTAATTGTCCGCGAGCTTCCTACCACCAAATTGTTGGACAAGGACGATGGAATACTTGAGAAGGTCTTTTGGTGTGTTCGAGTGAACGGGATCCATCTTCTCAACGGTTGTCACTCCGAGAGGTTAGTTCACGTAAACTCCTAGCAATTCCGCATGCGTAGGATTTATGTGACGTTTTTGAATGCATGATTTGTTGTTAAATTATTATTTGAATTAATATATGATTAATTCATGCTAGTAATAATTGTTAGAATTAAATTTGTATTTAAATATTCATCCCGAATAGATCCGTGCAATTAATTCCCCAATATCGCATCGTGAGCCACGATTTTGACTCGATTTTTTAAATTGTAATTTAATTTGTTGTTCGTTAAATTTGAAATCGATAGTAGAATTGCTAGATCTTTTTTTGCAGGTATCCAATTGTCATGGTATTTGATGAATGTTTATTTATGCATGCATATAAATTGTGGTTTTTAATTCGATTCGTTCGAATTCGTACTACTCATGTCCTTTTATCAATGAAATCTCTATTCTGATAAAAAATAGCCTCGAGAGCAACCTAAAGAATATAGGGGTAGTCCTTTGCCCACCCGCATCAGGTTCATTCCAGTAACTTCCTTTTAATATATATTGCAACTCGCATATTTTCATATATATTAAAAGACAGGGGCATATATACTTATATCTTGAATGAAATTAAAGAATTACTCGAAGAAAAATCGCGAATGAGTCATTCAAATTAACTTTTGTAATACTAATTGGCATTAGAAACATGAACTAACATGCCTAAACTTGGTGGATTAATTGAAATTGATCCTTTCTTACTTTTCACTATCAATCTTAATAATCATTTACAAATCATACTTTTAACAATTATTAATTATCAATTTGTGCATCGCACGGGAGGGTTAGTAATAATGACTTTAACCTAAAAGAGGAATTACCACACCATTCACCCGCGGGCACATAAAACACACATACAAAGAGGTTCACTTCAGAGTACGCGCATAGAAAAGACTCGTACAAAGAGGTTCACATCAGAGTGCAAGCACAATTCAAAGATGCGAACAACTCAGCCGAAAGTGGTCGATGACGAGTGCAGAGAAAGCAATCAAGTCGCAACATAAATAAGATGACAAATAAGACCTTCAAATCACAAGTCAAAGGTCGCAATTGTTGGGGTTATACTGGAAAGTATGTTTTTACTTTGTATAACCGCATCAATTTCGCATCTTATTTATCTAAATAAATTATTTATCATCGATGCTTTTAAATATCATTCAATGTTACATATATTTCTTCGCATAATTGTTCAATAAATAATACGTGTTACATTGAAGTTAATTTAGTGATACCAGATCACCGAAGATTAAATTAATAAATTCCCTTTGTAACTAAAAGTACAGAATTCACGACCCAGATGGAAATGAACAAACCATCGTGAAAGGTTGAAGTGTAAGACTCAGATTGACTTGTCTTGACCAAGAGATTGCACTAGTGCACTATGATGCACTGAATAGGACCTCTGAGGAGGATAAATTCTTCAAGATCAATATAGAAGAATTAGACCTCGGTGGTTCATTGTTTCTTAATCTCCGATCCCTTAAACAGGATCGTGTGGAATCAATAATCATTGCTTTGACTTATGATGGGAAGAGAATCGGTGAGATTCAATACCTTATATCTTGGGCAATGTTATTGGTTACACGACGATTGCTAAGATTTAATACGGTGAAACGTGGTGCAAGCACGTCTTGTTTGATTTGTCCCTTGGGAGGCTCGGAAGATTTATCATACCAAATCTTGCAAGTGGAATTAGTTTTCCCGGTATGGATAATAATGTTGAGTCGTTCTCGACCAAGGAAAAGATGTTAAATAATATGAAGCTATTTCAAAGGGCCTAAATTAATTAATGGATCGGATAATCTTAAACGGGGAAATAATAACAGGAGCCATATTAATCGTAATATGGGTTAAGACGGATAAAGGCAATATTAATTATGTAGTAGGGTTCATTAATATTTATGGGCTTCGATAATATTGTGGCTCAATATTGGAAAATCAAGATCCATTGGAAGGCCCCCCTCAAATAGTCCAAAGATAAAGTCCAATAATCGAAAAAAAGGTGTTTAAAATAAAATAAATTATTGTTGCTTTATTTTCCAAAAAAAATTCAAAAATATTAAAGAAGGAAAAGAAAAGATTTTCTTGATTTTTCTTGAAAAGATTTTATGGAATATGTATTCTTGAAATACAAGATTATCCCATAAATTCAAGAAGAGTCAAAGATCCTATTTCTTCCCTATTTAATAGGTAATTTTTAAAACCCCTTAATATAAGGAGGTGGAATTTTTATGGAATATTTTAATTATGGAGAAAATAATATATCGATATATTTAAGATTTTTGGAGATCAAGAAAAAGATTTTCCCATCTTATTCCTAGGGCAAAAATCGCCACCCCTAGTATTATAAATAGGGATGATTTTTTTCATCCCCAATGCAATTCCATGTGTTGAAAAAATTAGAAATCCACAAAGGTGGTGCAACATAATTTTATTTTTCCTTTTGTTAATTGTTCATGAAAGCATCCTACCACCAAATTGTTGGACAAGGACGATGGAATACTTGAGAAGGTTTTTGGTGTGTTCGAGTGAACGGGATCCATCTTCTCAACGGTTGTCACTCCAAGAGGTTAGTTCACGTAAAAACTCCCAGCAATTCCGCATCGTAGGATTTATGTGACGCTTTTTTTAATGCATGATTTGTTGTTAAATTATTATTTGAATTAATATATGATTAATTCATGCTAGTAATAATTGTTAGAATTAAATTTGTATTTAAATATTCATCCCTAATAGATCCGCAATTAATTCCCCCCGTATCGAGCTAACGATTTCTGCTCGATTTTTTTAAATTGTAATTTAATTTGTTGTTCGTTAAATTTGAAATCGATAGTAGAATTGCTAGATCTTTTTGCGTGTATCCAATTGTCATGGTATTTGATGAATGTTTATTTATGCATGCATATAAATTGTGGTTTTTAATTCGATTGCTCAATTCGTTTTTTGCCTCGTGAGAAAATCCACTAGTAGATTAGGATTAGTTTGATTTGATCAATGTAATAGACTAGTCTAGATCTAGGTTTATTTATTTTTATAAATAAATTGTAATCGGATCGAGAAACCACGATGAAGAATTAAAGACGGCGACCAAGTGCTCCGGACGACGCGAGCCAAGACACGGCGTTAGGGCGTCACGCACGGGCAAGCCGAGAGGCGCTGGCACATGCGGGCGCAGTTTCGCGCGCGGGCAGCACCGCCAGATTGGTGGCCAAGGAGTGTGTGGCGCTAAGGAGATGCGCCAGCACGGCGAAAGCAAAGGCGCCGCAGACATACGCGCGCAAGCTCGCATGGCCGAAAGCACCGGTGATCGGGGCAAGGGCACATTTGACGAGGGGCCTAAGCCGGGGCAACCACGGGCGATGGGCAAGCTCGCGATAAGGGCGGATTCCGCGGATCTGCGCTGCCGAAAGTGCCGCAAAGCCGACAAAGGGGATGGTCGGTTTAGACGCTGGCTTGTGCTCGCAAGACGCTGACACGTGTTCCGCCGCCGAGCTACCCAATGTCGGACGCCGTTTTGTCTTATCGCGACAACATCATAATCGGGTTCTACCGGCCCCAAAACCCGAAAAGCAAATTGATGAGTCTACGAAAGCGGATAAGAAAGATTATGCTGACTGGGAGCGGTCAAATAAGATGGCTAATGCACTATGATGGCATCTATGTCGACGGTTGCAACATCAAGATCAACATTTTGAGACCGGCCAGAGACATCATGACAAGTCTTAAAGCCGATGTTCCGGACATCGTAACCGGCAGGGCTCGTCAGATCACCATGAGAGACTTGCTCTCTATGAAGATGGTGGAGGGAACGCCAGTAAGGGAGCACGTTCTCCAGATGTTGGCTCACCTAAATAAGCTTGAGGTACTTTTATACCAGATATAACATCGAGACCAGACGATTTCATACTCCATTCTCTGCCTAAAAAAGCTTTGAACAATTCAGGTTGAACTATCAGATGAACAAACAAGAGTTCACGTTGCCGAATTTGTTGCAAGCTTTGGTCTCGGCAGAGGCGATATTGGGGCAAAAGAGCCAAGCCTTGATGGCAAGTGGTCCCTCTTCTTCTTCTAGGCCAAGAGGAGGCAAGAACAAGGAGAAGGCAAAAGGCCAAAAGCAAGTGAACTCAAGCGTTGCCAATGGAAAAGAAAAGGTGAAGGGAGATGGAGGAGTGAAGAAAACAACTAAGTGGAAATGTTTTAACTGCAGTGAGAAAGGACACTGGAGGTCAGCCTGTTCCAAACCCAAAAGGAATGGAAAGAAAGGTAATTCTCATGCACTAGTTGTTGAAACTTGTTTAGCGGCGTATGCTTCCCACTTGTGGGTAGTGGATACGGGATCCACTGATCATGTTTGTTTCACTTTACGGGGGTTCAAGTGGACCCGCAACTTAGTGGGAGTGAGATCCTCATCACACTAGGCGATGCTACGAGAGTGGCAAACAAGCAATGAGAGAAGTGCGCTTGTCTTTGAAGACAAAGTTTTAATTTTGAGAGATGTTTTTACGTTCCTAGTTTTTAGAAAGAATTTGATTCGGTTTTCTAAACTTTTTCTTGATGGATATTCGGTTACTTTTTAATAAAGTTATTACCATTGCTCTAAATAATGAGTTTATCTGTCATGGAACGTTGTCGAATAATCTCTACACGATTAACTGTGCACACCACTCACGAAATGCATCCTATAACACATCGACTATTTTGGATAAAAGAAAACGTTCATCAAACGTGAACGGAACACTTCTATGGCATCTAAGATTAGGTCATATTAATCCAAAGAGGATCCAAAGGTTGGTTCAAGATGGTTCATTGGAGTCTCTCCGGGTTGAACCATTTCCAACTTGCGAATCATGTTTGGAGGGTAAAATGAGAGGGCATTCGGAGCCAAGGGGAATAAAGCCAAAGAAGTGTTAGAAATCGTTCACACCGATGTATGTAGTCCAATTTCAATCAAAGCAAGAGGAGGCTATGAGTATTTCGTTACTTTTATCTATGATTACTCAAGATATGGATACATTTACCTTATGAAGCATAAATCTGAGACCTTTGATAAATTCAAAGAATTTAAGGCTCAAGTAGAGAATCATAGGGAAAAACTTATCAAGTCTCTACGATCCGATCGTGGAGGCTAATACCTCGCCGATGATTTTTTGAACTACTTATCGATGAAGGGATTGTATCCCGATTAATCGCGACCCGAACCCTCAACAAAACGGGGTTGCAGAAACAAGAAACAGACTCTTTTTAGAAATGGTCGTCAATGATGAGTTATGCGGATCTACCCAAATCGTTTTGGGGCCTTGGAAAAATGGGCCACATTCTAAACCGGTGCCATCCAAATCGGTTCCCCAAAACCCCTAAAGAGTTGTGGACCCAAGTAAGCCCGGGGCTTTGGGACACATGAGAATCTGGGGTATCCGCATACGTGTTGGATAAGGAAGCCAGAATCGATCCACGATCGTAATTAAGGCTGTTTATAGGGTACCCCGAGGGAACGAAAGGGTGCATGTTCTATGGTCCCGAAGATCAAAAGGTGGTAATTAGTACGCACTTTAGATTTTTGGAAGAAGACTATATGAACTATAAGAAACCCATAAGTAATATTACCTTAGATGAGCTAAAGGGGCTTACCTCAATACCAAATGTACAAGTCGATATACCAAATGACACACTTACACAATCGGAACCTCGTCGAAGTGGGAGGGTTGTCAAACAGCCCGAGAGATTCATGGGGATAGGAGAGTCGCCGACTTGGTCCCCGGTGAAAATGAATCGGACCCATGGACATACAATGAGGCAATCCATGACAAGGATGCGGATTCTTGACAAACAGCAATGGAAGCCGAGATGGGTTCTATGGAACATAATAAGGCGTGGGAGCTAGTCAAACAACTTAATGAGATCAAACCCATTGGTTGCAAGTGTATATACAAGAGAAAAAGAGAACCGGACGGGAAATTGGAAACTTTCAAGGCTAGACTTGTGGCAAAAGTTTATACTTAGAAACAAGGGATCGATTATGAGGAAACCTTTTTGCCTATAGCTATTCTTAAGTCCATCCGTATTATCTTGTCGATAGTCACAAGATCTCGATTTTGAGATCTCGGCAAATGGATGTCAAGACAAATTTTCCTAAATGGAAGTCTTGAAGAAGATATCTATATGCAACAACCCGGAAGGCTTCATTGAAAAAGGCCAAGAACATCTAGTTTGCAAGCTCAAGAAGTCCATCTACAGACTAAAGCAAACATCGTGTGCTTGGAACCAATGTTTTGATCAGGTTATAAAGTCTTACGGGTTCGATCAAAACGAGTTCGAAAGTTATGTGTATAAAAAGCGTGTCGAAACTGCATATGTATTCTTAGTACTATACGTAGATGATATTCTGCTCATCGGAGATGATGTAAAGGTTTTATCAGACGTAAGGGTATCGCTGTCAAAACAGTTTGATATGAAGGACTTAGGGGAAGCCGGTCACATCCTTGGGATCAAGATCACTCGAGATCGTAAGAAAAGGATGATAGGCTTATCGCAAGCTTCATACATAGACAATGTCTTGAAGCGTTTCCACATGCAAGATTCCAAGAAAGGCTTTGTACCTTTAAGACATGAAATACATCTATCCAAAGAAATGTGCCCGAAGAAGCAAAGGGAGATAGATGATATTAAAGGCGTTCCTTATGCTTCGGCTGTCGGAAGCCTCATGTATGTTATGCTGTGTACAAGGCCAGATATTTGCTTTTGCCGCCGCATGGTAGCAAGATATCAGAGTAATCCAGGAAAGAACATCGACAACAGCTTAAAAACATTCTGAAGTATCTGAAAATAACTCGCGATAGAATGTTGGTTTATCAATCGCATACCTAATTCCCATCTGGATACATAACTCGATTTCCAATCAAACTTAGATTCCGTAAAAATCTACCCGGGTAGTGTGTTTTTGCATGGGGAGGAGCCATGACATGGAGAAGCGTTATGTAAATGCATCGCAGATTCTACCATGGAAGCCGAAGTCGAGTGGGCTGCTTGTGAAGCGTCAAGGAAGCGATTTGCTCAAGTTCCTAGTGGACTTGGACGTAGTTCCAAATTGCCCAAAGACCATCACAAATCTATTGTGATAATGCCGAAAGCAAATTGCAAATTCAAGAGAACCAAGAGCCCACAAGGCCAACAAACACATTGAAAGGAAATACCATCTTATACGAGAAATCGTTAAGAGAGGAGATATAGAGGTGGCAAAGATCGCGTTAGAGGACAACGAAAGCGCATCCATTCACAAAGGGGTCCGCCTCGTAATACATTCGAGAGACATGTGGAAAGAATGGGTGTCAAAACAATTGCTAATCCGCTTTTGAGTATAAGTCGGAGAGATATTATTAGGTTCGTGTAGGTGACATTAGATGTCACGAGATTCTACACGAGATATGTTGTAGTATACTTAAAAGCGCATTTTGAGTATAAGTGGGAGATTGTTGGGGTTATCTTTCGAAAGTATGCTTTTACTTTGTATAACCGCATCAATTTCTGTCTTATTTATGAAATAAATTATTTATCACTAATGCTTTAAATATCATTGAATGTTACATATATTTACCGCATAATCGTTTCAATAAATAAGATGTTACATTGTAGTTAATTTAGTGATACCGGATCACGTAAGATTAAATTAATCCTTGTAACTAAAAGTACAAAATTCACGACCCGATCGAAATGAACAAACCATCGTGGAAAGGTTGAAGTGTAAGGCTCGATTGTCTTGTCTTGACCAAGAGATTGCACTAGTGCATTATGATGCAATTGAATAGGACCTGGGTGAGGATAAATTCTTCAAGATCAATATAGAAGAATTAGACCTCAAAGGGTTCATTGTTTCTTAATCTTCATCACTTAAATAGGATCGTGGAATCAATAATCATTGCTTTGACTTATGATGGGAAGAGAATCATGAGATTCAATACCTTATATCTTGGGCAATGTTATTGTTGGGAAATTTAAAATTCTTGATCTATTCGAGATGATTTTTAAATACATATTTAAATTAAACAAATAATTACTAACATGAATAAATCCTAAATTAATTCAACATAATAATTAAGCAACATGCATACACATAATTCATGTAAATCTAAAACATGCGGAACTAGGAGTTACGGAATTACTAACCTCTTGTAGAGACAAGCTTTGAGGCGATGGATCAACCCAAGAGCCTTCCCAAATATATCCCCAAGTGTTAACGTAATCGGTGGGAGAATTCACACTAACGATTTTAATGGGAGAGAAATAAAATATTTTGCTACCACCTTTGTGGATTTCTAATATTTCCAACACATGGAATGCACATTTGGGAATGAAGAGCTCATCCCCTATTTATAGGGAGGAGGGGTTCAAAATTTTAGGGTTAGGAAAATAAGGAAGGAAAACTTTTCTTGGTCTCCAATAAATCTTGAATATATCTTCTATATTCTTTTCTCCTTAATTAAATTTTCCATAAAAATCTCCTTCCTCTTATACCTTGATATTTTTAAAAAATTACGTGCAATTGGGAGTCAAGATTTGACTTCTTTTTAATTTATGGGATAATTATGTATTCCTACAATAATTATCTCTTTCCATAAAATATCTACAAAAAAAAATCAAGACAATCTTTTTCTTCCTATTTAACTACAAATTTTCAAAAAATTAAAACATGGAAATATAAGAAGAATATTTTCTTCTCTCTCTCATTAATTGGACTTTATTTTGGGCTATTTGGGGGCCTTTTAGAGAATTAAGATTGGACCTTCAATGGACTATGAAGCTTTAATATTTTGAGCCAAATATTATTCAAGTCCATTAATATTAATTTATTCCACTATAAAATTAATATTGAACTATCCATCTTAACCCATATTACGATTTCACATATAACATGGCCCCCGGTCATTATTTCCCGCGTTTAAGATTATATTAGTCCATTAATTAATTAAGCCACCGAACAAGCTTTTATATTAATTAATATCTTTGTCCTTTGAGTAAAGACAACTCAACATTATTATCCATACCGGAAATAAATTTCTACTTGCAAGATTTGGTATGATAAAGGTTCTGAGCCCACCAAGGGGACAAATCAAGCAAGACGTACTTGAACGCGATTCTCAGATAAATGTCAAAGATCGTCATGTAATTAATAATATTGCCCAAGATATAAGGTATCGAATCGCATTGACTCTCTTCCCATCATAAATCAAAGCAATAGTTATTAATTTCACACGATCCTATTTAAGGGACGGAGATTAAGAAATAACGCACTAATCGAGGTCTAATTCTTGTATATTCAAGATCAAAGAATTTGTCATCCCAGAGGGTCCTCATTTAACGCACCTACATGCGCTTAATGTGATCCCTTGGTCAAGACAAGCCAACTGGGTCCCACACTTCAACCGCTCATGATGGTTCGTTCATTTCCATCTGGTTAGGAATTTGTACTTAATTACACAACGTTAATTTGATCTTCAGTGATCGGGTATCACCAAATTAACTACAACGTAATACGTACTATCTTATTGAACGGGTTTGCAATAAACATATATAACATTCATTCATATTTAATGCAACAATGATTAAATAAGTTATTTCAGTAAATAAATAAGAAACTTTAGTTTGGTTATACAAAGTAAAAATATACTTTTCAGTATAACCCCAACAATCTCCCACTTATACTCAAAGTCTACTTTTAATTATACTACAGCATGTCTCGTGTTCTATGTGACATCTAATGTCACCCCTAATAATATTTCTCCCACTTATACTCAAAGCAGATTGACAACGTCCTTGACACCCATTCCTTCCACATGTCTCGAATGTACTTTCGAGGCGCACTTTGTCAATGGATCTCGCAGGTTGTCTTCCGATGCAATCTTAGCCACCTCAATGTCTCTTTCTTAACAATTTCTCGTGATGAGATGGCATTTTCTATCAATGTGTTTTTTGGCCTTGTGGGCTCTCGCTCCCTCGAATTTGCAATCGCTCCCGTTATCACAGTAAACCGTGATCATGTTGGGCAAATCCGGGACGACGTCCAAGTCCACTAGGAAGTTCTTGAGCCAAACCGCTTCCTTTGTTGCTTCACAAGCAGCAACGTATTCGACTTCCATGGTAGAATTGGCGATGCATTTCTACTTTACGCTTCTCCATGTCATGGCTCCTCCCCCATGCAAAAAACACACTACCCGAGGTAGACTTTTCTTCGAGTCAACATTTGATTGGAAATCCGAGTCCGTGTAACCGATGGGGATTAGACTGTCTGACTTGTAAACCAACATTTTGTCCCGTGTCCTTTTCAGGTACTTCAGAATGTTCTTTATGTTGGGGTTATACTGAAAAGTATGCTTTTACTTTGTATAACCAAATCAAGTTTCTTATTTATTTGTCAAATAAATATTTAATCATCATTGCATTAAATATGAATGAATGTTATATATGTTTATTGCAAACACGCTCAATAAGATAAAGACAGATACGCTAGAAGTTAATTTGGTGATACCCGATCATCAAGATCAAATTAATGTATTTCGTAATTAAGTACAAATTCACAACCCAGATGAAAATGAACGAACCATCATGAGCGGTTGAAGTGTGAGACCCAGATTGAACTGTCTTGACCAAGGGATCACACTAGTTCATTTAGGTGCACTGAATGAGGACCTACAGGAGGACAAATTCTTCGGTACTAAATATACAAGAATTAGACCTCGCAGTGCGTTGTTTCTTAATCTCCATTCCCTTAAATAGGATCGTGTGAAATTAATAACTATTGCTTTGTTTTATGATGGGAAGAGAGTCAATGCAATTGCACCTTTATATCTTGGCCAATATTATTAATTACATGACGATCATTTCGACATTTAATACGGAGAATCGCGTGTAAGTACGCTCTTGCTTGATTTGTCCCCTGGTGGGCTCTATATCCTTTATAATGCCAAATCTTGCAAGTGAAAATTTATTTCCCATGGATAATAATGTTGAAATCAGTTTTTACTCCAAGGACAAAGATATTAATTAATATAAAACTTGTTCAAAGGGCTTAATTAATTAATGGACTAAGATAATCTTAAACGCGGAAATAATGACCGGAGCCATGTTATATGTGAAATCATAATATGGGTTAAGATGGATAGTTCAATATTAATTTTATAGTGGAGTAAATTAATATTAATGGACTTGAATAATATTTGGCCCAAAATATTATAGCTTCATAGTCCATTGGAGGTCCAATCTTAATTCTCCTAAAGGCCCCCCAAATAGCCCAAAATAAAGTCCAATTAATGAGAGAGGGAAGAAAATATTCTTGCCTAATTTCCAAGCTATAATTTTCGAAAATTTGTATAAATAAAGGAAGGAAAGATTGTCTTGATTTTCTTGTAGATATTTTATGGAAAGAGATAATTATTGTAGGAATACATAATTATCTCATAAATTCAAGAAGTCAAATCTTGACTCCTTATTTATTGTAATTTTCGAAAATATCAAGGTAGAAGAGGGGAAGGAGATTTTTATGGAAAATTTAATTTAGGAGAAAAGAATATAAGAGATATATTTAAGATTTCTTGGAGATCAAGAAAATATTTTTTTCCTTATTTTCCACTCTAATTTTCGTCCCCCCCTCCTCCCTATTTATAGGGATGAGCTCAGATTCCCAAGTGCAATTCCATGTGTTGGAAATATTAGAAATCCACAAAGGTGGTAGCAAAATATTTTATTTTCTCTCCATTAAAATCGTTCGTTTAAATCTTCCCACCGGATAACGCACGTGGACTTTGGGGATATATTTGGGAAGACTCTTGGGTTGATTCATCCGCTTGATTCTTCAAGAGGTTAGTAATTCGTGAACTCCTAGTTCCTCATGTTTAGGATTTACGTGAATTATATGTACGCATGTTGTTTATTATTAAGTTGAATTAATTTAGATTAATTCATGCTAGTAATTAACCGCTTAATTTAAATATGTATTTAAATAATCACCTCGAATAGATCCCGCACCCGATTTTCCCAACAACCTGCATCGTAACTCCGGTTTCGAGCTCTTATTTTTAAATTGTTATTTAAATTGTTGGACATTAAATTGAAATTGGATAGTAGAATTGCTAGATCTGCTTAGGTGTATCCAATTGTCATGGTATTTAATGTGTTTTATTTTCATGATGAATGAATGGTTTTTAATTCGACTGCTCGATTTGTTTTTTCTCGTGAGAAAATCCACGCAGTAGATTAGGCTATTTTGATTTGTTCAATGTAATAGACTATTCTAGATTTAAGGTATTTATTTTTCATTAAATAAATTGCAACCGACGGAGATGAAGATGGAGACGATTTAAAGATGGATCCGAATCAGACGTGGCGACGCGTTTCCGCGCTAAACGTGTTAAGGAGGCATCGCTGGGCGACGACGATGTCAAGACGGATGGGCCTAGCGCTAGGGCGCCAAAGCGGGATCATGTAGCGGCAAGACGGGCGGACGCCGGCTGGCAAAAGCGAAGGCGGGCGACGTTACGGGCGACGCTATTGGGTGCGGGCGACGGCAGCTCGAAAGACGGCATCGCCGACCATTACCTACCGATGCCGCAGAGGCCTTCCGACATCGATGCGAAGCGACAGCAGCCGCTTACGCCAAGACGGGCGCGGGTCGCCGGCAAGTGGGTCGGGCCGGATCTTGGCGTGCATCCCTACTGCGAGGTGCTTGGCGTGGCATTTTAAGATGGAGTTCTGTTCGAGATGAACGAGTGAGAGAAATTCAAGACGACATTTCTTGAAGATCAAGCCAAAGAAAATTAAACCATGACAGTTGGATAATTTGTGTCCAATGTGTTTATTTTATGCTTTGCTTGATTTATTACTGCCGTATTTTCTTGTGATTTATTTGATTTGTTTAAATGTGTTTGCATGAGATTTGCTCAACGAAAAATCTCAAATTCAAAAATTACTAAGTATGTTTTAATAATTAATTTATTTTGACACAAATTAATTTTGACCTCCATGATTTATTTATTTGTGAAATCTTTTGGATAAATTCCCCTACGGGACGGTCAAAAGATAGCTTTCACATGAATAAATTTCCCAAAAGGATGATTGTGAATTATTATTAGTGGCTTATTTATGACCCTCCAACGAGGCTCGATCAAAGCGAAGTAATAATTTCAGTATTTAATCATGGTTATTACTTAGGTATAAAATTGATATTTATATACTTCTCAAGTCCCCGTCAATTTTATATTGGTCAAGTGGGTTCTATTATTAATTTTAATTAAAGGTTTGTAAATCGTTCTTGTTTGTAACTTCGCTTGAATGTGATTTAAATGATGACCTCCCACGAGGCTCATTTAAATCTGTTTTGAGATGTTGGTCGATGCATGTTCATATTTTTTTTGAGATTTTAATATGAATCATGTGATCGAATCAGGTGATTTCATTTTGTGTTGATCCGGATATTGATACAAAATATATGTTTATTTCAGTTCATCATGTCTCAACCTTTTTAATCCAATCATTCAATATAACGAAAAGAAACCAACTCACCGGGTGAAAACTATGTCACTTGGAAACGTAATATGACTTTTTGTCCTCTCGCAAAAAAAACATTATTGGGTTTTTTGGCGGACATAAACTCGATAGAATCATCAAGGGTCATTCACACCGCTAGTTGTTGAAACTTGTTTCATGGAGTATGCTACCCATTCGTGGGTATTGGATACGGATCCATCGATCATGTATGTTTCACATTGCAGGTTTCAGCGCATCCCGCCTACTAAGTGAGAGAGGAGATCCTCATCACACTAAAGCGATGCTACGAGAGTGGCATACCAAGCAATGGGGAGAAGTGCACCCGTTTTTGGAGACAAGACGTTAATTTTAAGAGATGTTCTTTACGTTCATGCTTTTCGGAAAAAACCTTATTTCTATTTCTAAACTATTTATCGATGGATATTCTGTTCGTTTTAATAAAGATGTTACTATTTTTCGTAACGATGTGATTATCTGTCGTGGAACTTTGAGGAACAATCTCTATATTATTAATGCGGCACATCACTCACAAAATGCATCCTATAACACATCTACTATTTCTTGTAAACGAAAGCGCTCGGCTGACGTGAATGAGACATTTCTTTGGCACCTAAGATTAGGTCATATTAACCCGAAAAGGATTCAAAGGTTGGTGAAAGATGGCTCTTTGGGGTCTCTCCAAATTGAGCCATTTCCGACTCTGAATCGCGGTCTTTGGAAGGTAAAATGACCAAGAGGGCATTTGGAGCCAAGGGCTTAGAGTTAAAGAAGTGTTAGAAATCGTTCACACCGATGTGTGTGGTCCAATGCAAATCAAAGCTAGAGGTGGCTACGAGTATTTCGTTACTTTTATCGATGATTACTCACGCTACGGATACATTTTCCTAATGAAGCATAAATATGAGACATTTGATAAATTCAAAGAATTTAAGTCTCAAACAGAGAATCATAAGGGAAAAAGTATCAAGTTTCTACGATCCGATTGTGGAGGCTTAATACCTCAACGATGAATTTTTGAACTACCTATCGGAAGTGGGGATCAGATCCCGATTGGATCGCACCCTTGTACCCCTCAACAAAATGGGGTTGCAGAACGAAGGAATATAAACACTTTAGAAATGGTAAGGTCAATGATGAGTTATGCGGATTTACCAAAATCGTTCTGGGGTTACGCATTAGAAACAATGGCTTATATTCTGAACCTAGTGCCATCCAAATCGGTACCTAAAACCCCGAGAGAATTGTGGATGGGGTGTAAGCCCGCCGGACACATCAGATCCGGAGGTGTCCGACATACGCTTAGACAAGGAAGCCTAAGAAATCGATGACGCTCTAATTAAGGATGTTCATAGGGTACCCCGAAGGAACTAAAGGATGCATGTTCTATGGTCCCGAAGATCAAAAGGTTGTAATCACTACTCACTTTAGATTTTTGGAAGAAGACTATATGAACAGTCGAAAGCCTAGAAGTGAAATTACCTTAGAAGAACTTAGGGGGCCGACTCCATTGCCAATTGTCCAAAATGACATACCAAACGTCACACCTACACAACCGGAACCTCGTCGTAGTGGGAGGGTTATCAGATAACCCGAGAGATTCTTGGGGATCGGAGAGTCTTCGGACTTGATCTCCACAGAAGAATCAGATCCATGGTCCTACAACGAGGCGATCCAAGATAAAGATGCTCAATCTTGGCAAACATCAATGGAAGCCTAGATGGGTTCAATGGATCACAACAAGGTGTGGGAGCTAGTCGAACCACTTGATGGGGTAAAACCCATCGGATGCAAGTGGTTATACAAGAGAAAAAGGGGACCGGACGGAAGGGTTGAAACCTTCAAAGCAAGACTTGTAGCAAAAGGGTACACTCAGAAAGAAGGGATCGCTAATGAGGAAACTTTTTCGCCCGTAGTCATGCTCAAGTCCATCCGCATTCTCTTGTCGATTGCTGCACATCTAGATTTTGAGATCTGGCAAATGGACGTCAAGACAGCTTTCCTTAATGGAAATCTTGACGAAGTAATCTATATGCAACAACCCGAAGGCTTCATTGAAAAAGGCCAAGAGCATCTGGTTTGTAAGCTCGTGAAGTCCATTTATGGATCAAGCAAAGCATCCCGAGCTTGGAATCAATGTTTTGATCAAGTTATAAAATCCTACGGATTCGATCAAAACGAATTTGAAAGTTGTGTCTATAAAAAGCATGATGGAACTGCATTGGTATTTTTGGTACTATACGTGGACGACATTCTGCTCATCGGAAATGATGTAAAGGTGTTATCAGACGTAAGGGCATTGTTGGGAGATGAATTTAATAAAGAAGTTTTGATTAGATCCCAAAACCCCTGAGTATGACATGTTCAGGATAATCTTGATAGATCGAGTCAGTTTCAAAGATAGATTGTTCAGGAAGTTATCTGCACCATGTATAGTCAGCAGATATAGATCAGGTTAGATCTTAAAGTCATCAAGACTCAAGAAGTAAATCAAGACATCAAGACTCAAGAAGTAATCAAGACATCAAGACTCAAGAAGTAATCAAGACATCAAGACTCAAGATGTCATCAAGACATCAAGACTCAAGATGTCATCAAGACATTGAAGACTCAAGATGTCATCAAGACATCAAGACTCGTAAGACATCAAGACCCAAGAGTTACTAAAGACTCAGTAAGATACTGAATACTCAGTATAACCTGAATGTTCAGAGGCACTGAATAATATCTATCTGAAGACTACAAAAACTGAGAAAAAGGCAAATATTCAGAAAAGTAGATATTGCCCAAAACATTCATATGCAGATAAAAGGAACTAAGTCTAAGTGTTGTTTAAGGTTGTCTCATTCAGAGAGATTGACCAAAAAGAGCCGTTTTGTTTGTCTACATTCACTGAAGACAAGAACCAATCAGAGGAAGACAACACTGCATTTTTATCGATAATCGAAAGCGGGACCTCTGAATCATGTCAAGAGTACTAAGTTCCGCATCGCAAAAATTGGTGATTGACTACATGACTGCATATTTCCTAAAACATGCAAGGGAGTGTTCAAACCCTAAATATAGTCGTTCATCAAACACCAGAAGAGGAAACCCTTGATACTATCTCCTCCAACGGATAGTTTTTCAAGAGTGACCTTGGTGAAGGTTGCCTATAAATACCAGTGACCTTCTACATTGAGAGGTTACGGGAAATTTTAAGCAACTCAAGAGCTCATTCGTATTATTGCAAATTGAAGCACTCGAAATTTTCCAAGTGTTTCACATTGGAGAGAGCTCACTATTCTAAGCCTAGATTGATAGAAATATCCAAAGCTTAGAAGAGATATCCTAGCCTTTACATTTGTTCTTATTGTAAATGATATCTCACCCTAGTTAGAAACCAACCCAAAACCCAAACCCTTTGTTAAGGTAGTTTGTGTGTGATTTGTTGGTGAGTTAGAGTTGTAAAGAGTTTGTAAGCTACAGTGAGTTAGCCAGAAAACTCTAGAGAAGAAGTTAGTAAGCTACTTGTGGTAGTCTGAACACTTGTGTGTGTTTGAGTTAGTAGTTTGCAAAGTGAGTCACCCGTAAAACTCAAGGTAGAAAAGTGAGTAAGCTACAGTGAGTTAGCCTGAAAGCTTTAGGAAGTGGTTAAGGAATTTCTCTGAAGATCAGAGAGAGTGGACGTAGGAGCTTGAGTCTCTGAACCACTATAATTGTTGTGTTGATCATCTTCGCATTATTATCTCATTTGCATGTTTTTCATCGAAAGCATATTTCATCGATATTTGGTTGGAACCAATCCATCGAACTTGCATCAAATTGATCACCTTTAATCAACCGCTTTTATTGAAGGGAAGATATTTGACAAAGTTAAAACGAGTATAAACTTAGGGCCAACCATTCCAAGACACTTGAGTAGCTAGAACAAATAGTTACCAAAACCGAACTAACTCTACCGAGGGTTCAAGAAGATAAATATCGATCCAAGCACCTCGGGATCTCCGATAAACTCAAGTTCGGTTGGGCATTAATCAAGCTTTAAAGCGGCTTCGGGATCATTGTCTCGAAGAGACTTTGACTCGTAAGTAATCCGTACTTCTCAGTAAGGCAAAATCATCGGGATAACGACCCATCCGACCTCATTGAAAGAAAAGTTTTAAAATCATCGAACACATGTATTCCCCCATACACGTCTCGAGACTCGTTAGCCTTTGGGACCAACAAGTGGTATCAGAGCGATGAGTTCATTTTGACCACTTGCTTTGGTAGCCATAGTCTATTTTTTTTCGAAAGACTTTGGTGGTCTATGAATAGATCTGTTCTTCGATATCTTACAAGGCTCATCATCATGCCTTCTAAGAAACTTCCTATGTTCTCTGTTGAGAGCTATGACCTATGGAGATTGAGAATGCGGGCTCATACGTATTCAAAACATGAAAGAATGTGGAGAGTGGTTTCGAAGGACCATTCAAATTTATCATTTAGAATCCTTAATCACCGACATCGAGAGGAATGATCCAGAGATGAATTTCCAAAGCCTGATGATCAACTTACTCCTGCTGAGAGAAAGTTAGTCAATTTGGACTACATTGTTAAAGATACTTTGTATAGCACTATTGATGATGGTGTTATGGGGATGATTTCTCACTGTGAAACTACAAAAGAAATATGGGACACACTTGCTGTTATGTGTCAAGGCACAGATCATATTAAGGAAAACAAACTTTCTGTTGCTATTGGAAAGTTTGATAGCTTTGAAATGGAAAATGGTGAATCCATTGACAAACTTGAGGTCAGATTCACTAGCATCATGAATGATCTGAGTGCTCTTGGGAAAAGATACTCACAGAGAAAAGTGGCACTGAAAATTCTTAGAGGATTATCTAAGAAATTGGATATACATGCTGTGGTGATTGAAAACCCCAAAAATATTGATTCCATGCCATACCAACAAGTTTTCTCTGAACTGAAAGCTTATGAATTTGTGATTGACAAGAAAACTAAGAAATCTGACAGCAAAGATGATTCTTCATCTAGCAAGAATGTGGCTTTCAAAGCCAAAGAGAAATCCTGTAAGTCTAGAGAGTCTGAGAACTCACTTGCCAGAAATCAGGATGAGCAAGAGGATAAGCTAGTACTGATGGCAAGGAGGTTTGAAAGACTCAATAGCAGATATGGGAAATAAAAGAAATATTACAGGAATCACAGGTACAAGAGAAACTCAGAAGCTGAGGACAAATACACTGAGAAAAGGAAGGACCACAAAGCTAAAGATCCTCATCCAAAAAGAAGGACTCCAAGACCAAGGAGGAAAGTGATCAGGATGATGATGCCAACAGATGCTACAACTGTCAAAAGAAAGGTCACTTCCAATATGACTGTCCTGAGCTGAGTGCTAAAGAAAGAAAGGAAAGACAAGCCAAGAGAGACAGGAAGATCTCCAGCAAGAAAGCTATGATTGCAGAAGAGGAAGAACATTCTGAAGAAGGTTCCAGTTCTCGATGAGATTTTTCGAGATAGTGATTGATGATGATGTCTGTCTTACGGCCAGAGAGGAGGTAAATTCTTTTTATCTCTGCATTTGCTTCCTACACAAGCACATGAGTTCTCAAGTTCAACTGTAAATAAAGAACTTTGACCTGATGGATTTGTTTGAGAATCTTATGAAGGACTATTCTGTGTTACAAGAACTACTCACTGAAACTCAAGAGCAGAACAAGGAACTGACTGCTGGGAATCTGAAGTGGAAAGACTCTAAAAATGCTGAGATCACTTCTCAATTGATGGGAACTACTGATGATCTGGATGTTCTGAAAGTACAACTCTCAGAAAAAAAGAAGGTGATAGAGATCCTGAATGGAAAATTAGAGAAATCTACTAAAGAGATTCAGCTTATCAGAACTGAGTTCAATGACCTCTTTGAGAAGCATGAAACTATAAAGAAATGTGAGGATAGTGCGCAGAGAAAGTTAGCTCTATTGAATTCTCGCAGATCTAAAGTAATAGATGAAATTGAGTTATCAAAAGACCGCAACTATAAAAATTTGGATTGGGATACATTCGGGGGAACCTCACAAGGTCTCTTCGAATCTTCGCTTCTAGTAGCACCAAGACTGTCTTTGTTAAACCAGTGACATCTAATCTTCTCACTGAAGAACAACCAAGAGTTTTAGACAAGGGTAAAGGACATATGGTTTCAGAAAAACTGAAGGTTCAGGGAAGAAAGCCCAAACCTCAGGAAAAGGCTAGAAAACCTGAACACTCAAAGAGGGAAATTTCAAAGCCAAGATTTCCAAAGCCTCGGCTAAGAATACCAACTCAAGAGATCTCAGATCGAACCATCAGAGGAATTTTCGAAGAGAAACACTCAAACAGAGATATTCTCAACCGAAAAGACCAAGTCCTCGACATCGAAGACCCCAATTTCAAAGACAGCAACCTAAACCCCACTTGCCTAAGGGTAAAGGTTTCTCGAACCCAAGTCACAGAGAGACAGAGACCAACAAGACCAAAGCTAAGGCACTTGAACAAAAAGCCTGAACCCAAGAAGAACTCTAAGGCTCATGTTCATGCTAAGGCTGACACTCATGCACAGGATACTGCCAAGGCTCCTAGGTGGTGAATGTGTATGTAGATGTTTATGGGAGAAAAATCAGCCACTCTAAAGTAATTAGAGTTGTTAGGCAGATTTGGGTTCCAAAAAGGTACGATTAACACAGTAGGACTCTACACCAAATGGGTACCTAAGAACTGATCTGTTTTTCAGGTGAAGGAAAAGGGCACTAAGCTGAATGAAGATAACATAGCCCTGATGAGTGGAAATGAATTGGCTCCTATTGTATGGTATCTGGACAGTGGATGTTCAAGACATATGACAGGATATAAGCAACTAATCACTGACTATGTTGAGCAAAAAGTCCCTCAGATCACATTTGGAGACAACTCCAAAGGACAAACTGAAGGATATGGAAATCTTGAAGTTGACTCTGTTCATATCCATGGTATTTCATATGTGTCTGGTCTAAAGCATAATTTGCTTTCTTTCAACCAATTCTGTGACAAAGGATTCAATGTTGAGTTCTCAAAGAACTTATGTTATGTGAGAAACAATGCTTCACAGAAAATTTTACTTACTGGTACTAGAAAAGGAAATGTGTATCTTGTTGATTGGAGTTCAACTCCTAAAGATACATGTTTGGTTGCAAAAAGTTCCACTGATACCAGTTGGTTGTGGCACTAAAGACTGAATCACTTAAACTTCAAAACCCTGAACAAACTTGCAAGATTAGCACTTGTGAGGGGGTTACCCAATGAAGTGTTCAGTAAAAATCATGTATGTGATGCTTGTCAGAAAGGAAAACAAATCAGAGCATCTTTCAAAAGCAAAGTAGATGTTTCTACTGATAGAATACTACAACTGTTACATATGGATCTCTTTGGTCCAGTAACACCTGTGAGCACTAATGGCAGGAAATACACACTCGTGGTAGTTGATGACTACTCTAGATACACATGGGTCATATTCTTACTCAGTAAGAAAGAGACTCAGACAAAACTGCCTGAACTACTGAAAAGGCTCAGTACAGAAAAAAATTTGAGTGTGGTCAAAATCAGATCAGATAAAGGAACTGAATTTATCAACCAAATTATATCTGATTATTGTGCAGCAAATGGAATAGCTCATGAAACATCAGCTGCAAGGACCCCACAACAGAATGGTGTTGCTGAAAGAAGAAATAGGACTCTGAAAGAAGCTGCAAGGACAATGATTGTTGAAGCTGATATTCCTAAGAGATTTTGGGCTGAAGCTATCAACACTGCATGCTACTCTCAGAACAGATCCATGCTGACCAAAAATCAAGGAAAAACTCCATATGAGCTGTGGAATGAAAGGAATCCTCTTGTTTCTTTCTTTTGTGTGTTTGGTTGCAAGTGTTTCATACACAATAATGGTAAAGATCAGTTGAAAACTTTTGATAGCAAAGCTGATGAAGGGATATTTTTAGGATATTCTGAAGTCAGTAAAGCCTTCAGAGTTTACAACTATATGACTCTTATTGTGGAGGAAACACCTCATGTTGTTTTTGATGAATCTACTTGTGTTCAGAAGAAACATGAACATGACTCAGGAGAACTGACCAAGAGAATCACCAGACTTAGCCTGAAAAAGAAATCCTCTGAACCTTAAAAGAAGAAGTCAGTCACTTTCTATGAATGGAGTGAATCAGACTCAGACAAAGAAGTTCAGGATGGAAAAACTCAGGATGGTGAGACTCGGGATGAAAATTCTCCACTGAAGGAAAGCCAACACACTGAAGCTGACCAATCTGAACATACACCAGTTCAGACTCAGGTATGAAATGCCGATGAAGATGTGGTCACAGCTGAGGCAAACTCTGAATCTATCAACCAATGGGGAACAAATGTCTCTGACAATGTTCTGAATGGAATTTCCCCTGAGGAAGATGATTCTCTTTCTCCTTTTCTGTTGTTCCCTGAATTTAATGAACTGCCTGAACCTAACATTTCTGATGTTGAGGATACTACTGAAGGGGGAACATCCAGGAGAAAATGGTTGTATAGTCATCCTACAAGTCAGATTGTGGGTGATCTATCAGATGGTGTCAAAACAAGAAGGTTCCATGGAGAAAGTGCTTTGTTCTGTTGCTTCCTTTCTGAAAAAGAACCTACTGAGATTGAAGAAGCTCTACAAGATTCATTTTGGATTACTGCTATGCAAGAAGAGCTGAATCAATTCTCAAGGAATGAAGTTTGGGAGCTAGTGGATAGACCTAAGAGGCACAATGTGATTGGAACTAAGTGGATGTTCAAGAATAAGAGAGATGAAAACAACAACATTGTGAGAAACAAGGCAAGGCTAGTTGCACAAGGTTATTCCCAAGAAGAAGGCTTGGATTATGATGAAACCTTTGCACCTTTGCAAGACTAGAAGCCATCAGATTGTTTCTTGCATATGCTGCCCACATGAAATTCACAGTCTATCAGATGGATGTGAAAAGTGAATTTCTGAATGGTGTGCTTAAGGAAGAGGTTTATGTGGAACAACCTCTTGGTTTCAGACAGAATGACCAAGTTTACAGGCTCAGGAAAGCCTTGGATGGTCTTAAGCAAGCACCTAGAGCATGGTATGATACCCATTCTCAGTTTCTTACTGACCATGGTTTTATCAAAGGAACTGTTGATAGAACTCTGTCCAGGATAGAAGATGGGAAATACATCTTACTTGTTCAGATTTATGTGGATGACATCATATTTGGATCTCCAAATCATCAGTTGTGTGAAAAGTTTTCTACTCTGATGAAAGGAAAGTTTGAGATGTCAATGATGGGGGAGATGAATTTCTTTCTTGGACTTCAGGTGAAACAAACTAAGGAAGGAATATTCATCAATCAAGCAAAATACACCTGAGATCTGATTGCAAAGTATGGTGTACAGAATTGCAATGCAGTTAGAATTCCTATGAATGCTAACTACAAGATGGATCCTGATCCTGAAGGCAAATCAGTAAATCACACTAATTATAGAGGGGTCATTGGATCACTGCTATATCTCACAGCAAGTAGGCCTGATATAACATTTGCTGTTGGGATATGTGCCAGATATCAAGGTAATCCTAAGGCTAGTCACATGGAGGTTGCCAAAAAGATTCTGAAATATCTTAAAGGCACTGTGAATAGAGGATTATGATATCCAACTGATGATAACCTTGAATTAACTGGTTACTCAGATGCTGACTATGGAGGATGTAGAATTGACAGGAAGTCTACCACAGGAACTTGTCAATTTCTTGGAAGTAAACTGATATCATGGTTTTCAAAGAAACAAACCTCAGTAGCAACCATTACTACTGAAGCTGAATACATGGTTGCAGGAAGCTGTTGTGCACAAATTCTTTGGCTCGGACAACAATTGAGGGATTATAAGATTATATCCAATGAAGTACCTATATTTTGTGATAATAATAATGCAATTGCTATTACACAAAATCATGTATTGCACACCAGATGTAAGCATGTTGATATCAGACATCACTTCATCAGAGATCATGTTGAAAAGAAAGACATCAGAATTGAGAAAATTCATACTGATAAACAGAGAGCTGATATCTTGACTAAACGTTTGGCTGAATCAAGATTTCAGGAACTATCAGTTGAATTAGGTATGTTGGATCCAGGTGAATAAAATAAATCTGAAAAATTGAAGGTTTTCAGGTGCATGAAGTTTTTCAGGTTTTACTGAAAAACTCAAGATAAAATTGAGAGTCCTGAACAACTGAGTCTTGGGAAACTCAGTAATCCTGAAGTTCAGTACTCAGTATTATACTGACATTTTATCAAGGTCAAAACTCAGTAAGACTGATGGAAAAAATTAGTCTGAAGAAGTTATTGACTCATGCAACACATTTATTGTCTATCTGAATCTCAGTAATCATTGGCAATAAATGACAAAACACCTGGAGAAATAATTGGGCGGGACCTTTGAAATCCACGAGGAAAGTCAATGGTCTGCAGGAACAGTAATTAAATGCACTGTTCATTAATCACCAATAGGGATAAATTGGCGGCTTAGTATTTGCGAAATCGTCCTTTCAAATACCCGTTTAGCCGGTGTTTAATCTCAACCGTCGATTTCTTCATCTACGTGATTTTCCATAAATCAAAATCCTATATCCATTACAAAACTTCATTCAAGCCCTATTCCAAAAAACCTTCATCTTCACAAATACTCTGCTTCGAAACCTTCGATTGCCCAGAAATTTTTACCTATCTCAAAACCCTTCACTCAAAATTCTCCAAAAATGACACTATCTGTATACGACAAACTCGCAATTTCAAACAAACAACGAAGTCTATCAAACTGATACCTTTTAAAAAAAACAGAGTTAAAAAATATAAACCAGATGCAACATAAGACTTTGCCTTGGGTTAATTGGAATTTGGAACGATCAAGTATTACCTATGTTGTTAAATTTTTTTGTTGTGGCACTTGAGCGTTCTACCGTAAGATATTTGTGTGTGCAACAAATTTTTGGATTAAAATCTTTGATATATTAGCAATAACTAACTCGAGTTATTTCTTTAACAGTAAGAAAACATATCTTGGAGGTCTATCTTTTTTTTTTTTTTTGAACAGCCTAGAAATTTTATTAAGAAATAAATGGGTACAAGGGGTATAATACCCACCCTTACATCATGGAAATAAGAAAAGGAAGGCTATCCAAACAAGTAAAAGAACTACTAACTTTACTGCTCTACATCAAACTCAATTGACAACAGTTTAATCTGGTTCTAAAGCAGGGTTCTTACGCCACTTCAGGAAATTCAGATTATTGCTTTTCGGGTTTTTTGCCACTAACCAAGACCACATTCTTGTTTTGATCTCCTTCGATATTTTTATCGATACAGAAAAAATATTCTCGAAAGTCTTCTCGTTTCTAACCTTCCACAAAGTCCAAATTGCTGCGATCCAAATGGCGGAAGCAAGCTTGTCTTGAGAAGACTTCCTAAATATTGCTCTATGTTGTAGGAAGTTGCAGATTGGGTCGATATGTGTAACCAAAGTGAAACCTGTCCACTGGTAAATGTTGCTCCAAATCTTAGATGCAAAGTCACATTTGAAGAAAATGTGAGAAGTGGTTTCTTCCTTTTCCCCACATAATGGACACAACAGGTCTCCGTTATTTGGGCTGGAGGTCTATCTGTGAAGAAGAAGAGGACTGTGAGAAGTCTTTCTCAACTAAAGGTTTCGAACTAAACATCCTTAATACACGAGTTACTCTCTAGTGACGTCCTCTATAAATTAAATGCAATTTATTATTTATTATTTTTATTTTATTGCAAATGTCATTAAATTTTTGTAGATTGAAGTCGTTGATTCAGTTTCTAAAGAATCCACTGGAAAATAAATCGAGTTCCACATCATTAAGAAGAATTGAAGGAGATGAAGCTTTCAGGTAGATTTTGTTGATGTTGTAAAGATGTTGTTTCATAAGTGACACAACATTGTGAATAACATCAGGAATTTGTCTTTTTTTCTTATAGTAACTCCGGTTTGTTAGATGTGTCCTTTTATGTTTCTTACACAACAGGTTGACGACATGGTGATTATTATGTCAAGCGGTTCCAGTTGTAAGAGTGAGAAGTGAAAAGATCATGGGTGGTTATCACAAGATCATGGAATAATGTGTGAAGACTTTGTAGGCTGTCCAAACCAAGTCTAGTGGATAGAACAATGCAGTTGAGATCGAATTCTATATATACACACTGCAATGGACGACTACAAGAGGGCAAGATCAACACTCCAATTCATATTCTCTAAATTTCAGAGAATAGTATCCAAGACACAACCTTGAGTGTTTAGTACATCTAGGAGTGTGAGGGTCGATGCTATTTGATTTGAACTGGTCGAATGCATTCCAACATTCCTATCAGTATTGCTTTGTCTAAATAACGTGTATGTTAGGTTGAATAAGATCGCTATTCATACGTGTAAAAGGATTGTTTAGGGAAGTGTGTTTTTATACTATACCTTTTGGGGTCTTGTAAAAGGTCCTTGTATGTCTCACTATTTGTTATAGTGAAGTTTTTAGCCATAAGACTCGTATAGTCTGAATTAAGGCTATACACAATTTTGAAATCCCTTGCAAAACATTTTTATGATTTCCGTTGTTTATATGTTGATGTTTATGTTGCATAATATTTTCAACAACACTTTGAAAATCACGCTCACACACTTTCTATTTTGATCTAAATGGAATACCTTGGAGTTCATTCTTCTCATTCCCCGTCCTCTTTCTCGTTTTCTCAAGAAATTTATATATTAAAATTACTTCACCCCACATTGTATGAAAATAGCACTACAGTGAAATTAATATTTATGTTCATTATAGCATGCCTTGGAAATTATGCAGGCTATTTCCAAATTCAGTTTTGTAATCCAAATCAAGCACATCGTAATAGCTGTATATTGTAAATCCATTCAATTCAAACTATACAGATTTTAAGAAATACTTTGATCATTTCATGAACTTGTGATCCAAATGTTATAAGTCACACACTCATAAATTTGTAGAGAATAAATTATTAGTGATGATGGAAGAAAAGTACAAAGAAATGTGTGTTTCTCTTTGCTGTTTGTTTAATGTTTAACCTTCTCTTTGCTGTTTGTTTAATGTTTAACCACGACTTATTCAAGAATGGCAAAGTAGGGATGTCAGCAGCCGTTCAAGCAAGGGCTAAATGTTGCAGGGCAGTCCAACATTGATTAGGATCTAGCTTTACCTCTCCAATCTGAGGTATCAATTCAAAACAAGAAAAAGGAATGAAAAATGAGGTTAGATATTTGGAGAAATTCATACAATGACAAAATACATTAACATAACTGGAATAACACCTTGGCATTTTCGACGCACACAAAATCTTTGTAACACGATTCCATCGTCAGATGTGGATTCCACAAAACAGTATCTGACCAACTGCAATCAAATAATACAAGAAAACGACAATGAATACATACAATGGAATAATCAATATACTTTGACAAAGCATCTCAGTTAGACAATTACACTTACTTTGTATTCTTGATGGTAATTATATCACCCAATCCATTGGCCAGCTGTATCTCCCCTGGAGTTTCAAGATAAACGCAATCCACAAATCCAGGAAATGTAATAACATCCCTAGCAGTAATCAAAGTCAATGTTACTTTTGATTATGTTTGATTCTCGGAGTGTAGCATATACTTAATTACCCTTTATGTATAAACAATTTTGACTCAGTTTCATCTGTATAGCTAAAAGCATTACAGCTTTGAATTATTTGAATAAAATTGATATTGACCTTTCTTCATTGCCCTCCACTGGATTTTTAGGATCAGGATCTTTGTTCAATGTTTTGCAACCCTGTAGACCTTTAACAGATGCCCCTGTTACCAAAGCCTTCACAAGCAATTGAACAATGAAATTTTTTATGTGATTTAATCTAGTAAATAAATGAGGCAAACACTACAATAGAATCCTGTAGTAGTACTAATCTACTAACCAATCTCCAAATTAATGACAAAATTTGAAAATAGTTACTCTAAAGTATGTATGCAGGGCAGTAGTAAATGAAAATGGCTTTTCGTCATTATTTGTTACTTTCAACTCTGTTGAGAGGGTATTATTGTCCAGAGTAACCTACAAATAGTGGCAAGAGAAACAGAGTGAGCTTAAGCATTTTGAGGTTGTTTAATAATAAGTTGGGAAACAAAGTGGAGCAGATAATTGACGTACTCATGGGAAAAATCCTTAAAAAATACAACATCATAAATTTACTAACCTTGAATAAAGCTTGGAAACTGTAATCCCACATAGAACGGCTGTATGGACCATCCTTTAGCTCAAGAGTAACAGAAGGATTTCCGTCCACAGTTTCAGAACTAGCAACAGACCAGTTCATATTTCTAGCAAATCCATGCTGTGAATCATTTAGATATCCTTAAGCAAGAAACATTATAACATAAAAACTGGCAAAATGAATCAAATAGGACAATTTAAAAAGCAGGAACGAATTACGTTTAGTTCAGACTATCAATTGACAAGAAACCGGTTAATACTAATGTATCTGAGCATCAATTAGAACAATTTCTTTTTTTTTAGGCCCGAAGGGTAGCAATTGTAGGACATTATTTTGGCAGGCTGAAACATTTAGGCCATTGTGTTTTGATTTTCGCACATTTAGGTCAAATTGTCCCGGAACACCTCAATCAGGCTAAAATGTCACGTGCTGCTCACGTGGTTGGCAAGTGCAAAATTTAAAATATAATGGCCTAAATTTGCCAGCCCGAAACACCCAACTTGGCCTAAATACGCTAAAATGAAAATTTATGGGCCAAAATATGCCAAATTAGAATTTAATGGCCTAAAGGTGTCATTCCATAAATATATTGTCCTACAATTGCTACCCCCCATAGTTACAGTTAAAATAAATAAATTCCCGAGCATCAATAGGAATGTGCATACATTGAAAAGCGAGGAAAGAGTACTTCATAAAATGTTGTTACCCAGTGGAGGAATTACCTGTTGAATTGTGCCCGGTCCAAACTGGGGAAAACAGTGTGGGATTCCTCCACTATTTTCAGAAAAAGGCATAAATAACTAGTTATTCTCAAATCTATGCTTGAAAGGAGTACAAAAATCATAGACCTCACAGGCGACAACAATTATAAGAAAATTATTAAAAAAAACCAGCAGTACGGAGAAGAAGATAAAATATGTTGAAGGCCTTAAGCCAGAATAGAGTATCAAGGTGATTGTAAAAATAATTTTAATATGATAAACAAAGGTACTGTTTAGCAAAACTTCAAATTTTTAATAGTCATTGGTCAACACAACAGCAAATACCTGATGGGCTTCTGCCCAGTAAACACAGCATCTGGCCGAACAAAGAGAAGGTCTTTATTTGCCACTTTCCAGGATGTCACACAACCTCCATATAAGTATAACTCTGCCTCGCTGAATAACAATAATAGCTCATTAATTACTGATTGTACACTCCAGAAGATAGAGTGGATATCTTAAAACCAGGAATGGGTTCGAATATCAAGCTTTTATATTACATTATTCTGGTTTGAACAGAATGGTTAGTTAATGGCAGAAGTGACTAGGCCAAGCATTAAGCATTCAAGTAGAGTTGAACAAACAATTATAGGTTCTAGGCTATAACAAGAGCATCATGAAACCAAAAGAATTTCAATTGCCCTTCTGGCAAAACAAATACTTGTTTTTAATTTAGTAATCATCTTTTTCGTGCTGAAATTGCATTTGAAATTGTTGATTACAATTGAATTCTATTGTTTTATGAATTTTCATTAGCAGAATTTCAAAGTTCAGATAAGAAAGCATAGCAAAGAAATATCATGGATATATTATGCACTGAAGAGAATCATTCACAAAGCAAGATATGACTAAAAGATGAATAAATGCCCTGAAAAACAAGCTTTTACGCAGTTCCATTACATCACAATGGAATGGGGTAACCCATAAACAACTGTTATCAAGAAACTAATAATCCAAACACGAGAAAATGTCTAGTTTGTGACATAAATGAATAATTGACAAAGTTTTTAGGAAGTTAACATGGAAGCAAGACTACAAAATTTAACCCAAACTCTGCAATCAGATTGATAGAATAACATTTTTCACTTTCAGAATCGTAAAACCGATAAAGTAGCTGTGGGAAGCCATTGACATACCTTCCGTGAACAGAAGTCAAGATAACCTTGGGTAAGTCGCCCAACCCCTTGGTAACTTTCACATTTGAGGACGCCATTGCCACAACAGAAAATCTGCATAACAACGCAAAATTACATTGCCCTTTTTACTTGTTTTTAAAAAAAAAAAAAAAAATCAAATTGCAGCAAAGTCGGAATGAATATGAACTCACCGGTTGACTCGGCGAGGTCTAGTGGTGGAGGTGGTGCGAGAGAAGGACGATGCGATCGGTAGTGCCACCATTATCGGTTCTATTTCTAGATTTTGAAGGTTTATGGTAATTAGGCTGTGTTTCGAATTTGGATATTTTTATTCCTTTTCCTTTTGCTTTTGCTTTTGCTTTTACTTTTACTTTTACTTTGGTGCATCGTCCATCCATGAAATTGGATTGATTCTTTATTCGTCTCCCATCCATCTCCATGCGTCTTATGCGAGAATATCCCCATATTCTATTGATATTTTCTGAGGGTGTGAATAATGGGAAAAATGAACACTACTATAATTTGATGCTTTATCAATATTTGATGGGGAATGTGAATAATTTGGAGTATATATTATTTGATGTTTTATAAATGAATTAAGATATCAATTCCATTAAAATTAAGATGAAAGAACTCCCCTGTACTATTGACCTTTTAAACGGATGAGATATAAATCGAGAGATATGTCCGAATTAAAAATGTCTGTTGAAGGTGGAATGTAAATTGAGGGATGTGCTTGAATAGCAAGCACTATAGACCTTATCGTTCGACTTTGCCCAAGTGAGCTCATTAAAATTAAATGTTGACTTAGCACGTATGTATGAAAGAGAAACATTCCTTAAAAATGACATCATGAATAAAAATATAATGAAGTAAATTATTAAAATTATATGAAATTGTGCATAACAATTAGCGAATAAGAATAACATATAATTTGAATGTATTCCATTGCAATTATAACATTAAATAACAAATTGCAAATCTTCATAATTAATTGTAAATCCCCCTTTCCCTCTATAGGGTGAGCAAGTTTCGCACAAGAATCTGTAAAACTTAGTAAAGAGTGTGACTTATATTACTAAAGGATATTAGTTGTAATAACTAAAGGATGTAACTTTTTACTATAAAGGGTATTATTCATAATACTAAAGGATGTGTGACTTATATTATAGCAGAGAGTATTAATAGTGATAACTGAAGGGTGTGATTTATATTACAAAAGGGTATTAGTCGATATAACTGAAGGGGCATGCCTGTAAAAAATGAATCAGTTTCACAGCATACTAAGTCATTGCTCATAGAGAGTTTTTTTATTCTGATGGGCCGCCTTCTCCTTTATTTTGTGATGTGTCGTATTCTTAAAAAGTGACATCTAGCGTCATTATATATAATATAATGAATATTGAGTATTATTAATTTTAGTTTGAAAATTAAAAAATCAAACAAATGAACAAGGCCATAAAAGGAAGATTTTACTAAATTTATTATCATTTTAATTTCTTGAGTGACTTTCCTGTGAAATATTAGTTAAAATATGAAGGAATTGAAAATTTGTGGATCTTATGTGGGTCGAACTGGGTCAATCTGATTTTTTCCTAAAAATCCGTGCAAAAGTAAAACAGAAAATTCGCTCCCAGACTGTGTTACTATATAAGTATGTGTTACTGCAAGGACAATCATATGTTACTACGTGATAATGAAAAAAAAAGATATTCTTACTAATTGAATAGTGTAATCTTGTTGTTTGGGCCTTTACTTGCGACAATTGGTCAACAAATCAGAAGGAGAAACAGATAAAAAACAGAGGGGTGAGCAGAAGAAAATAGAGGGCGTGTTTTTTTGTTCGTACCGTAACACACTTCCCCTTCACAGTAACACATTTTGACCATACAGTAACATAATTTTCAATACCTTACAGACATATATTGTTGGGAGATGAATTTAATATAACAGCTTTGATTAGATCCCAAAAACCCCTATGTTGTGCTCCGGTTAATATTTCGGCCAACAAGTAATTATCTATGGTGAATTAACTAATGAAATGAATAGAAATACAATAACGAGAACATAATTTGATGACCCAGTTTGTCTATAAATTAGACTATGTCTGGAGGCGAACCAAGCCATGAATGTTTTATTATTTTCTGCCTAAGAACACTAAATTGTCAACCTCCTTCAAGTGTGGTCATTGAGGCTTATTTATATTTGAATTCCTGCATCTGGGCGGGCGATTATACAAGTAATATCATTTAATGGTGCTTCAATCCCGCTTATCGAGAATTCCACCTCGCCGGGTCAATGGTCGCCTTACTTAGTGGGCGATATTTGTGGATCTCTTTACCGGCTACCTACGCCCATGGAGGTGAACTATTACTGGTCGCTAGTCGTCCAACATGGCCAAGAGGGTCACTATGTGTTGAAGAACCGTCCTGGTCGGCGGATCGTGTGGGGGATAGTTAACAAAATCAAGAATTGGCACCCCCGATGGTGGTTTGTGGGTGGGGCGTGGCAGAGCACCTCCCCGGGTTCTGTCTTAGAGATTCCCATACCCACTGATTTCCAAGAGCGGACTCCTCGTAAGGTTCCTTCTTGAGGGTGTGTCGAGCATCTCCGTACTGATCTAATTTTCTTTGTCCCTCTCAAAAGTTTATTTGTCATTTGGCGAAGCCGGTGAATCGGGATTTTGAGGCCACCAGATTGCCTTCGACTATCCCTGGGAATTCCGCCACGTCGAACTCTATAACTCTTCCTCTGAGAGATTGTGGGGGGGGTTTACAAACGTATCCTCGTGAGACCGGCCGCCTTCGTGAGTTTCTCTCTTAATAGAGGTTTTACAATTTGGGAATTTTGTCCTCAATCATTGTGGTTGTTTTCTTGTAGCTTCTCACATACCCGTTCAGGCGACCGCTCCTACTGCTGAACAAATGGCTTCTCGCCGAAACCCTGCTCTCAATTTCTCTTGGACTAGGTCCTCGGCGTGGCCCACATCTTTGTCCCGCGGGGGCGGACTGGTAGAGATGGCCGATTGCTCAAAAGAGAAGAGGAAAACCAAGGAGGGGCGAGAGGGTGCTCGCCCGGCCCAAACGGAGGGCTCTCCTACACGGAAACGCGTCCGTATGGGCGACCACTCCCCACGTGCTTCTATTGGGGGAGGGAGCGCTCCCCCATGGGAGTCGATTCTCGCCACCCGTCCTCCGCCGATGACGCCGCCGCCTCCGTCTGGTCGCCAGTTTTCTGGCGACCGCACCTTTGTGGGGTTTGATGTTGATCGCTCTGGGGCGTAAGTTTCTCCGCCTTATTGCCTCCATCATTTCTTCCCTTATGTTTCTGTATTTTTCTAAACTGGGCGGCTTTGTTTCAGATTTGTGAAATTCCCGCCGCCCGTCGTCGATTATCTTCGGTCGAAGATGCCTCCCATCATCGGGGTCTCGACTGATTGGCCTCGGTACATGCGACACTCTATCTGGGACGTGCCCCGGTGCTGGTCTCTGGACGACCACCATGCCACCTCCTCGAACAGCAAGGAGAATAACCTCTACACCGCCCTGATTTATTCTCAGAAGGCGGCCACATTCCTCGAGCGGGTCATAGAGCAAAACGACCAGGACTTGGAGACCTCCTACTCGACCCTCGACAAGCAGAAGAAAAAGCTGGTGGAGGTGGCTGCGGCCATGTCCCGGATGGAGGCTGACCTGAAGGCTGCTTAAGAGCGGTCGGCCAAATTGGACTTGCAGGTGGTGGATGTGAATGCCAAGCGACGCGCCGAGGTCGACTCACACCGTCTCAAGCTGGTGACTTTGTGGGGCCAGGTTGATGAGCTTACTCTGTAGCTGGTTGAGTCCCATGCTTTGACGGTCGATTATGAAGCTTGGGTCGGTGATCTTGAGTTTTAGATATCCAAGGAGGCCTCTCTCCGGGCCGCCGATGATGCCGCGCTTGGAATCTTCTCGTACATTAGCGCCTATGCGGACGTCCCTCGGGCGGTGTTCCGTCGCGACCCTTCCGCTGACGCCTCCGTGCTCGTGGAAGATTTTAAGGCCTTCGTCGCCGATTGCCCGCCAGAGGCCGACGTGGTGCTGCCCGTGGTGGACTCAGCTGATTTTGGTGTCGACCTGTCATTCTTGGCTCCGACAAGCATGTTGACGAGGCCGAGCGGGGGCTCCGACCTTGGGGGCTCCTCTGGGGAGGCGCATGTCGACCTTGTTGCGATGCCTGTGTCCCTGTCTGAGGCGGCGGACGGCAGTGGCGCGATGGTGGCTGCCCCGAGCGGAGAGGTCGTCGGAGGTGAGGACTAGGTGGGCGACCAGGTCGTGGTCGAGAGGGTGGATAGGTCGGGGGACGGTTCTTAGTGCCTCCCCTTCTGCTTAAAGTTTGTGCAGGGCGTCTGTGAACCCCTTTCTTTTGAATTTTTCTTTTCTATGTTTGCACGGCTCCTCGGGGTATAAACTTGTAAGTGGCGTGGGGGTCCTTTTTTTTTTGTATTTGGCCTTCGTGCCCTTATCTAATGAATGAAATCTTTATATTTTCTTGTCTCTCGTTGTATATTTACGTATGAGTTCCTTGCTTTGCTTATGGAATGTTGGTCTTGCAAACCCGGACGTACATCAGCGACTATGAGTCTTGCCTATGTCCTAATCGCCGTTTGAATACGGTGCGATGTATCTGGACTATGTTTTGGTCGTCTTATCTTATGCGACGTGTCTAAACTTTGGCTTAGTCGTGTTATGGTGCTATCTTCAAGAAGGTCATCGTGCTTGGCCGATGGCCAATGTGACGACGACCTTGTCGACGTGAGTTCTGAGTAATGCTTCCTATCGCATGTGGTTGGCTTACGTGTTTGGCGACTACTCTTCGACTCGACCTTTGTCATCCAGATCGTACTTGGGACGATTCCTGGCTGACTTGTTCTAAAGCGTACAAGGTCGCCTTTCTTGAACTGCCGGAGTTTGACCTTCGAGTTGTAATTTTTTTTTTTTGTCGTTTGTAGCCGGCATTTTTTAGGTTAACTTCTATCCTTATCTCTTCCAGTAGGTCCAAGCTAATCGTCATTGCCATATCGTTGCCGTTCGAGGCTTCGTTGCTTATTCGGTGGCTAGGTATGGTGACTTCTACTGGGATTACTACCTCTGCCCCGAATGCGAGGGAATAGGGTGTTTCCCCTGTGGAGGTCCTGGAGGTTGTTCTGTATGACCACAATACTTCTGGCAATTCGCTTGCCCACTTGCCCTTCCCCCCTTCAAGTCGTGCTTTCAGTATATGTTTGATAATTTTGTTGATCGCCTCAACTTGCCCATTGGATTGCGGATGGTAAGGGGTGGAGAAGAGCTTTGTTATCTTCCATTTCTTGAAGAATGCGTCGATCTTGAGGCCGTCGAACTACTTTCCGTTGTCAGTTACGATTGCTTGTGGGAGGCCGAAGCGGCAAATGATGTTTCTCCATATGAATTTTATCACGTTGTCCTGGTCAATTGTTGAGAGGGCTTCTTCATCTGCCCATTTTGTGAAGTAGTCGACCACAACGAGGGAGAACCATACGGTCCCTAGGGTAGTGGGCAGGGGTCAGATGATGTCGATTCCCCATTTTGCGAAAGGCCATGGACTCAGAATGCTGGTTAACTCTTCTGGGGATACCTTGATTGAGGGGGCGAATATTTGGTATCGGTGGCATGTCTTTGCATATTCGAGAGCATCCCTTTTTAGTGTTAGCCAGAAATATCCTTGTCGGATGGTTTTGTGGGCTAGGGATTGGCCTCCCGTGTGGTTTTCGCAGATGCCCTCATGGATTTCTCTCAGGATGGCTTGCCCCTCGGCCCTTGTCATACATCTGAGTAGCAGGATGCTGAAGCCTCACTTGTATAAGTTGTCGTCTACCATCACATACCTTTCCACTCTCATTTGCAATTGTCGGGCGTCGACCCTATTGTTAGGCAGATGTCCTGTCTTTAGATACTCGAGTATTGGTGTCCTCCAATCCTCGGGGTCGACATCCATTGGGTCGGTAAGGGCGACCAGGGTGTGTGTGGTGGAAGGGAAAGTTAGTTTTGTGATGGTGACGTCTCTCATATCCGCCGGCCCTTCTGATGTTGCTAGCCTGGCCAAAGCATCTGCTTGGGAATTTACGTTCCTAGGTATCAGTTCCACATAGACCTGGTCAAATTTCTCGAGCAGGCTGCAGATGACTTCTTGGTATGTGGTCATTCGATCGCATCAGGCCACATACTCCCCCGACACTTGACACGTGACCAGTTGCGAGTCGGTGTGTATTTTTAGTCTCTTCACTCCCATGGCCATTGCCATTTCAAGCCCTCCAATTAGGGCTTCGTATTCTGCTTCATTGTTGGTGGCCTGAAAGTCGAACATGATAGCCGTCTGGAAGGAATGTCCATCCAAGCTAGTTAGGATTATGCCCGCCCTGACTCCGGTTTGAGTGGCAGACCCGTCCACGTAGACCTCCCATGGGGGCCCTGCTAGCGCTTCCTGCTCGGTCATCGGAAAGGTGAGTTCTACCATGAAATTGGCCAGGGCCTGTGCCTTGATGGTCGTTCGTGGGGCGTACGTGACACCAAACTGGCCAACTTCGATTACCTATTTCATGTAGCGACCAGCCGTGTCGGGGCGATGTAGCGCGTTTCTTAGGGGTAGTGAGGTCAACACCTCCACCTGGTGGTCAAAAAAGTATGGTCGTAGCTTTCTCACGCTCATCACAAGAGCGTAGGCGAGCTTCTAAAGGGGAGGATACCTTCATTCCGCCTCGTTGAGTGCCTGGCTTACATAGTAGATTGGCAGGTAGTCTTGCCCTTCGGCTCGTACCAGGACCAAACTCAAGGCCGTTTCGGAGGCGGCCAGGTAGAGGAAGAGCTTTTCCATGGGAACGGGTTTGGCCAGTATCTTTGGATTGGCAAGATAATCCTTGATGCCATCTAAAGTTGTCTGGGCATCCTCCATCCGCTAGAAATCATTTTTGGCCTTCTTTAGTGTGTCGAAGAAGGGTTTGCACCTATCTCCCATGCGGGATATGAATCTGCTGAGGGCTGTCAGGCTTCCTGCGAGCTTCTGGACTTCTTTTGGGTTTCGCGGGCTGCCCATCTCTAATATCGCCCTGATTTTTGTTGGATTAGCCTCTATTCCCCGCTTGTTGACTAAGTGGCCGAGGAATTTACCTGACTCCACGCCGAAGTTGCATTTCTTCGGGTTGAGCTTCATGTTGAACTTCCTCAAGATGTTGAATGGTCGGGCGAGGTTGATAAGATGATCTTCTTTTTTTAGGCTCTTGATGACTATGTCGTCTATGTATACCTCCATGGATTTCCCGATTTCCTCCGCGAACATTTGGTTTACAAATCGCTGGTACGTAGCCCCGGTATTTTTGAGGCCGAATGACATCCTCTTCCAACAATATATATTTTTCTCGGTGAGGAAGGAGGTATGTTGTTGGTCATCTTTGTGCAAGGATATTTGATGGTAGCCTGCGAATGTGTCCATGAAGGACATCATTTTGTGCTCGGCTGTGCTATCGATCAGATGGTCAATATGAGGCATGGGGAAGAAATCTTTGGGACATGTTTCGTTCAAATTGGTGAAGTCGATGCATAATCTCCACGTCCCATTAGCTTTCTTGACCAGGACGGCATTGGACACCCACTGGGGTTGGTCGGCTTGCATGATTAACTCATTATCGAGCAATTTCTTTATCTCCTCGGCCAATGCAGCATATTTTTCGAGTTCGAATTTCCTCATCTTTGGCGCGACTAGTTTTTTACCAGGGTCGATGCTGAGTTGATGGCAGGCGACCTCGGGGTCGATTCCTACCATATCCTTGTGCGACCAGGTGAACACGTCTAGATTCCCTTTGAGGAAGTCGACCAGCTGTCCCCTTAGTTCTGACGAGATTTTAGAGCTGATTATGACTTCCAAGTCCTGTCAGGTTGGATCCACATTGACCTTTTCGAGCTCTTCGTCCGATGGTGCTCGATGTTGGTCTCCTCTTGGATCATCGATTTTTCCTTGGATAATGAACTCGCATGGCTCGGGTCCAATTCTTAGTTCGAGGTCCTCGCTTATTTGTTCATTTTGGTCGATTACCATTAGGTTTCTTTGATCGTTTACGATTTATTATATGCTATAATTTAAATGAGACCGGATATAAATTGAACATCCTCTTGCATCAAGTTGATCGCCCTTAACAGTGCCGACCACCTCATCTAAAGTGGGGAATTTTACACATAAATAGTAAGTGGAGGACTTAGCCTCAAATTTGTGCTCGAAAGGCCTGCCGAGGAAACTATTAAAGGTCAACGGTAGGTCGATTACAAGGAAATCACAAAGCTTTGTGGCCCTAATGGCCCTATTTATAGTGGACACTAGTTCTATCGCCTGACGTATGATCCCGTGGGGCTTCACGGTGGCATCACCAAAACCTCTCACCAGATGTTCGCTTGGCTCGAGATAGCTGTGATAGTCGCCGAGCTCGTCGAAGGGCCTGACCGAGCACGGTCAATGTCGTCAAAAGGTAGCTCCATCCATTCGGAGTAATTTACGCCGGGGCAAGATGCTAGGCGGCCAAGAGGTGAGAGTTCGCCGGATGAAGCGAAAAGTGAAGGCCTGCATCCATGACCACCTCGTGATGGCAACCATACCCTCTGGAGACTGTCGACTCTCTCAGACCCCTCTGGACGATAAAAGAATACATCGTTCGAAGTCTCATACTTGCGATGAGCGGCATCCAGGTCGGCCTCCGACATTACAGAATTGTACTTTTCATCATTGATGAAAAACTTGGACTTGGTCGCAGTGCGGATCGCGGGACGGAGTGGTCGGTGATGTTGGAGCCCGACCTGGTAGGCCTGGTAGTCAAAGTAATCAGGATGGTCATAGTCGCAGCGAGCAGAGGCCTCCGGCTCCTGAGGCAGGCAGTCCCGAGGGGCCCCCACTCCCCGCTCTGGCGTGAGAACTTCCAGGTCCTCAAGAGAACCAAATACTTCGGGGTCAATCGGAGGGTTCCCCCCGGCAAGATGAGAAGGACCCATGTCACCGGAAAAGACCCCGCCGCTCGATACTCCAGCCGATAATACTTCCCTTACCGGGGAATCCACCCCCACTGGAGTGGTGAAGGAAGACACCCCCTCCGCGTCAACCAGGCCCGGATGGCCACCTGAAGACATAGACATAGTGAAAAGGGTGAAATAAGGGAGAAGGAAAGGCTACACTTACCAAAAGAAGAAGGATAGTACAAAGCGCCGGAAAAGCAAAAGTCAATTGCTTGCAGGGAAAAGCTCGAGAAGGCAAAGGTCCTAAGGTCTGAAACGGAAGGGTCGATTTATAAGAGAAGGCAGGGACCCGGATGTAAATAAGTTTTTTAAAAAATAGGGGCAGATTTGCCAAATCCTAGAAGTTACAGGCGCGTGGCGGCCACACGCCATCATGACCTGCAAAATAGCGTCATCATCTGCCTTTTTGAGATAACGGTTGGGCTTATTGAGGCCCACAAACGGGCGTCGCCCTAGGCGTTGGAGATCATGAACCAGACCGACCAGCCACCATCTCGCTAACGACCTAGGGGGCAATTGTTGTGGCCCTGCCATGACAAGACGACCATCCCAGGGTGACCAAAGATGGGGCGACCAGGCTATAGCGAGCAACCAGGAGGTGACCACCTAAGCCTAGCCATCACAACCCTGTGATTTTCCCATAGAGTCGTTGCGCAAATATGGGATAAGATCAGGGGCATTTATGGAGACGGATCCTCAGGGCATAATCGGGGAAAGTCCAACTAACGGCGAGATTCACGCCGAGAAGAAAGGGATATGTTCCCAGCCAGCGAAGAACCCTAAAAGGCCGAGGGTTCCGACCCATGAAGAGAGAAAAACCTAGTTCCCAGTCTATAAGTACACGTTGTAATGCTCATTGTAAAGGATCGAAAAATCTTAGTTCTTAGGCAGATATTATAGTGAAATTCCTGGCTTGGTATTGCCCCCGGACGTAGCCACATTTGGCGAACCGAGTCACCAAATTGTGCATTTTCTCTTGTCGGCATTCGTTATTGTTATTTTGTGAGTGATTGTTCATATGCTCGGATAATTCCGGCTATAACAGATGAGAAGATGAGTATTCTCTTTAAATCCACTTTGAGGAATGAATCCTATTCTTGGCTCAACTACCACGCAAATGCATTTCGTGATGAATCTAATCCAAACCATATCTACCCATGGAAGGGTGCAAGCGTCGGTCATGGTCAAATTTCATCACTCCACACATGTTGTGCGTATTGACCTCAAGTCAAAGGAGTATCGCATCGCTCCCACTAACCAAGACACCCCATAGACACATATAGTGGAACTACATCAAACGGTTTCTCAGATGGGTATACCAATACCCTCTAAGGTATTTGTGCATCCATCATAATATACCTAGTATCTCGTAGTAAGTGAGATCTTACTACACTCTCTAAGAGTATGATACATATCGCACACCAATCTCCATTGCATCATCAATATCCCATTCTTGATGATCCTTGATCGGGGCTATTTGAGAATCATGCTTAAGTCATCTGAGTTCTCACAATCTTAATGACAACAATGACTCATGGGAACACTTGCATGAATAAATGCAAACAATCAAACATAATATTCAAAAAAGTGTATTGCCATACATTAATATTAAATGAACTATAATATTAATCAAACTGAATATCATTGAGTATTATGTCCTTACAATAGATTGTCTCTAGGACACTAACACTAACAATCTCCCACTTGGACTAGAGTCAATCACTTACATGTCTAACCCCTAGACCATCAAATGTCTAGTGTGTACATGAGCACTCAGTGTTTTGGTGAAAGGATCTGTCATATTAAATGTGTGGGAATACGTTTTAATTCTATTTCTCCTATCGTTATGATCTTTCGGATCAAATGATAAGCCTAGGTACATGTTTGCTTCTGTTTGTTGATCTCGGTTCCTTTGCTTGCGCAATAACACCAGCGTTGTCTCAATACAACTTTATTAGACAACTGGCACTCAGAACTACCCCTAGTTCTCTTAAGAACTATAAAATCCAAACAGCCTCCTTGAGGCTTCTGATACAGCAATGTACTCAGTTTGGTTGTTGAATCTGCGGTCGACTTGTTTGGAACTATTCCAACTGACTGCCTCATCATTGAGAGTGAAACGTAACCTGACTATGATTTGTAATCATCACAGTCGGATTGGAAACATGAGTTAGCATAACTAGCCATTACTAGTTCTGGTTGCCCATCATAGACAAGTAAACATTCTTTAGTTCGTCTGAGATACTTCAGAATGGTCTTGACAGCAATCCAGTGAGACTCACCCGGATTCTATTGGTATCTACCAGTGATGTTGATAGCGTAGACAACGTTTGGCCTAGTGCAAGTCATGGTGTACATGATTGACCAAATTGCAAATGAATATGACACATCTTTCAAGTGCTTGATATCAGCTTCACTAGAAGGACAATCCTTCTATGACAGCTTTATCCCATGACTTACCGGTAAAGACCCTCTCTTAGAGTTCTCCATCGCAAAACGCTTCAACACCTTGTCTACATAGGTGGACTGTGACAGCCTCAACATCCTTTTAGATCTATCCCTGTGGATCTTAATCCCTAAGATGTAGCAGGCTTCACCGAGATCCTTCATCATGAAGGTCTTTGATAACCAATCTTTGACGGACTGCATTAACGGGATATTGTTTTCCAAAATGAGTATGTCTTCGACATACACGATTATGAAAACAATATTATTTCTGTTGCGTTTACGATAAACGCAAGGATCTTCCGAGTTTCTGATGAAGTCAAAAGACTTGATAGCTTCATCAAATCGGATATTCCAACTCCTAGAAGCTTGCTTCAATCCATAGATGGATTTCTTTAGCTTGCATACTAGATTAGAATTCACTTCAAGGGCTGATCTTGTGGCTTGTCGGGCGTCTGCTCCGTATTGGTAAGATTTGCGACTTCACGACCTCTGGCCTGCGGAGTTCCTATTCCAAATCGCTCTTCCTGGTCCCTAGCAGCGACCTGTTTGGCCTTGGGGAATGGGTTCCTGCCCCGATTCATTTTATCTGGTTGTAGACCGGTGATTTAGTCAGCTTTATGATTTCTCCGTGATTCGAGGAGAACCTGGCTTCCAAAAGTGCTGAATTCAAGCAGGTTGAAGAGAGAAACGCCAACTTCGCTTGCATTCTGGCGATAGCGGGGTCAATCTGAACCTTCCATCGAATGAACCCAACTGGCGACCTCTACAGTGTGGTTGGGGAATTGGCTAAATTCATTCGCGATAACCCTCCTGATCCTGATGTCTTGTTGGAGGTTAAGGATTTGGATTCGTTGAATATCGACCTCTCCTTCTTTCCCAACCAAGGGCGGATTGTGCTCATTGATTTTGATGAGACCTAGCCAGGGACTTCCCAGGTGGTCCTTAAGACGCCAACTCATGAGGACAAGCCATAGTTGGGAGTCGTAGGGGAGTCGGGCGGGGGCCTCGTTGGTGATGGGAACATCCCGGGCCTCTGAGGAAGGTGTTTACCAGCCCAAGACAAAGAAGATAAGAGCTGCCTATGAAGCCATGCTCAATGTTTTTCAGCAACAGGAACCCCATCTCCAACAATACTTTTGATCAGAAAATGGAGATAATGGTCTTGATGATGACGTTGGTGTTGTTGTTGAGTTTGAGGAGCAGTTATCTCTTGAAGTTGGGTTTCATCCATAAGTCGCATTATAGTCGGGTGAGGATTCAGTTAGGGTGCATAGGGATTCGCTGTTCGGTGTATTTTTTGCTTTGTTTATGTTGTCTTTAGGCCGCTTGACGTAATTGGCCTTTCTATTATCAATGAAATCGTTTCTTTTTCTTTCCGTATCGTGCCGACCTAATTTCCTTCTACGACTTTATAATTGAATATGTTATCATCTTATTGTCGTTGCGATTTAATTGAACTTGTTCTTATCGTCTTACTTGTTTGCGGCTTATTTGTGAACTTTGCTTAGTCGTCTTACGAAGTCGGGGGAGGACCGCACCTCTAAGGTGGCGATCTCACTGTCAGTATGTCGAAAGTTGTACTTTGAGATGTTGATATTTATTCATGCGACCCCCTTCGTTTTGAACACATGGAAATTTTGTAAAGAAAGATAACACTTTATCGAACTTGGCTAAGCTAGTATAAAGTTGTGACCTCTGACCTATTGATAGTATTTTTTTTAGGTGAGCCACATTCCAAGGGTACTGAAACTTTGTGCCATCTGGATTTTCGAGCTCATAAGCTCCATTGGGTAGGCATCTTGATATCTTCAGTGGACCTTCTCAATTCGGGCCAAAAGTCCCTTTAGGTACATCGAGTACTTTCTTTAGCACCAAGTCTTCCTCCTTGAATTTTCGAAGTCGTACTTTGTGTTGGGGAATAAGTTGCACGGATCTATTCGGGATAAATATTTAAATACAAATTTAATTCCAATAATTATTACTAGCATGAATTAATCCTATATTAATTCAAATAATAATTTAACAACAAATCATGCATATAAACAGTTCACGTAAATCCTACGCATGTGGAATTACTACGAGTTAACTTGAACGTACCTCTTGGAATGACAATGGCCTCGTTGATTAGACACACCAAAGAAACCTTCCTAAGTATTCCCTTAATCCTTGCTCGACAATCCGGTGGTAGGATGCTCGCGAACAATTAACAAAAGGAAAATAAACTTTGTTGCACCACCTTTGTGGATTTACTAATTTTTCCAGCACATGGAATTGTACACTCACATTTGACGTTTTTCGAAAATACACAATTTGTCGACGTTTCAAAATATTTGATATCTTATCGACGCTGATATTTTTCCGAAAAACCAATTTTCGTGTTCCTCTGGGAATGAAACATTCATCCCCTATTTATAGAGGGGTGTTGGACGAAATTTTGTGCATGAATAAGATGGGAAAATCTTTTTTCTTGATCTTCAAAAAATCTTGAATATATCCAATATATTCTTTTCTCCATATTTAAAATATTCCACAAAAATTCCAACTCCTCTTTGTTATGGAATTTTCGAAATATAGGGAACAAGATTCCAAGATTTGGATCTTCTTGAATTTATGGGATATTCTTGTATTTCAAGAAATACATATCTTTCATAATATCTTTTCAAGAAAATCAAGAAAATCTTTCTTGCCCTTTATATTCAAAATTTTCGAAAAATATCCCCATAAATAACCAAGTGGGAGATTTCTTGAATTTAATGAGATAATCTTGTATTCCAAGAATACATATCTTCATTCCATAACAAAATTCAAAGAAAATCTTTCTCCCTCTTTTATTTATGATTTTCGAAATTATGAGGAAAAATTAAGCAACAGATTTATTTTATTTTTAAACACCTTTTTCAGTTATTGGACTTTATGTTGGGCTACTTAGGGGGCCTTTAGGAGAATTAAGATTAGACCTTCCAATGGATCTTGAATTATCAATATTGAGCCACAATATTATTCAAGCCCATAAACATTAATTAATCCCACTACATAATTAATATTGCACTATCCATCTTAACCCATATTATAGTCAATATGGCTCCCGATTATTATTTCCCGTGTTTAAGATTATCTAGCCCACTAATTAATTCAAGCCACTGAAATAGCTTTCCATTAATTAATATCTTTTGTCCTTGGTTAAGGAACGGTTCAACATTATTATCCATACCGGAAACTAGTTCCACTTGCAAGATTTGGTATGATAAAGCTTATGAACCTCCCAAGGGGGCAAATCGAACAAGCGTACTTGCACACGATTCTCCGTATTAAATCTTAGCAATCGCATGTGACCAATAATATTGCCCAAGATAAAAAGTATTGAATCTCATTGATTCCCTACCCATGATAAGTCAAAGCAATAGTTACCAACCACACGATCCTATTTAAGGGATGAAGATTAAGAAATAACGAACCACTGAGGTCTAATTCTTCCTTGTTCAGTTCTGAAGAATTTGTCCTCCTGTAGGTCCTATTCAGTGCATCAGTCATGCACTAGTGTAATCTCTTGGTCAAGACAAGCCACTCTGAGTCAACCTTTCACGATGGATTGTTCATTTCCATCTAGGTCGTGAAAGGTGTACTTTTGGTTACAAGAGACTGTTAATTTAATCTTCTGTGATCTGGTATCACTAAATTAACTACAATGTAACACGTACTATTTATTGAACAATTATGCAGTAAATATATGTAACATTCAATGATATTTAAAGCATCAGTGATAAACAATTTATTTCAGTAAATAAGTCCGAAATTCAGTTTTGATTATACAAAGTAAAAGCATACTTTCCAGTATAATCCCAACACTTTGGAGTTATAGTACTTCTCCGACTATTGTTTGTATCTTGTGTTTCTCATATTGGCCTCTAATCTCTTCTCTTCAAGCAGGTCTAGATTTCTGGCAAGAGCTTCGTCATTATGGTCGATAGCGACATGCGATGTCCCTAGGCTTGGGAAGTCAATCTCTGAAGGTAACACTGCCTCGGTTCCAAAACCTAGAGAGTAAGGTGTCTTCCCGATTGAATTTCGGCAGGTCGTTCTTTATGACCACAAGACGTCTGGCAGCTCGCTAGCCCATTTCCCTTTTCCTCCCTCAATCTTCGCTTTTAAGGTGTGTTTGATAATTTTATTAACATCCTCGACCTGACAGTTTGATTGGGGGTGGTACGACGTGGAAAAGAGTGTTGTGATCTTCCATTTTCGGAAAAAAGTATGTAGAGTGGGCCAATAAAACCCGCATTCAAGAATTTTATGAGTTATTCTTTTATGTCCAAAATGACCCCCAACATAAAATTAAGACATAAATTCAAGATAGATAAATATTCAGATTTATCTACACATTTTCGGATTATTTGGTCAGAACATGATTTCCACAAGTACGGATCATCCCAAAAATAATACTTAGATTCAGCCTTTATTTTATCTTTTTGAGCTTTCGATAAATCAGTGGGAAAAGTCTTAGTCACAAGATAATTTACAATATCAGCATACCAAAGAGGTTCCAAATTCAAGGAACATAATTGCTCATCAGGAAATAATTCATAAATCATTGGCCAATCATCTCTACGTACTATTCTACTCAAGTGATCTGCAACAAGATTTTCAGCACCTTTTTTATCTCTAATTTCAAGATCAAATTCTTGCAACAAAAACATCCATCTTAAAAGTCTAGGCTTTGATTCTTTCTTTTTCAACAAGTATTTTAGTGCAGCATGATCAGAAAATACAATCACTTTGGTTCCAAGCAAGTAAGAACGGAATTTTTCCAATGCAAATACAACAGCAAACATTTCTTTTCAGTTACGGTGTAGTTACATTGTGAAGAGTCAAGTGATCTAGATGCATAACAAATCACATAAGGTTCTTTATCTTTTCTTTGTCCTAACACATCACCTACTACTTTGCCACTCGCATTACACATGATTTCAAAAGGCAAATTCCAACCAGGTGGGCGAATAACAGGAGTAGTGGTCAAGTTTTGCTTTAAATCATCAAAAGCCTTTTTATTTTTGTCATTAAAATCAAATGAAGCATCTTTTGCAAGCAATGAACATAAAGTAGATGCAATTTTTGAGAAATCTTTAATTAAATGTCTATAGAAACTAGCATGCTCGAGGAATGATCGAATTTCACGCACACATGTAGGATAACGCAATGAGCTGATTACGTCAATTTTAGCTTTATCAACTTCTAGCCCTCTGAAGCTGACAACATGTCCAAGAACTACGCCTTGTTCAACCATAAAGTGACACTTCTCAAAATTCAAAACAAGGTTAGTTTCAATACATCTTTTCAAAACAAGAGATAAATTATGGAGGCATATATCAAATGAATCACCAAAAACAGTAAAATCATCCATAAAGATCTCCATATTGTGCTCAATTAAATCAGAAAATATGCTCATCATGCATCTTTGAAAAGTTCCTGGGGTGTTACAAAGCCCAAAAGGCATTCTCCTAAAAGCAAATGTGCCAAATGGGCATGTGAATGTGGTTTTTTTCTTGATCCTTAGGGGCTATGGAAACTTGAATGTATCCAGAATATCCATCTAAGAAACAAAAGAAAGACTGTCATGCTAGTTTTTCAAACATTTGATCAATGAAAGGCAATGGAAAGTGGTCTTTTCTTGTAGCCTGATTAAGTTTTCTATAGTTAACGCATACTCTCCAGCCATTAGAAATTCTAGTAGGAACAAGGTCTCCTTTAATATTCTCTACAACAGCTATCCCCGTCTTTTTAGGTACAACATGTATAGGACATACCCATTTGGAATCAAAAATAGGAAAAATTACCCCTGTTTCTAACCATTTCAGAATTTCTTTTTTTAAAACTTTCATCATAAGTGGATTTAATCTACATTGTGCTTCTCTAATTGGTTTGATATTATCTTCTAAAAGTATTCTATGCATGCATAAAGTTGGGCTTATTCCTTTAAAGTCAGCTATAGTCCAACCAATAGCTGTCTTATGTTCTTTCAACACTTGCATCAATTTTTGTTCCTGAACTGGAGACAATGAGTTAGAGATAATCACAGGCAAAGTGTCATCATCACCAAGAAAAGCATATTTCAAGTTTGAAGGCAGAGGTTTCAATTCTATTTCAGGAGCTTGAACAATTGAAGGCAGCGTTTTAGAAGTGAAAGGCAAAGCATTATGAAGTTAAGGTGTCTCCAATTTAAAATCTGACATGCTTAGAACAACTTCTTTTTCAACAAGTTCAGAAAATTCAAGTTCATGTAATTGTTCATTCAAGTTATGAACTTCAAAAATCTGTTGCACGATCAAATCAACAAGGTCAATAGTATCAATTGAGCAAACATTATTGATGTCACTTGGATATTTCATTGCATAAAAAATAATGAATTTAATCACTTCTCCATCCAATTCCATGGTCAAATTACGAGGGAATTGTATTTTTGGTCCCACCAAACATGCACCTGTTTCGAAATTCTACAAGTTTTGTAAATATGGTCCCAAAGAATTTTTTTTGGACAAAAATGGTCCCATTTGTTGTAAAAAATTTCAAATTGACCCCGCTTCGTCTAACGCCATTTAGAAACTAACGACAAGTGTGAATTACCCCCAAAATCTTCCCAACACCCTCACTTAATCAAAAACCCCAAAATCAAAAACCCCTAAATCTATTCATCTCCCGGGAACGATTCATCTCCTCAATCATCGATTTCGAACATCAATCGAAGGATACCAAGCTGTAATGCTGTGTTTCCGGAGCAACAGAAATGTAGCCCCCAAATACGATACATTTTTGTTGAGTTTCTGTTCGCGATTTTTTTCAGTTCGTATCATTTGGGTTCGTGATTTGTTTCATTTGGGTTCACAATTTCGTATCATTTGAGTTCGCGATTTATTTCTTTGTTTGGGGTTTTGAAATTCTGTGTGGGCAAATGTGTTAGGGTTCCTCTGTTTTTCAATATGGGTTTCTCTGTATTTGAGTTTTTGGGATTAGGGTTTATGAAATCTGTATTCGATTTTAGCTTTTCTCAAAATGTGTTCTTGTTATGTTTTCGATTTTAGGTTTTCTTAATATGTGTTCTTGTTATGTTGTCGGATTTAGGGTTTTTCAATTGTTCTTATATGAGTTCAATTATGTTGGTTTTTCAGGTCTGAAAACTGGATTCTACAGTTTAAAAATTCATCATGGTGGAAAAATGTTGCTTGAAGAAAATGGAAATGAGTATAAGTTTTGTTGGTCCCAGTGAAAACGAGTGTCACACGTGTATGGGGGGGAATACGCGTGTGTAGTGATTTTTTAACTTTTAAAACTTTTACTGAAATCAGTGAGTTAGGTTGTCCTGATTTTCAGTCCTGAGAAGCACAAATTGCCCTGAGTCAAAGTCTACTGAGACAATAACACTGAGCGGCGTTCAGGGACTTCAGATTAGCTCACTGATCCTGATTTTTCTCTGAGTCCAAATAAGCTTGGAGTAGATACTAATCTTACTGACTACTCAGGAGAGTTTATCAGTTTGACAACTATCTATACTAGCTTATTTAGGGTGCGGAAAGTGTAGGCCCTAAGTTTATACTCGTTTTACTTTGCTGAAAATCTTTCCTTAATGAAACAGTGGTTAAGGCTGTGATCAGGTTAATGCAAGTTCAGTGGATTGATTCCAACTGAATATCAGAAATCCTTTCAGTGAAATATGCAACAAGTAATAATGCAAAGCAGAAAGCAAATAACACAGCAAGTTATAGTGGTTCAGAGACTCAAGCTCCTACGTCCACTCTCTCTGATCTTCAGAGAAATTCCTTAACACACTACTTCTACTACCTCAAGCTTTCAGACTGAACTCAGTAGCTTACTAACTTTATACTACGAGTTTTTAGGCTGTACTACTGCAGCTTACTAACTCAACACACGCAAGCGTTCAGACTGAACAATCAGCTTACTAACTTCTCCTCTAGAGTCTTCAGACTGAACACAACAGCTTACTAACTCTTTACAACTCTCTCACTTCCAACTACTACACACACAAACTTCCTAATCAAAGGGTTTGGGTTTGGTTGGTTTCCAACTAAGGTGAGATATCCTTTTACAATGAGAACACAAGTAAAAGGCTAGGATATCTCGAACTAAGCTTTGGATAAAATCTTAAATCTAGGCTTAGTAAATGAGCTCTCTTCAAAGATGAAACACTTGGGAAATTCTAAGGGTTTCGACTGCTTCATAAGAATGCTTGAATACGAATGAGCTCTGTGAGTTGCTTTGATTTCCCGTGACCTTGAAGTGTTCAAGGCCTCTGGTATTTATAGGCAACTCTCAAGAAGTCTTCCTTTAAAAAACTATCCGTTGGAGAGATAGCATCTCGGGTTTCTTCTTTGAGTATATGATGAACGACTTCATTAGGATTTGAACGAGCCCTTGCATGTATTAGGAAATATCCAGATACACAGCCAATCACCAATTTCTGTGAACAAGACAAATATTTCTGCTGACATTCTTCAGAGAAATGTCGCTTTCAGTGTCAGGAAAGTATGCTGTTGTCGCCTCCTCATTGGTCGACATCTTTCTTTGAACAGAGACAACAAAAACGGCTCTTTTTGTCAACCAATACCGAGTTGATACTTTCTTAAGTGTTCACGAACGTATAACATTCTCTTTGCATGTACTCAGAATGAACAAACACTATTTAACTTGGAGTGACTTGTTCAGGTTCTGTTGATTCAGTACATAAGATTCTTCAGGATCTTCTTATCTTCAGGTTCTTCTGATCTTCAGATTCTTCAAGTCTTCAGGTTTCTGTAAGTCTTCAGGATATAATGATCCTTCAGTATGGTTTAGGTCTTTAGTATAATTTGATCTTTTGGATACTTCTGATCTACAGATTCTTCAAGTCTTCAGGTTCTTCAAGTCTTCAGGTTTCTGTAAGTCTTCAGGATATACTGACCCTTCAGTATGGTTTACGTCTTCAGTATAGTTTGATCTTCAGGATACTTCTGATCTACAGATAAAACATTGAAACCTATTCTAACCTGAACTATGTCTGCTGACTATACATGGTGCAGATCATCCTGATAATTTAAAACCTGATCCTATACTATCAAGATCATCCTGAAACATGTCATACTCAGAGGATTTGGAATCTAATCAAAATCTTTATTAAATTCATCTCCCAACAATTTCCCCCTTTTTGATGATGCCAAAACCATCTTGTTACAAGCTTGCAAACAGAAATAAATCTAACATCTATTCAGGTTTCAATTTATAAAGCAAGTAAAACAAGTACGGTAACCATCAAGCAATCAGTAAGATAATGAGATATTATCTTTTATCATCAGAAAATCAGTAGATTTTTCATTGAAGTTCAGAAACCATAAGTACAGATTACAATGGTGTTCAGGATTCTACTGATAACAAAATAGACAAACAGGGAAAAACAAGATACATCATTCCTCTTCAGATTCGATCTCATCAGCTGGCGGCTTCAGGTTGAACTGGTCATAGTACCTGATCTTCAATTCTTCTCTCTTTCTAAGAGTCTCAACATCATTACCAGTCAGGCCCATATACTCTGCCTGTTCCACGAAGTCAGCATGAATGAAATCGTAATTAACCAATCCATTTTTGTATCTTAGCGGAGGATACTTGATCATTCCAGGAGCTTTTAGCTGAAAACCCAAGGTGTCAAATATGTTAAACCATTTCTGGCAAACATCAGTGTAGTTCTGAAGCAGATAGGCGATGAATGCTTCATCTCTGTTAGCATTGGGATCAGACCAGTTCAGCAACACATCATTGTTGAACACGAACTCTTTCTTGGCCATTTCCCATCGATCATTCATCTCTATTGGCATCCACTTATCAATGTGGGGCCACTGCCTCTTCCTTGGCTTCGTTCATTTCCTCCTCGGAATCATCCTCTGAAAACCTCCAAGTTTTCTCTTTGCCTCCTCCCTTTCCTTCCTGGTCATATCTGACCCTGATACTGAGACTGCGACCTTCCTCTTCTTTTTAGCCTCCAAGGCTTTAACTGTGTTGTGCCAGTCCCAGTTCAGCCTTTTGGTGGACACGTCATACTCACCAAATCCTTCCTTAAAAAGGTCATCAACATCAGATTCTTCCTCTTTCCCAGCCAGTTCCTATGCAACATCTTCATCAAACTCAGTAACCAATTGTCTCTGAGTAGGCTTCCTCATGAATGGCTTAACACGCTGCTTGGTCTTTAGAGGTTTTTCTACAAATGCAGCAGGATTCTTCTGAGGAATCAGGATACCATAAGCTTCCCCCTGCTTACTGGATTCATGAGTCCTCTGCCTCTTCGTCCTTTCCTTTAAAACCTCCATCGCAGCCTCAGGATGAATTACTATTTCAGGCTCTTTTCGCTTTCCTCTCTGAATCTCAGTGAGAACCTCTTCAGTAGATTTTCCAATTTGTGGCAAGGCAGGAAGCTTGTTGTAACTTTCCCCCTTTTTGGCATCATAGTTTGCTATCAGCTCGGAAAGGGTTCTGTCCATATGGAGTTGTTCTCTGCCAATCGACCTGGCCTCTGCAGCCACATGAAAGTGTTCATCCTGAATGCGTTTCAGTACATTTAGCCCGGTACTGGTGTCTTCAGCAAGACCACCGTAAGTTGTCTTCATTTTCTCCATCAAGGAGTTTCTCATTTCATCTACAGCTGATCTGATCATCTTCTCAGCCTTGGATTTCAAAAAATCCTCAAGAGCTTTGGATTTCAGATCAAACTGTCTCTCCATCTCATCCTTCATCTCTTTAGCCACATCATCCAACCTTGTACTGAAAGAAGTAAACTTACTATCAATTGAAGTAGATAGTGAAGTTACCTGAGCAGGTGTAACCATGGATGTGCTAATTGTCCTGATGAAGTCACCCTGAGAAACCTGTGCCTCAGTAAGCTTTGACACTTCATTAACTAGAGGTTCGAGCTTTGCCATTTGATCAATCATTGGCTCAAACATAGTTAGTTTCTCCAGAATGGGTGTGAGATCAACGGTTGGCTGTGGGATTGGAATCTCCTCTTCTGCCTCTGTCTGAAGCTCAATTTCAATTGCTTCAGTAGGTTTTGCTGCAGGCTCCTGAGGGGCTTCTCCGAACGGAATCATCTGAAGTTCAGGAACTTCCTGAGCTTCTTCCCCCTGAGCAGATGCTCCAGTCTCAGCAACTTTTTGACTACCCTCAGCAGGGTCCTGATCAGTGCGATCTTTGTCCTGAGCCTCAGCAGGCCCTTCAGGCTGATCAACAGTTTGTCCCTCAGCTACCTTTTTCAGGACAAGTTCTTCAAACTCAGCAGCCTTAATCCTTAGCCTCCTCTTCCCGAGGCCTGAAAATGCATCCAACTCTGCCACTTCTTCAGTCCAGAAATCTTCACCTCTGAAGTTTCCTATCCGCAACATCATGGTAAATGATTGATTTATGATCAGCATGGCAGTTTTCAGCCTGATAAACATATCCTGAAGGTCAGGATAGTTGGCAAGGATTGAAAATTTGTCAAGTACAAATCTCTCAGCTTTAAGTCTCCACTCCCTTTCTTCAGCTTCACCTTTCCTGAGTTCAGGAACAGGTGATTCTTCCTCAGAGGTAGAATGCGCCTCTGAAGGTATGTAAATTTTTGGCTCTGAGGGGTGAATGGTTGGGATCGGTATTTGGCTAACTTCAACAGGTTGTTGGGAACCTGTAAAGATTTCTCTCATTATTCTACCATCACCAACACTCGTGCTGAGCATCTCAGTACAAATATCCTCTTCCCTCACTGTCTCAGGGATATCTTCAGCTTCAGTCTCAGCAGCCTGTGAGATGGCTTTTACAAGAGTATCAAGAGGAGATTTCTCTCCTTCAGCAACTTCACTCACCTTCCTCAACTTTTTCTTCCTCTTTTGCTCCTCCTGAGCCTTCTTCTTCCTTTCACCAATTTCTCTTTTAACTTTCAGGAGCTCAAGTGCTTTTCTTCTTTTCTCAGGCTCCTCTTCGACCTTCTTAGTCACTTTCTTGCCTCTGGTACGGGTGATATCAGCAATAGGAATCCTAATCCTGATCTGACTCAGAGCTTTCCACCTCAACCTGCTCTGTTTCCTGTTCAGGCTCTTCCGGGATAGCCTGCTCCTCAGGCTCATCCTGAGCAGTAGAACTCGTACTTTGAGAAGTTGTTTGTCTTCTCTTTTGTGACTTTGGTCTTCGAAACATGATTCTATTTCGATTGAAAGTTGTACCTGTTAAGAAAAACATGTTCTTTCTCGGCAAGGTTTCCAGAAGATAGCTTATCTTCGTGGCAAACAACACTTTTCCAGCTTTGATGGACTTCCCTTTGTCATACTTAATCTTCTGATTTTTACTAAGTATACAACTCACCCAGAACTTTAACCAGTTGAAATCTCTTGTCTGTGAACCCGCAATAGCAGCCATTAACCTCAACTTATTCAGGCTAACCTGCTCTAAACTCCCAGAAATGCTCATCAAACACTTCGCCACAATATCGACGAGGACTCGATAAACTGGTTTTAGACATTTTTTGTTCAAGGCTCCCTTCAACTCGACTTTTGAAACAGAAAAATCTATCTAAAATCGCCTGCTCTCTCCCAATCATGTAACTTGCTGGATCATCTCCTCTATCATTTAACTCAAAAACATCACTAATGTTGGTTAAAGATAACCGTACTTCTTTCGAAGTAACCACCTCTGCTTTGGACTTTACATACATCCCAAAGCTGATTTGTGAGACCAAGACTCTGTTGGTGTCCTCTCGCAGATTGATAACAAACTGCAACACCTCCTGCGACAGTTCCAGTTCCGGTTTGTTGCCTACCAACCTTCCCAAGTGTGCAAGTCGAAGCATATGCAGCGCTTCTTCCTCTATCGTTGTGCACTTGTTGTCGTCCATTTGCACTATATGCTCGAAATAAGGTTTCTCCATTTCTGCGAGATTCCTTATCATTCCATGGCTTGGAAACTCCATTGAAGATTTTTGGTTTGAATATACGGAGGGTTTTGGATAGTTTGAACGTTTGTAGAAATATGCAGAGTGTAAATGATAAGTGTTTGGAGACACATGGGTATATATATGATTTGCAAGGATAGATCAACGGTTGAGATTAAATCCAAATAAACAGCTAAGATTTAATCTGGGGCTTGTAATAATCTTAAAATTTATTTGCTATTAATAGCAAATAAGCAGTAAAGCATTTTTAGTGGCAGCAAAATAGGGTGACAAAATGATGTTTCACTCTAATCGAGATAAACCCTTGGTGTCCTGCCAAAATTTTAGCCAATAATAAATCTTCAAACATTCCCGCTAAAAGTTCAGGTCTTTTGTATTTATTTCAAATGATTACTGACTGAAATAAATGCTTTGTGAGTAAATGCATGCATCAAATGCACTTCAGGATTAATTGAATACTTAATCCTTACTGAATTTTGACCTTGACAAAAATCGTCCTGATTCTCAGTTTCCATCCTGAGTGATTTTTGTCCTGAGTTTTTCTTACTGAAAAACTTCATGCATCTGAAGAACTTCTCTCTCCAGGATAAATTACTCACCTAGATCCAACATACCTAATTCAACTGATAGTTCCTAAAATCTTGACTCAGCCAAAGGCTTAGTAAGAATATCAGCTCTCTGTTTATCAGTATGAATTTTCTCCATCCTGATGTCTTTCTTCTCTACATGGTCTCTGATGAAATGGTGCCTGATATCCACATGCTTACATCTGGTGTGTAGTACAGGATTTTGTGAGATAGCAATAACACTGTTCTTGTCACAGAAAATAGGAACTTCTTTGGCCATAACCTTATAATCTCTCAATTGTAGCCTTAGCCAAAGAATATGTGCACAACAACTTCCTGCAGCCATGTATTCAGCTTCAGTAGTACTAGTTGCTACTGAGGTCTGTTTCTTTGAAAACCATGATATCAGTTTGCTTCCTAAAAATTGACAAGTTCCTGAAGTGGACTTCCTGTCAATTCTGCAACCACCATAATCCTCATCTGAATAACCAGTTCATTCAAGGTTATAATCAGTTGGATACCATAATCCTCTATTCACTGTGCCCTTTAGATATCTCAGTATCTTTTTCGCAGCTTCCATGTGACTAGTCTTAGGATTAGCTTGGTATCTTGCACAAATCCCAACAGCAAAAGTAATGTCAGGTCTACTTGCTGTGAGATAGAGCAATGATCCAATGATCCCTCTATAATCAGTATGGTTAACTGATTTACCTTCAGGACCAGGATTCATTTTGTAGTTAGTATTCATGGGAATTCTAACTGCATTGCAATTCTGAATACCATACTTGGCAATCAGATCTCTTGTATACTTGGCTTGATTGATGAAAATTCCTTCTTTAGATTGTTTTACCTGAAGTCCTAGAAAGAAATTCATCTCCCCCATCATTGACATCTCAAACTTACATTTCATCAATGTAGAAAACTTCTCACACAACTAATGATTTGGGGATCCAAAGATAATGTCATCCACATATATTTGAACAAGTAAGATATCTTTCCCATCTTCTATCCTGAACAAGGTTCTATCCACAGTCCCTTTGGTAAAACCATGATCAGTAAGAAATTGAGATAGAGTGTCATACCATGCTCTGGGTGCTTGCTTCAGACCATAAAAGGCTTTCCTGAGCCTGTAAACTTGGTCATTCTTGCAGAAGCCAGGAGGTTGTTCCACATAAACCTCTTCTTTAAGCACACCGTTCAGAAATGCACTTTTCCCATCCATCTGATATACCTTAAATTTCATGTGAGCAGCATATGCAAGAAACAATCTAATGGCTTCTAGTCTTGCAACTGGTGCAAAGGTTTCATCATAATCGAAGCCTTCTTCTTGGGAATAACCTTGTGCAACTAGCCTTGCCTTGTTCCTTACAATGACATTATTCTCATCTCTTTTATTCTTGAATACCCACTTAGTTCCAATCACATTGTGCCTCTTAGGTCTATCCACTAACTCCCAGACTTCATTCCTAGCAAACTGATTTAGCTCTTCTTGCATAGCAATAATCCAATTTGCATCCTGTAGAGCTTCATCAATCTCAGTAGGTTCTTTTTCAGATAGAAAGCAACAGAATAAAGCACTTTCTCCATGGAACCTTCTTGTTTTAACTCCTTCAGATAATTCTCCAACAATCTAACTTGTAGGATAACTATCTAACCATGTTCTTCTGGATGTTCCCCCTTCAGTATTGTCTTCAACATCAGAAATGTTAGGTTCAGGTAATTCATTAAACTCAGGGAACAACACAAAATGAAAGAGTGAACCATCTTCCTCAGGGGATATTTCATTTTGAACATTGTCAGGGAAATTTGTTCCCCCTTGGTTGATAGATTCAGAGTTTGCCTCAACTGTGACCACATCTTCATCGGCATTACATACCTGAGTCTGAACTGGTGTTTGTTCAGATTGGTCAGCTTCAGTGTGTTGGCTTTCCTTCAGGGGAGAGCTATCATTCTGAGTACCACAAGTCTGAGTTTTTTCATCCTGGGTCTCTTCTTCTTCTGAGTCAGTTTCACTCCATTCATAGTAAGTGATTGACTCCTTCTTTTCAGGCTAAGATGATGTTTTAACTTTCTTCTTCAGGCTAAGTCTGGTGATCCTCTTTGTCAAGTCTCCTGAATCAACTTCCTGTTTCTTATGAACACAAGTAGATTCATCAAAAAACAACATGAGGTGTTTCCTCCACAATAAGAGTCCTACAGTTGTAAACTCTGAAGGCTTTGCTAATTTCAGAATATCCTAAGAATATCCCTTCATCATCCTTGCTATCAAAAGTTTTCAACTGATCTTTACCATTATTGTGTATGAAACACTTATAACCAAACACACGAAAGAAAGAAACAAGAGGCTTCCTTTCATTCCACAGTTCATATGAAGTTTTTCCTTGATTCTTGGTCAGCATGGATCTGTTCTGAGAGTAGCATGCAGTGTTGACTGCCTCAACCCAAAATCTCTTAGGAATGTTAGCTTCAGCAATCATAGTTCTTTCAGCTTCTTTCAGAGTTCTGTTTCTCCTTTCAACAACACCATTTTGTTGTGGGGTCCTTGCAGCTGATGTTTCATGAGTTATTCCATTTGCTGTACAATAATCAGATATAATATGGTTGAAAAATTCAGTGCCTTTGTCTGATCTGATTTGACCACACTCAGATTCTTTTCAGTACTGAGTCTTTTCAGTAATTCTGGCAGTTTGGTCTGAGTTCCTTTCTTACTGAGTAAGAAAATGACCCATGTATATCTTGAGTAGTCATCAACTACTACCAATGTATATTTCCTGCCATTAGTACTCACAGGTGTTACTGGACCAAAGAGATCCATATGTAACAATTGAAGTATTCTATCTGTAGACACTTCTACTTTGGTTTTAAATGATGTTCTAATCTATTTGCCTTTCTGACAAGCATCACAAACATGATCTTTACTGAACACTTCATTAGGTAACCCCCTCACAAGTGCTAATCTTGCAAGTTTGTTCAGAGTTTTGAAGTTCAAATGGTTCAGTCTTTTGTGCCATAATCAACTGGTTTCAGTAGCCTTTTTGGCCATTAAGCATGTATCCATAGGAGTAAATTTCCAATCAGCAAGATACAAATTTCTTTTTCTAGTACCAGTCAGTAATACTTGTTGTGAAACATTATCTTTCACATATCACAAGTTCTTTGAGAATTCAACACTGAATCCTTTATCACAGAATTGACTGATAGAAAGCAAGTTATGCTTTAAATCAGACACATATGAAACACCATGGATATGAACAGTATCAATTTCAAGAGTTCCATATCCTTCTATTTGTCCTTTGGAATTATCTCCAAAAGTTATCTGAGGGTCTTTCTATTCAACATAGTCAGTGAGCAAATATTTGTATCCTGTCATGTGTCTTGAGCATCCACTTTCCAAGTACCATGCAGCAGGTGCAACTTCAGTTCCACTCATCAGGGCTATGTTGTCTTCATTCAGCTTAGTGCCCTTATCCTTCACCTATTGTTGTAGCATGGATAAACCCGACCTCCCTCCTGGGCACGAAGGATCCTAAACAATCCAACAAAGACTGCATGAAGCAACCTCGGTAAGGGGACCAAGGGATCAGCCCACGTAATTCCCACAAGACCAAACCTTCAAGTCGCAAAGGTCGGCAACTCGGGTAGTAGGTAGTTCGGGAAGTCGCGATGCGATTCCCGCTTTATATCCTCAAGTCGGGAGCGACCTGCACCAGCCATAACTATACAGTTCACGTGGTCAATGACAGCCCCCGACACGCCACTAATCCGGCCTCCACATCTGCTCCACGATTGGCGCACGCTGAAGATGGACGATTTATGGCCGGTCAAGGCGAGATTAATGGTTCCCGATATTGTATCCCTTTCATAAGCATTATTCGTTATGTAAATTCCCACCCAAAGGGTGGGAGTCATAGTATAAATAGGCCACCACGGCCACCTCTGTAACAGGTCGAACAACTTAGACTTTTAGGCATATACATACATCCTCTCCCTGGCTTGGACGCCCCCGGACGTAGTCTGATTCCAAAGACAAACCGGGTCACCAACTCCTTTGTCTCTTTCGCTGATTTGATTGCCTTTAGCATACGCATTTCACAATAATTATTGTTTAACTGAGTAGATAAAAACCAGTTACAACAATTGGCGCCGTCTGTGGGAATACATATCTTGAGAAATTTCAACAATTCTCAAGGAGACCTCACCTTCCAAACTCTAAGAAAAACAAAATGGCAACCAACCAGGGGAAAACTATAATCGGGAATGAAACCGATGTTCGTGATGTTGTCGAGGTTTAACTGAGTTCTCAACCCACTCATCGGGTAGCCCCGACGGGTTCCCCCGACTGGTGGAATCTTGTCCAGACACCGGAGGATGCCAAAGCAGTGATGGCCGTCCTCAACAAGAAATGTCTCAATTTCGGCGTTGAGGAGGAATAGCCCCCAGCTAAGAAAATAGCCAATGACGCCGGAACCTCCAAAGGTAAACGCGTTATGACGGAAAAGGGACGGTCCACGGGCCAACTGGCGTACAACACGGTTAAACAGGCCATCGTTCAGAACCACCGGGCCCTGGATAGACCAGCGGGTTTGAATAGTGTATTCACCCGCCTCGGAAGCCAAGCGGCCCCGAAGGCACTCATGAGGGGCAAGGACGAGGCTCACTCACAACCACGCCATGATGAATAGGTGGAAAGAGATCTTGCCATGGCCCTGGACATGCACCATGGAGGATCGCCGAGACATTCGGCATACCACCATGGTCACGGGTAGGGGGCTAGTAGCCCACTCGATGCTTAGGTCGCGGCGTTGGCTAGGACCGTCCAACAGCTGTTGGAAAAGATGGGTAACCAGGATGGACCGTCTGGGTCTAACATTGACCTTATCATCCCCGATTCGCCCTTGGGAACTATAATCACTCTGGCACCTGCCCAGAGGAAAATCAACATAGCGGCTCTAGATCGCTACAACGGGAGTACAGACCCCAGAGTCCATATGGCGAAGTACAATGCGTAGATCAATGGGGGCATCGGATGCGACGAAGTGTAGACTTTTCTCCCTGACGCTGAGCGATCAGGCCCACATGTGGTACACTTCTCTACCATCTCTCTCCATTGATACTTTCGAGCAACTGGCTCGATTATTCTTGGGCCACTATACGGCGATGGCGCCCCGACCTGCGACAAGGCAGAGGCTCATGAACATGCGTCATGGGGAGACGGAGTTGGATCAATCCTATGTTGAGAGGATCGATAAACTTATCATTCAAGGCGACCCCATTGGGGACGAGGCCAAGCTTCTGGGGGCAGTATCTGGCCTCAGAAGAGGAACCAAGCTATGGCGGCGCATGACCGCCGACTACCCGACCAGCTACGCCAATTTTAGGAAAAGGACCAGCGACCTGAGCCATACCATGGAATTGCTAGAGACCCGGCTCTCAGAGACAAAGGAAGTCGCGGAGCCCAAGAAAGGTTCCAAGAAAACCGGGGGTCATTACAAGACACCCGGCAGTTTCAAACCATTTGAGGAGTCCATTCCGGTGAAGCTGATGGAGGCTCTGGGTATGACACCTGATAACGTTTATACCCAGATCCAGGGACGAGACATGTTGCGAGCACCCCGCCCCATGAAAGATAAAAGCTGGCAAAACCCGAATAAGTATTTCCACTATCATGACTAGAGGGGACACTACACCAGCGAGTGTCGAGATCTATTGAAGCAGTTGTGGAAGCTTTATGAAGATGGCCGACTGAATGAGTTTGTCAAGAATCCTCAGGCAGACAATCAGGGGAGGGCAAGGTCGACAGCATGACCGCCAACCCGGGCCGAGAGATCGGGTGCAAAGATCATTTGGCTCATCTGGTGCAAGCTTTCGAGATACTCAGGAAGTTCAATATGAAACTCAACCCGAAAAAGTGCAACTTCGGAGTGGAATCAGGGAAGTTCCTAGGGCACCTGGTCAGCAAGTGGGGGATTGAAGCAAACCCAGCCAAGGTGCAGGCTATCTTGGATATGGGGGCCCCTAAAACCAAAAAGGATGTTCAAAAACTGATGGGGAACCTGGCCGCTCTAAATAGATTCATCTCCCAAATGGGGGATAAATGCAAGCCCATGTTCGACACCATCAGAAAGAAGGCGAGGTTCGAATGGACATCTGAGAGTCAGGATGCTCTGGACAGGATCAAAGCATATCTAGCCGACGTCAGCATTTTAGCCAAACCGGTCCCTGGCGAGAAACTGTTTCTATACTTGGCGACCTCGGAAACCGCCCTGAGCGCAGTGCTTGTACGGGCGGAGGGTCAAACCCATCTGCCCATTTACTTTGTCAGTCAGACGCTAAATGAAACCGAGCAGCGATACCCTCTTCTAGAGAAATTAGCCTATGCTCTAGTTATGAGTGTGAGAAAACTGAGACCTTACTTCTTCGATCACCAAGTGGAGGTCCTCACCTCCTTACCCCTTCGCAACGTGCTCCATCGACCAGATACATCGGGCCGATGCCTCAAGTGGGCCATCAAGGTTGGACAGTATGGGGTAACATACGCGCCGCGGCTTGCAATAAAAGTTCAGGCCTTGGCCGACTTCAATGTTGAATTAACCCCTTCTCCTGGGGCCATCGGTTCGATTGGCCCACCATGGGAGTTGTACATAGACGGCTCGGCAACTGCTAACAAATCAGGGGCAGGAATTGTGTTAATCAGTCTAGATGGGATTTCTTTTCAGAATGCCATCACTTTCGATTTCCCTGCCACCAACAACGAGGCCGAATATGAAGTGCTGATCAACGGTCTAGAAATGTCCACCGCAATGGGAATCAAGCGACTTCAAGTACACACCGACTCGCAGCTCGTAGCACGCCAGATATCAGGGGAGTATGAGGCCCGAGACAAGCGGATGTCGGCCTACCAAGAGGTCGTCAAAGCACTTTGCCTGAAATTTGAACAAATCTACATCAAGCTAGTACCAAGGGATGCGAACTCCCGAGCCAATGCATTGGCATGGTTAGCGACTTCGGAGGGACCAGCAGAGATGAGGGATGTCACCATCACAAAACTCTCCCACCCCTCCACTGCTAACACAACAGTCGCTGCCCTAGACACCCCGAGTTTAAGCTGGATAACCCCCATAGTCGACTACTTGATGATTGGGGCATTACCAACCGACAGAATTCAGACAAATCAATTACAACTAAGGGCAGCAAGGTACACATTGGTTGGTAACAAACTATATAAGTGAGGCTTCAGCATACCACTGCTCCGATGTGTTACCCCGGAGCAAGAGCAGGCTATCCTGCAAGATATTCACGATGGGGTATGCGGAAACCACGCTGGGGGGTAGTCGCTCGCTCATAAGATGACGAGACAGGGGTATTATTGGCCAACTTTAAAGGCCGATGCCATGGTTTTCACACTGAAATGCCACAAATGTCAAATACACGCACCATCAATCAAGGTCGCACCTGAGGAACTCACCAGCATCCTCAGTCCTTGGCCTTTTGTGAAGTGGGGGATAGATATCATCGGGCCATTACCAACAGACCCGGGTTCAGTCAAGTACGCCCTAGTCGCAGTAGATTACTTCACAAAATGGGCCGAGGCTGAGGCTTTGGCGACCATAGATCAGGATCACATCATCAAATTCATATGGCAAAACATCATCTGCAGATTTGGCCTACCGCAAGCAATTATATCCGATAATGGGAAGAAGTTCTACGGTCATAAGATCGATAGTTTCTTCAGAAAATGGAGAATCACCAAACTTTTCTCTACCCCTTATCACCCTCAGTCAAACTGTCAAGTCGAAGCTGTGAACAAGATCATCAAGCATACTCTAAAAACCAAGATTGAGGGAGGAAAAGGGAAGTGGGCCAGTGAATTACCAGATGTACTGTGGTCATACAGAACGACCTGCCGAAATTCGACCGAAGAGACCCCTTATTCAATGGCATTTGGCTCGGAAGCAGTCATACCCGCAGAGGTCTATTTCCAAACTCTCAGAACCTCACAGATCGCGACCGACTGCAGCGATGAGGCCTTGGCCAGAAACCTAGACTTCCTCGAAGAGAAGCGATTAGAGGCAGGTATCCGAAATGCGAGATACAAACAACAGTCCGAAAAATACTACAACTCTAAAGTGCGACTTTGAAAATTCAAAGAAGGCGACCTGGTCCTGAAGAAGTCTCTCGGAGTAACCAAAGGCACTTTCGGACCAAACTGGGAAGGACCATACAAGGTTGCTCGAGTATTATCCAATGGGGCATACGAGCTCGAGAACCCAGATGGCACTCAGTCTTAGTACCCGTGGAACGCATCTCATCTGAAGAGATACTATCAGTAGGGTCGAGGCCAGTGTACTTGTAAACTTTCAGGCGAGTCAATAATAATGAGTTAAATTTTCTTTTTCACAATTCCTGTGTTTAAACCCAGGGAGGTCGCATAGATGAAACATCGACCTCCCCCGGGAATGACTTTAGACATATTTGCGGCGAGATCACCACCCCTAGCGGTGTGATCCTCCCCTAACTTTATAAGACGACTAAGCGAGGTTCAATCTAAAATCGCAATGCCAATAAGACGAATGAACATACGCACAGATTATAGTCGCATAAGGAAACCAAGTCGGCACAATAAAGGAAAGAAAAAGGTAGATTTCATTAATGACAACAAGCTCGAAGATCGGTACATTATAAGAGCCAGAAGGCTAGATTACATCAAGCGAAAACCAAGATACATCATGATAACTGACGACAGATATTTTACTACAACCCAATATCCACGACTGGTAGATGACTTCCGACTTTAAGACATGCTGATCAAAAGTATTGTTGGAGATGGGGTTCAACAACTTCTCAATCTCCTTTTTTCTTATCGGGATTCTCGATGACATCATTCTTAAGAATGATCAAGAACCCCATCAGCAGCACTGACTATGTTCAAAGGCTTCCAACCTAATTGTTGCTGAATAATGCTGGTGAGGGTGTGGGCAGCCCGCCTCCTGGATCTTGGGCTGGTAAACACCTCCCCTAGAGGCCAGTTGTGGCCTGCTCTTCGGGAGGAGCCACTCTGGACATCTTAGCGACCTCATTTCGTGCCCCAGCCTCATCCGACTGAGTCTCGAGGACCAACTCGGAGTCTCCCGGCTGTGTCTCATCTAGATCGGGAGTGGGGGTGCACGATCCGACTCTGATTAGGGAAGAAGGACAAATCAATGCCCAGATCTTCTAGATCTTTAATCACCCAAAGACAATTCGGAAAGGGGAAGTCGGGAACGTAGCCGGAATTTCGGTCACAATGTCGAGAGGTCGGTGGGGTTCTTCCCGAACAACTTCGGATAAGCGCCCAAGAGCGCCCACGACATAAGCGAAGTTAGCATTCTGCTCTTGACACGCTTAAAGTGTTCGTCTTTGGCGGCCAACTTCTCCCGACCTCTACATCCTTGGCGGATCGGCTCGCCTTCATCAGGGTCACAGACCTCCTTCTCCTCCTGGCGGTCTCTTGGCTTCCTTCGGTGGCCCTCGAGCTCCAAGGCCCTCTTGGCCAAGTCGGCCTTTAGCGACCTCCAGTTTCTTCTACGCACCTCATAAGCATTACTCGGTGATTTAAGCTTGCTCGGGGTCATCGCTGAGCCTTCTCTGGTTTGGCTCGAGCTCGAGCTCGGATTGGCGCTTGAGCCTTTTTCCATGTAGAGGCGACCTTCAAGGAGTGGACCTTGGTCGAATACATGTTGCTTGTGACTTTTTGGCGGCAGGCGGAGGTGATCATCCTTACCGTCCATCTTGGCAACCACGTTCCTCATCGTCGCTCCAAGTAGCCGGGCGATCTCTGGCGTGCCTTCCAACAGTAGAATCGGGGATCTCGGGAAGCTTCGGCACATCCGGTGAGAACTTTGCTGGCCGTCGACTCTGGCTACCGCAACAAGGAGGAACAAATATATTAAGTTTGGTCCGTTTTTGAGATAAATTCATTAAGAGTTACAAACGGACCTACCTCGCATCCTCTCCTCATCCCAACCAATCCAGGAATCGTCCTCCGGATGGCGACCTCCCTCCCGGGTAGAAGTCGGCAAAGGTGTCGGGCTGGGAGCCACCCTTCCAGCACCTCAACTTGACGTGGAATGGTGCGTGCCAGGTTCAGCTCGCGCCCTCTTGGGAGGTCACTCACCAGCCATGGTGGCGGGTTTGGCAACTTTCTTCTTTGCCTTTGTTGGCAGCAGGGGGAGGAGTCTAAATTGGAATGTCCCTCTGGGGGGCAGTGTCGGGCAGACGCCTCATGGAGCCGAGTACTGATTGAGGTCGCGAGGCCATCTCAGAGGCAGAGGGCCGATGACGGTAGATCGGGATCTCCGGATCGAACATAAAATAGAACCTTTAGCGCAAAATCGTGAAATACACTTGAAAAGATGCGGCCGAAACTTACAGGGAATCCTCAAGTGGCGAGGGTAAGTATAGAGTCCGGCTTGCAAGCGGTCAAGCTCGGAGTTCAACAAATTAATGTCTGCCAGCTAGGGGGTGTGTATCGAACCTCCTTGAACGCCTCGAGAAAGTCCCAATATAGCTCAAAAGGTCGGAGCGCAAACACTGCAAGACGAGAAAAGAATTAGATCAGTACAATCGAGCACAAAAATATTAAGGCGAAGTACCATACTCAACATGGATCGCATAATCCGTAGGAACTCTAATGGATAAGGTGCTGGAAGGGGCCACCGACTCCCATGCTCCTCCTACAAACCACCATTTCTGGTGCCACCCGTCAACCTTATTCAGAATCCCACTCACTGTTGGGATTGTACTGGAAAGTATGCTTTTACTTTGTATAATCAAAACTGAATTTCGGACTTATTTACTGAAATAAATTGTTTATCAATGATGCTTTAAATATCATTGAATGTTACATACATTTATTGCATAATTGTTCAATAAATAGTACGTGTTACATTGTAGTTAATTTAGTGATACCAGATCACAGAAGATTAAATTAACAGTCCCTTGTAACCAAAAGTACACCATTCACGACCTAGATGGAAATGAACAATCCATCGTGAATGGTTGAAGTATAAGGCTCAGATTGGCTTGTCTTGACCAAGAGATTACACTAGTGCATGACTGATGCACTGAATAGGACCTACAGGAGGACAAATTCTTCAGAACTGAACAAGGAAGAATTAGACCTCAGTGGTTCGTTATTTCTTAATCTTCATCCCTTAAATAGGATCACGTGTGGTTGGTAACTATTGCTTTGACTTATCATGGGTAGAGAATCAACGAGATTCAATACTTTTTATCTTGGGCAATATTATTGGTCACATGTGATTGCTAAGATTTAATACGGAGAATCGTGAAACAGGCCAAGAACACCTAGTTTGTAAGCTCAAGAGGTCCATTTACGGACTCAAACAGGCATCCAGAGCTTGGAACCAAAGTTTTGATCATGTAATAAAGTCTTATGGGTTTGATCAAAACATTTTTGAAAGTTGTGTGCATAAAAGCGTGTCGGAACTGCGTTGGTATTCTTAGTACTATACGTAGATTACATTGTGATCATCGGGAACGATGTGAAGGTGTTATCAGACGTAAGGGCATGGCTTTCAAAACAGTTTGATATGAAAGACTTAGGGAAATTCGGACACATCCTTGAGATCAAGATCACTCGAGATCGCAAGAAAAGGATGATCGGGTTATCGCAAGTTTCATACATAGATACTGTCTTGAAATGCTTCAGCATGTAAGATTCCAAGAAAGGATTCGTACCTTTCAGACTTGGAATCCATCTATCCAAGAAAATGTCCCCTAAGACACAAAAGAAGATAGATGACATGAAAGGCATTCCTTGTGCTTCAGCTGTCGGAAACCTTATGTATGCAGTGCTGTGTACGAGACCGGATATCTGCTTTGCCGTAGGCATGGTAGCAAGATATCAAAGTAACCCAGGGAAAGCGCATTGGACGACGATTAAAAACATTTCGAAGTGTCCGAAAAGAACTTCGGGATAGAATGTTGATTTATCGATCGATACTCCAATCCCCATCGGCCTACGGAATTTCGGATTCCAATCGATTTAGATTCCATAAATTATCTGCCTCAGTTAGTGTGTTTTCCATTTGGGAAGTGTAGCCATCAAATGGACGAGTGTGAAGCAGAAATGCATCACTGACTCAACCATGGAAGTCGGGTAAGTAGCTGCTTGTGAAGCAGTGAAAGAACCGATTGGGCTCTAGATCTTCTTAGTAGACTTGGATGGTGTTCTGAATTTTGTCTAGCAATATCTCGCTAGAAGGCGATTTGCAAATTCAAGAGAACCAAGAGTCCACGAGTCAAACAAACACATTAAAGGAAAGACATCTTATCGAGAAATCGTTAAGAGATGAGATATAGATGTGGCAAAGATAGCGTCTAAGGACGATTTCTAGCGAGATCCATTCACAAAGCGTCTACCTCTGAATACATTCGAGAGACATGTGAGTGGAATGGGTGTCAAGACTATTGTCAATCTGCTTTGAGTATAAGTGGGAGAAATTATTAGGTTCGTGTAGGTGACATTAGATGTCACGGACTACTCGAGACATGTTGTAGTATACTTAAAAGCGGACTTTGAGTATAAGTGGGAGATTGTTGGGATTATCTTGAAAAAAGTATGCTTTTTACTTTGTATAATCGAAACCGAATTTTTCGGACTTATTTCTTGAAATAAATTGTTTATCATCGATGCTTTAAATATGATTGAATGTTACATATATTTCTTTGCATAACTGTTCAATAATTAAACGTGTTACAATCAGTAGTTAATTTAGTGATACCGGATCACGAGAAGATTAAATTAACAAATCCCCTTGTAGTTAAAAGTACGCCATTCACGACCTAGATGGAAATGAACAACCATCGCGAAAGGTTGAGGTGTAAGGCTCGATTGGTTTGTCTTGACCAAGAGATTACACTAGTACATGGTGATCTTGTTGAATAGGACCTCTGAGGAGGATAAATTCTTGAATCGAACAAGGAAGAATTAGACCTCGGTGGTTCGTTGTTTCTTAATCTTTCGTCCCTTAAATAGGATCATGTGCGATTGGTAACTATTACTTTGACTTATCATGGGTAGCGAATCGAGAGATTCAATACTTTTTTTATCTTGGGCAATATTATTGGTCACATGTGATTGCTAAGATTTAATCGAAAAGAATCGGTGCAAATACGCTTTGCTTGATTTGCCCCCTTGGGAGGTTCATAAGTTTTATCATACCAAATCTTGTAAGTGGAATTAGTTTCTGATATGGATAATAATGTTGAACCGTTCCTCGACCAAGGACAAAAGATATTAATTAACGGAAAGCTATTTCAGTGGCTTGAATTAATTAATGGGCTAGATAATCTTAAACACGGGAAATAATGATCGGGAGCCATATTGGTATAATATGGGTTAAGATGGATAGTGCAATATTAATTATGTAGTGGGATTAATTAATATTTATGGGCTTGAATTATATTGTGGCTCAATATTAGATATTCAAGATCCATTAGAAGGTTCAATCTTAATTCTCCTAAAGGCCCCCTGAGTAGCCCAACATATAGTCCAATAACTAAAAAGGTGATTAAAATAAAATAAATATTGTTGCTTATATTTCCTCTAAATTTTCGAAATTTATGGATAAAAGAGGGAGAAATATTTTCTTTGAATTTTGTTATGGAATGAAGATATGTATTCTTGGAATACAAGGTTATCTCATTAAATTCAAGAAATCTCCCACTTGGTTATTCATAAGGGATATTTCGAAATTTTGAAAATAGAGGGCAAGAAAGATTTTCTTGATTTTCTTGAAAAGATATTATGGAAGATATGTATTTCTTGAAATACAAGAATATCTCATAAATTTAAGAAGATCCAAATCTTGAAATCTTGCACTCCAAATTTTCGAAAATTCCATATATTGAGGAGGTGGGATTTTTGTGGAATATTTTAATTATGGGAAAAAGAATATAAGGGATATATTCAAGATTTCTTGGTGACCAAGAAAAGTCTTTTCCCACATTGAAATATCACTAAAATATCGACCACTCCCTCTCCTATAAATAGGGGATGATTGGTTCATTCTCAAGTACAATTCCATGTGCTGGAAGTATTAGCAAATCCACAAAGGTGGTGCAACAAAGTTTATTTTTTTCCTTTTGTTAATTGTTCGACGAGTGTCCTTCCACCGGATAGTTGAGCAAGGGCTAAGGGAATACTTGGGAAGTCCTTTTGGTTAGTCCGTCAGACCGAAGTCACTGCCATCCCAAGAGGTACGTTCACGTAAACCCGTAGATTCCGCATGCGTCGGTTTTACGTGGCTTTTTATATGCATAATATGTTGTTGCAATTATTATTTGAATTAATATAGGATTAATTCATGCTAGTAATAATTAATGAATTAAATTTGTATTTAAATATTCACCCCGAATAGATCTGTGCGAATCATTCCCCAACAACTAATGCACTACACCACTGGGACAAACCTCATTTTATGTTTCAGGTTAACATCTATTGGTATTAATCCAATTGGGCCTTAAATAAAAAATATACCATAAATGGTATCAGTTCTCGTAAGTGAAGGAACCCTTAATTCCAAATCATTTCAATCCCCAATCTCGCCATTTCCCCAAATCAGCTCATCCCCAATCTCGCGATTTTGACTCAATCGTCCTCAATTCCTCGCGATTTCGACTCTATCTTCCCCAATTCACACCAAATCCTTCAATTTCATAGCAGCACGACTTCATCCCAGACCGTCATCAGCCGCTACGAAATGAAGACTACGAGCAGTAGCCATATTTGATGATTATCACAAGCGATTCTGCTTCGAATGGCTAGTACTGAGCACTTCAATCATCCACTGTTGCCCAATCGATTACTACGACGGTCGTGACCTAATTCTACAATGTGTGTGTAGTGCGCCGGCCGTGAATATCATCAGGTAATTAATTCGTATCTCCAAAAATTAGGTATTCATTCATCGAATTGGATTGAATTAGCTTATTTTGATATTGATAAATTATAAGAATATGATTAATTTGGTTGAGAAAATTAGGGTTAAATTCGTATGATTAATTTTGGAAACTTTGGAATTTTTGGAATTCTGTCGTGAGCAGTATAATACGTCAAGCCCGCCCATTATTTAGCAATTCAGAATTGGTTTTGGAGCCAAAATGGGCCGCTGGCGGGACTTAAAATTTTAAATTAGATTTTAAGAACGTGAATTAGGGAGATTTCCTTCTTATTGAGAGATATTCACGTACCCACGTTTTTGTTTATATACTCGATCAACTCTCAAACACTTCGTTTTAATATCGTCGCTCAACAACCCTTCTCTGCAATTGTTTCCTATCTCATCTCATCAAGCAGGTCTCTGGTAACCCTAACTCTTCAATTTAGCTTTTGCTTGCTCTGATAATATAGTTGAATTGTACTTGTTTCTAGGCTTTAACAGTTAAATAAGAATTGGAATCTCATTGGACTGCCGAATTCTGCCAATTTGTATGATATGAGTAATTTTTTTGCAATATATATTGATTTACTGCAGTAAACTTAGTTTCATGTGATTCCGTTGATAAAGAATTTAGGGGAAAAGGAGTATGGGAATGTGATTCTGTTTCTGAGTGGAAGGAAGAATCAATCTGCTCTCTTCTGTTTAGAATGTTTCTTGTGTACCTCTAGATAGGGAGGGAGTACTACATATATTATGTTGCTTTCTTTTGGAGATTTTTAATGAGATCTTGATATCTATGTTTTTTTACATAATTATTACTATTAAACGCCAGTGTTAATAAATTAAGATTGTGACCACATATACAGATGTAAGCAGTAAATTGATATAGTATTCCGTATGGTACAAGCCTCTAAAAGGGGGCTGAGTTTCTGTGAGACCTTCTTTTCCTGCCCAATTAGTTATACAAATTAAATGCTAGTTGGTCCAACACTATGCAATGTTTAGGTTGGATGACTCTTGCCTTGTGCATTATTACTTTCAGTAATCATGCAAAGATATGGTGGTGTTTCAGCCACGACTATAAATGAATAATGATTCTTTTTCAATAATCAATAGTGTGGTCCAAGTTTTGCCTCAATGTGATTAAGGCTTGTTAAACAATCTTGGGTACACCTAAAAAATGGACAGCTAATCCAATTCAACATTGGCAACAAGTGTGTGTGTTCTCGATTGGTTCTGGTCATGAAATATATTGTATACTGGTAAAAGACATGTATAGTAGGAGATTTTCAAGGGTCAAATTAATAGAGACAACACACAGATGTAACATACAAATAAAATCGCAGGTTAGGCACTAGACCTATTTCCAATATACATGGCTCATATCTCACATCTATTACTATTTATATTTGCTAGTGTGCTGCATACCCACCTCTACTCATACATGATCGTATCTTCCCATGAAAAGGATAGACACCATTGGTGAGTTTAATAGATACTTTGAATGACTTTCATTCCCACAAAACATGTAGGTCTAGGTTGGTTAGGGGGATAAGCCTGGATAGACAACCTGATTTCAAGTAATTGGCTTTGGTTGGGCTATTCTTCTTGTTGTATAGTGGGCATAGTGGGCCTTCGGGCTTCTTTTGTTGGTTGTTAGGCTTTTTTTTTCTGCTTTTCTGGGGGTTGGCCTTTTTTGGGCTCCAGCCTCTTGCGCTATAACCTTGGGCCGGGTTGTGGTCCCTCCTATATTTCTTCTTTCTTTTATTAGATTGAGTTAACATTTCTTCATTTTTCAGGTTTGAGATATGGCTCCCGGAGGTCCATCGAACTTGAAACAGAAGCGCTTCGTTTCCAGACAATCTCTTTTCAAAGGAGTTATAACTAATGATAGAGTTACAGGACTTCAAGATGAAACACCCCAAAAAGGGCGTCCAAACACTTTGCCAAGCAAACACAACCCTAGTTGTCCACAAAATCCTATTACACATCTCACTCGAAGTGCAAACAATATCTCAAACATAGCATCTGAGGCTTCTGAACTCGTACGTGAAACTTCTCAAATTTCATCTACGGAGAGCGTCCCGCATGCATCAAACGAAGATGCGGCTACTGCAACTGGTAAAGTGTTATATTTTTAGGTGTTTTTTATGTGTTCTTCATTATCTTTAAAATAATAGTCATGTATAAGAATTTATATCTTGTAAAAATATGCTTTTTGTTCACGTGTAGCTCCTGTTTCAAAGAAAAGGAATCGTGGTGAAACAACAGGAAAGGGATTGCTGAAGTACTTTGATGCTTTCGGGAAGTTTAAGATTGAGGTGGATCCATCAGTTGGGAGACCAACGAATGTGGTCCAGTCGTCGAAATTGGCAACTAATATTGGAATAGTAACGCGAAAAGTTCTCCCTGTACCCATACGATGGAAAGAGGTAGATGAGGAAAATGGATTGAAGCCAGGGTTTGATCATCTGCAGGTATGGGTTGAAAAAAATTAATCGTTTAATATATTATTTTTACCTTCTTTTATTCTAATTTGCATGTTCTATGTGAGTTGTAGATGCATATGAATTTGAATATTGATAAGGCTGGAGTGAAACGGAGCCTGGTCGATCGAGTGAGAGAAAGTACTAGGCAACAACATTATAAGTTGCATCATCACTTTTTTAATATCCAGATCTACAGGAAGCTAAGGATCACAAACCAAAGGCCTGTCCCGACAAAGATAAATGGGACAAACTCTGTGATTATTTTGCCTCACCTGAATTCAAGGTAACGTTAGTTTTGCTAATTTTAATGCACATAATTTTACAGTTTTAATGGCTAACACTTTTCAATGCAAAAATTCTAATTTGTTTTGTTACAATTATAATGCTCTTGCAGCGTTTAAGTGAGATCAATAAAAACAACAGGAAAAAAATGATATGCAAGCATACTGCTGGACGAAAGCCGTTTTCAATCCGATCGCATGAACTTTTGAGTATATGTTTTCAAGTAGTATATGTTTTCAGTTTTTGGCATTCCTTGCACTAGTTGCATCTACACACATATCACATAAAATAAGATTACCTTTGAAATATTGGAACTATTGCATTTTGACAGCTATCATTTGGTTGTTTGTGTTATGTATGTTGACTGCTAATTGACATAAATTGATCCTAGGGCTAATCAGAATGAACATAATGAACATAATCAGAATTAGGCAGCCCCCTTGTTATACTATAACCTACATCAGCATACAACAAATATGGTTGAAATACTTGATCAAATTCTCTTAGGTATAAAAAAAATACTTTCCTGTCACTAATTAAGGCAACTGTACAGAAAAATGAAGAAGCTAAGCTTGCCATACCTCACACACAGTGTGCATGTTCTTTCCTCCTTTTATCCCTGCAAAATTGTTTCCATTAACACAAAAGAAATCATCAATTAAGCATGCAGTGAAGTTATGAAAACCATAATCTGTGATTTCTGTTTTATAATCTGTTGATAAAGGAAATAATAGAGAAATGCATTTGTATGAGCCCTATGTCCATTACAAAGGGTAAGAGGGATCATATATCTGATTATTTGTTTACTTGTCATCTTTTTTATTCTCATAGAGTATTCACAGCCCCTATTTCCCAGATAATTGAACATAAGACCTGATGATATGTCAATAATTAAATCATATAAACATCAAAAGAAGGTAATTATGGGTTTTATGAATATTTTATTTCAGTCTTGGGTATGGTGATGAAGTAGCTGATTTTTAATAATTTTTTGTAGTCTCTTGAACTTAAAGATCCGTGCGATCGGATTTACTTGTATGAGCAAACCCACAGTACAAAGAATAATGGGTGGATATCCGACAAGGCAAAACAAAATTGGGTAAGTCGTGTAGACATTTATGATATTTGATTATGTTGTTATTGAGGTTAATTTACTTATTTTTCAATTCAGTTGACCATTTTATTTACTTTATTTATGCTTAAATACCAGGAAACGATGAAACGTAAGCGAGTTGAATATGTTGAGCTCGGAATAGAGAAGACCGAACCTGAGATAGTCTTGGAGGTGTTGGGCCATGGGGCTGGATATACCAAAGGGTATGGTTACGGTTCAAAGCCTCCAAGTAGACGGAGTTCGTTGTACAATTCTTCTGCTGAATATGAAGATGAGCTAAGAGAAACAACAGAAGAGTTGCAACAGTCTAGAGCTCAAGTGGAAGAACTACAAACTCAAGTAACTAGCTTGAAAGAGGACCTGGCTACACATAATGAAAATCTGACTGCCAACCTCTCTGAGCAAAATGACATTCTCAATGCAAAACTCTCTGAGCAAAGTGCAGCTATGAACAAACTAATGGCTTTTATGAGGGAGAAAGGGATTGACATATAATTAAGGTTAGCTTCTATTTTTTTTATGAGTTTTTGGTTCTTGTTGTTTTTCTTTAGCCTTTACTTTATTATTTTCATTTTTCTTTTAGTACTACTACTCATATGTGTAGCTTTAAAGCTGACTGTGTTAGAAGAGGGCATATATGATGATTTATTTGTGTTCAACGTGTTTAACAAATAAGGGAATGTAGTTCTCTAGTTTCTCACTCTCGAGATTAGGTCTTGTAGATGATATTTCGAAGTGCAATTAGGTCTTGTAGATGCTGCAATTGCTGATTCTTTGGAGCATTGCTACTGTTGATTTGATTCAAACATAAATGTGGATATGTGTGTGTATATAGATAGTGGTAGTACTGTACTTTGTATATTTCACTACCAAATTGTGCTAGTTATGGTGTGTCATTACAAGGAAATCAGTACTTGAATACTGCTAGAACTGATACCTAATAGTATCTGAACTAATACTTTTAGGTGAAAAAGCTGATACTCTAACAAAGTTAGTGTACTCATTCCTTCTGAATTGCATTCGAACGTTTTGAAATTTGGGTCTGATGCTAGGATTAATTCTACTGTTATGCCGAATGGTGCATTCACTAATTCGAATTTGGCTTTTGTTTCTGATAACGTGCTTATTACTTCTGTGATTTTTGGAGTTTTGCCTAAATCTGGTTTTGAACTTTTGAAGTTGGGGCCTGATTCTGGTTTGCAGAATGCTACATATATTGAAATCTTTAATTCTAGCGCATTGAGTATGAAACCTGCTAATGGTGCTTCTAGTCTGAATTTGGGGATGGTTTTTGAACCAACCATACTACTGTTTTGACCCCTAATGCCTTGGATTTGAATGCTAAATCATTTACTCAATCTTAGATTTTGATTATGCCTTGGATTTTGATTATTTGACCCCTAATGCCTTGGATTTTGATTTTGGTAAATGTATTTGTGCATTTAAAGTTTATGATTATCGTTTTCTTGATACTTTACGGAGTTATGCTTTCTTATAAATTCATCTGATATGATATTTTTTTATAGGTGATATCTAAGGAGGTGAAGATTTCAAATTCGTCGTATGAAGTGCATGGAAATTATTTTTGAAGACATATAAGACATTGTTTTTTTTTTGTTTATTGTTTCATGTAGTTTTCATAACAAAGATTGTTGTTTGGTTTATATTGTTTGAAGGAGTTTTTTATTAATTCAATTTTTTTATCTTTAATTAATTTAGTTTTTTGTTGTAATATTTATTATTTAGTATTATTACTGATTTAATATATATAAAAATTCAAATAAATTGATAATAAAAGTAATTATTTCACGATGAAATAAATGTGTCACAATATGTATCATTTTTATGACGAAATAATAGTCACAATATGTTAATTAATCATGACGATATATGTTGTTACTATATCAATTTCTTTAGTGACGATTATCATCATCGTCATTGAATAATATTTTTTAATGACAAAAAATATTTTGTCACCATTTTTATATCTTTAATGACGACGAATATTTCATCACTAAAGTCCAATTTTTTGTGACGAAATTCAGTTGTCATTATATCTATATATATAACCACGATCATTTTTTTCGTCATTTTTTTGCAATTCTTTCATGACGAGAAAATGTCAAATATGACTAACAATATATTGTCACCAAATTTAAACTTCTAGTGATGATTATTATTTTTGTCACTAAATAATACATTATAGTGACAAAAATAATTCGTCACAATTTCCACATCATTTTGCGACAATAACTAAATCATACTATTTAGTGACAAATTTTATTGTCATTTTATATGTACACATATAACGACGATCAATATTTCGTCACCGAATAACAACTCTTTCTTGACGAATATAGAAAATGCGACGAAATAACCAAGCTAATTGTGCAAAATTAACGTCACTAAAGTAACATTTTTTTGACAATTATTTATATCGTCACGTAAAGTTGAACTTTAGTGACGAAACGTCATATTAAGCGATGAATTTTTTATGCCTAATGTGACAATTTATGCGTCACAATAGATGGAAACATATAGGGATGATGACCTTTTTCGTCACCAAATGATGCCCTTTTCACGCCGAATTAATATACCGTCACATTTTTCATAATACCACGCACTATAAATGACGATCTATGCCACAAAAAAATTCGTCACAAATTATCAATTGTGACGAAAAATGATGTTTCAGTGACGAATTTTTTCATCGCGATTTCTCGAATTTCCTGTAGTGAGATATCAGTAGTAAGATCTATTCAGTAGACCACCAAAGTCTCTAAGCAAACAAGACTATTGGCTACCAAAGCAAGTGGTCAGTTAGAACCACTGCTCTGATACCACTTGTTGGTCCCGGTGTAAACGAGTCTCACACGTGTATGTGGGGGGAATACACGTGTATAGTGATTTTTCAACTTTTAAAACTTTACTGAAATCAGTGAGTCAGGTTATCCTGAGTTTCAGTCCTGAGAAGCACAAATTGCCCTGAGTCAAAGTATACTGAGACAATAACACTGAGCGTCTTTCAGAGACTTCAGATTAGCTCAACTGATCCTGAGTTTCTTCTACAGAGTCCAAATAAGCTGGGAGTAGATAATAATCTTACTGACTACTCAGGGGAGTTTATCAGTTTGACAACTATCTATACTAGATTATCTAGAGTGCGGAAAGTGTAGGCCCTAGGTTTATACTCGTTTTACTTTGCTGAAAATCTTTCCTTAATGAAACAGTGGTTAAGGCTGTGATTAGGTTAATGCAAGTTCAGTGGATTGATTCCAACTGAATATCAGAAATGCTTTCAGTGAAATATGCAACCGGTACAAATGCAAAGCAGAAAGCAAATAACACAGCAAGTTATAGTGGTTCAGAGACTCAAGCTCCTACATCCACTCTCTCTGACTTCAGAGAAATTCCTTAACACACTACTTCTACTACCTCAAGTTTTCAGACTGAACTCAGCAGCTTACTAAATTTCTACTACGAGCTTTCAGGCTGAACTACTGCAGCTTACTAACTCAACTAACACAAGCTTTCAGACTGAACAATCAGCTTACTAACTTCTTCTCTAGAGTTTTCAGACTGAACACAACAACTTACTTACTCTTTACAACTCTCACTTCCAACTTCTACACACACAAACTACCTAATCAAAGGGTTTGGGTTTTGGTTGGTTTCCAACTATGGTGAGATATCCTTTTACAATGAGAACACAAGTAAAAGACTAGGATATCTTGAACTAAGCTTTGGATAAGATCTTGAATCTAGGCTTAGTAAATGAGCTCTCTTCAATGATGAAACACTTGGGAAAATATAAGGGTTTCAAGTGCTTCACAAGAATGCTTGAATACGAATGAGCTCTGTGATTTGCTTTGATTTCCCGTGACCTTGAAGTGTCCAAGGTCTTTGGTATTTATAGGCAACTCTCACGAAGTCTTCCTTTGAAAAACTATCCGTTGGAGAGATAGCATCTCGGGTTTCTTCTTTGAGTAATAGATAAACGGCTTTGTTAGGGTTTGAACGAGCCCTTGCATGTTTTAGGAAATATCCAGATCAGCAGCTAATCACCAATTTCTGTGAACAAGACAAATATCTATGCTGACATTTTTCAGGAAAATGTCACTTTCAGTGTCAGGAAAGTACGCTTGTTGTCGCCTCCTCATTGGTCGACATCTTCCTTTGAACAGAGACAACAAAAATGACTCTTTTTAGTCAACCAACACTGAGTTATATTTTCTTTAGTGTTCACGAACTTATAACATTCTCTTTGAATGTACTAAGAATGAACAAACACTATTTAACTTGAAGTGTCGTGTTCAGGTTCTGTTGATTCAGTACATAAGAGTCTTCAGGATCTTTTGATCTTCAGATTCTTCGGATCTTCAGGTTCTTCTGATCTTCAGGTTCTTCAAGTCTTCAGGTTCTGTAAGTCTTCAAGATATACTGATCCTTCAGTATGGTTTAGGTCTTCAGTATAGTTTGGTCTTCAGGATACTTCTGTGATCTTCAGACAAAACATTGAAACCAATTCTTAACCTGAACTATGTCTGCTGACTATACATGGTGCATATCGTCCTGATAATTTGAAACCTGATCCTGTACTATTAAGATCTTCCTGAAACATATCATACTCAGGGGTTTTGGGATCTAATCAAAATGTTTATTAAATTCATCCCCCAACATGACATTTATTACACTTTTCGCGTCCAAAATACGAGCGGGTCAATTTTCTCAACCGCACGATTAAAATACTTTACGATCGCCTAAAATTAGCCTTTGATTTCAAAACACGGATACTTGAGTATTTACGGGGAGTTGTGCAAAATGTTTTCCCTTGCACTATATAAAACCCTAACTCAGTTTCCAGAAAATTTTTACACTTTTAAACTTACCAAATTCTTGAGAGATAAACTACTTGCGAACAAAATCATTTCGAACTCTCAAATCGACTCATCTTTCATCTTTCAAAATCCTTGAATCGATATCTGGTAAATTTCTGAATATGCTTTACTTAAATGTCTTTTTGGTATCATTGTTTGTCAAATGATTGTTTATGCTTACAAACTGTGTTACTAAAATTCTGGAATAGATCTTATTGCGACAATGTACTGTTCTTGATTTGTCCTAAATGCATACTTGTCTCAATATGAGTCTGTGCTTAAGATATATGTTTAGTGGATTAGGGTTGTGTTTTTTACTATGCTTATTGAAATAACTTATTCAAATTCATCCCTAAAATCGTTTGTTTTCACAGAAATGGCACAACTCATTGCACGCGCTGGACAAGGCAAGAAGATGTGCAATTTCTCATCAATGAAGAAAGACATCATTGATGAGATATTTTTCCTTTTCTCAGTCATACCTGATCCTGAGTCATTTGAAATTATGGATTGCCTTCGAGCATGCGGACTTGAGCAGTTCTGCTTTCGGCACCAAGACATTGTGTACACGTATGAAGCTCTGGAATTTCTGTACAATCTTAAGAGAGAAGAGAATGATGAGGAAAAGTTGGTTTCATTTGTTGGAGGAATGAACATAGTAGTGACTGATAACGATTTACGGAGGATATTTGGTCTTCGCCAAGGAAGTATTGCTTCGGAAAAGTTCACTACTGAACTGGGAGAGAAAGGGTTTCTTCAGGCTGAACTGTTAAGACCGGCTAATCGAGACCAGATTGTGAACATCCGTGCCCCTCACCTCAAAAGAAAATATCGACTCCTGTTCGAGATTGTTTCCAAGGTGATTATGTGTTTAACTTACAGTCTTGATGCTGTCACTACACACAAGCAGGGTGTCATGACTGTTATTATCAAGAAAGCCAAGGATATTGACTGGCTAGGGATGTTCAAGGCAAGATTGATGAAGGAGAATGGGAAATTTGCACTCAATGAGAGGAATGAAGTCTTTCTGACTTCAAAGTGATCTTTTATTCACAAGGTCTCTATCATCCTTGCGGATAAATTGCCTGATAATTTTCAGTGGAATAAAGATGGAAAGAAAGTTTATCTGGCAAAGTTCAAGGCCATTCTGGGAAAAGATGAACCCCTACCAGGACAATCCGATGATGACCCAGCTCTTTATGTGCCTAGACAAAGAGGAGAAGGCAAAGGAAAAGAAGCTAAGGGGACTGCGTCTTCTGTCCAGTCAGAAACGCAGGAACAGGCCGCCCCCAAGAAGAAGTTGAAACGAAAGGTACTGGCCAAGAAACCATGAGCCAGAGAAGCGCCAAAAGAAGATTACCACTCTTCTGAAGAAGGCACCTGGCCAACCTTCTGAGGAGGTAATGGAGGAAGCTGGACTTGAACCAGCTGATGTTGAGAGAGTTGAGGAGCTGATTCACATTGAATCAGAGGAGGAAGTTGCAGCCAGTTCTGAACGAACTGCGAGTGCTGGCATGGAGGAGCAGATAGAGCAGATGGGAGAAGGAGAAGGAGAAAGAGCAGAAGATGAACCAACTGGGGAGCAGTCACCCTCAGATTTTGTGCCCCTTAGTTCGGTATTCAGAAGGGACAGATCACCCACACCTACATCCAAATCACCCTCACCATCACCAGCCAAATCATCATCTCCAACCCCAACCCCATCTGAACTAGCTCAACCCCAACCGCAAACTGCCCCTGAACCCCAGATGCAACCTCAATTTGAGCCAACTCCAACTCAACCAGAAATACAAACTCCATAACAACCTGAACCTACCCTACCCAGTGCACCAGCTCAACCAGAACCACAGATTCCCATTCTCCAGCCATTAGAACCGACTGAAAAGGAACCAGAAAGGGTTGAGGAACAGGTTGTTGAAGAAGTTGTTCCAAAAGATGACCTCTATGTCTCTCTTACCCACAATTCGTTCAACACTATGATAATTCTTGAGTCCCCAGAGTTAGACATCGAGGATCCCACTCTGTTCATTCTGAAGCAACATGTCAAGGCTTATCTAAACAAGATCTGTCCGGATCTGATTGACCATCCAGGCCTCCAGCCGAAGATTGAAGAGATTATTTTCTAGAGGGATATCCATCTAAAGGGTATTGAAGAATTTCTGATTCTGATGGAAGCTCTCGGATCTGAGTACTTTGTGGATCTGGAGACGAGATGTATGGAGGACACCGGGGTAAGCAGTGCAGTTGAATTGGCCTCTGATGATGATGTCAAATGGTTGATTCACGAGAAGTTTGGAATTGCTGAGGTAGAGGAGGAAGCTTACTGGGCTCATGATGATGCTGAATATGAGCAAGTTTCCGATGAACCAGGTTTGGGTGCTGCAGATGTGACCCTACTGGTGAGGCTTCAACATTTTGCAGGGTTGTTGCCTTAGATGTCGATACCCTAGATCGCCTTTCAAAGAATATTCAAGATGGGGTAAAGGCAGCCGTTGAAACACAGTTCAACACTTTGGTAATAGACCTGATGAAAAGATTTAGAGAAGAGCAGCAAGCTCTGGTTGATGCAGAGAGGAAACTGACTGTAGCCAAGCTGATGAGCATGCACGACAATATTACTGCCTCTGTGATGAAGAAAGTTGATACAGTCACAGAGAAGATATATCTACAGGTTTCAATGCTCTCTGACTTGGGAACCTTGCTGGAAAGTGTCTGGTCTTCTCTGGAGAGGACAGATACTTGTCTTGATGCTGGGTGGAAGAGTTTTCAGGGATCACTTCTCAGGGTCAAGAAGTTACTTGAAGCTGGTCTGAACAGATTGTTGGGCCCTGAACCCTCATCTTCCACAGTGCAGATTACCCCGTTAGCAGTTGAGGAGCTCAAGGATGAAATGATGAATCAATTCAGAGCACTAAACCTCATGCTAACAAACCTTTTTGATGCAACCAAAAAGGGGGAAGATGAGGCAGAAAAACAGATGCAGTTAATTGTTGCGGGCACTTTGCCAACTGCTGGAACATCTTTGCAGACTCCATCTGCACCATCTGCACCAACTGTTGCCATGCCAGAAATTATCTCAACTGTTGATATACCTGACACCGAACTGGTGAAAATGCATCAGACAGTTGAAAAGCATGAACAAGATATTCAAGCTCAAGGGAAGGCCATTTCTGAACAAAAGTCTATCTTATCTGAGGTTGTTGCCAGAGTAGATAAGATAGAAGATTTCTCATCCAATGTTCAGAAACAGTACGAATCTGAAGATCAGGCCAAGAGCCTTGAGCTGGCAAAGCAGTTGCTGGATGAAGAGAAAGCTGCTGAGGCAGAAGCTAAGAAGAGGGAAAAAGCCAAGGGCAAGCAGGCCAAGGTACCTACTCAGACCCAGAAGCAGATTGAGACATGATTTAGGTCTCAGATAACCCCTGCACAGTTTGAGGAGCAGAAAGCCAGGAAGAGAGTGGTCGAATCAAGAAGAAGAAAATGGATGAAGCTAAAGGTCTTCACATAAGTTATGTCAGAAGACAAAGAAGAAGGCTGGAAGAGAGTGGTTGATGCTGCCATCAAGAAGAAGAAAATGGCTGAAGCTAAAGGTCTTCACATAAGTTATGTCAGAAGACAAAGAAAGAAGGTTGTTGTTGCTGAGGACATTGTCTGGGAAGAAAGGGCCTTACCTGCATCAGTGAAAGATATTCCGGTTGCCCAGAAGATTTGATACCAGAACGGAACAAGATTCGAGGAGACTAGTTATGCAATGTGTACATTCTGGAGAAGATTCCCATTTCTACTGATCAAGGAGAATTCGATGATGAATTCAGAAGTTGGCTGGAAACCAAATATCCTGAATTCTCATAGATCGTAATGAAAGCGGGCAAGACAATGAACTTAATTCCTGAGGCTCCCCCATTTAAAATTTTGTTGCCACCTCTCAGACCAAACAAGACTCTTGATCCTATTGCATTTAAGAAGTTGTATTATGATTTTGCCAAGAAAAGAGATATCATTGAGAAGGATCGACTGGTTGCTCTGATACAGAGGATGTACAAAGTGTTTGATATTCCAGTAGAGCTCCAGAAGTTTAAGTATTGAAGACAACAGATCAGAAGACTAGTATAGAACCAGTTGATAGGTATTTCTGTACTTGTAAACATTTATATCTTTAATGAAATACTCTATCTTTCTAATTCTAAGATAATTTTTCATTGTCTTCTGAACTGTGTGTTATTTCTGTTATTTACATTCTAGTTATCTGTTTTTCTGATTAATTGTTTTGGTTCCATAAAAAAGGGGAAAATTGTAGGGAAAATTATAGTTTCGATGGAAGTTCCAAAACAGATTGTAATAGGAACAGTCAGACATGTTAGCTGACTGATGACTTAGATATCAGATAGGATGACTAGCTGAGGTGTATATACAACTAATGTAACAGATAGGTCACATATTGAGAGGGAATTTAATATGTATAGGCTAAGTCTTGAAGATCAGATAAGTTGAAGATCAGAAGATCAGATAAGTTGAAGACATCAAGACTAGAAGACCTACATCAGATAACACGAAGAAGAATTAGTAAGTTGTGCTAAGACAACCTACATCAGAAGATTCAAACCAGGTAGACAGATCATTCTTAACTGATCTGGTCAGATCCATCAGGTGACTACATCAAGTTACCTAGTACAAGCCAAGTCAATCAGACTAGAAGAATGTAAATCTTGTTAGTAAATCAAGTGCCAAATTTGTGTACTTGTGAACCAATGAGAAGAAGACACGCACGTACGGAACTGACACTTGCAGGACTAGCTGTTCAGAGTCCAATGGCTACAAAGGACAAACTTACATGCTTTCGGCCATGCCGCTTCTGAGCACGTCAAATCAATCATGCAACCCTACCTTAAATAGACCGAAATTTGAATTGCTCTCCAACGGCTAGTTCGATTTCGTGCCTATAAATATGGGATCAACCTTCATAGTAAGGTTACGGAAATTATACAAGCTCATACAAGATTTCCGCACGAAGAACACAACTCAAGACTTAATGTAAGTGTTCATCCCATAAAGTTCTTAGCATAGAATTCTTATCCTCTAGCTTTAGGCTATTCAAATACTAGGATAGAATTCTAGTTGGAACATACAAATCTTATACACAAACCCACAAAGTTAGGTTAAGTTTGTTTAACAAGATTTCAGACTAGGGTTTCTAGTTTCTGATTTCTGGGATTGTTGAGTGAGAACTCTTGAAACATCTGATGTATTGTGTTGGACTAACACATTAATCTAAGTCCAGATTGGTTAAGTGCCCCTGCTCATAGGGAAGAGTGGACGTAGGACAAGTTGTCAGAACCACTACAAATCTTGTGTGATTTATCTGCTTTACACACTTAGCATACTACCTGCTTTATATTCCATGCATGTTCTGAGTCTGGATCAGATTTGCACCAAGCAACTGATCTGATCAGCTTGACCCCTTTGTCATCTGATCTAAAACAGATTACTCATAATCTGGTTTGAGCAAACTGGTTTTTCACACGGGTTAACTTATCTTCTGCACCAATAGTTGAACTGATAGACGCCAAACTGATCTGCTTCCAAGCAATCAGTAAGTCGGATATTAGTCCGTACTGCTTCACTCGCACTCTGATCAGGCATACTTGCATATCCACACCTGATCTCACAAAAAATTTTAGAAGTCTATTCACCCCTCCCCTCTAAACTTCTACCCTCACAAAACCCGTTCGGGACCTACAAAAGAGAAATAAAAGGGAAGAAAGATTTTCTTGATATTCTTGGAGAGATTTTATGGAGAAAGATATGTATTCTTGAAATACAAGGATATCTCATAAATTCAAGAAAGATCCAATCTTTCAAATCTCCCTATTGTTTTTGAAATTTAAGACTAAATAAGGGTGTGAGATTTTTGTGGAAAAATACACATGGAAAGAAAAATATATGGGATATATTCAAGATTTCTTGGAGATCAAGAAAAGATCTTTCCTAACCCTAAATTGGCCTAAAAATTTCGACCACCCCTCTATTATAAATAGGGGATGAATTGTTCATCCCCAACACAATTCCATGAGTTGGAGATATTCAAAATCCACAAAGGTGGTGCAACAAATTATTTGATTTTCCTTTGTTTTATAATTGTTCATTGGAGAACCTTCCATCAAGGTTGTTGAGCAAGGACTTGGGAATACTTGAGAAGGACTTTTGGTTGGTGGCCAGATACATGATCCTACCTGTCTCAGACTGTCTCTCCAACGGGTACGTTTACGTAAACTCCTAGAAATTTCGCATGCTAGTATCTTTTACGTGAATTATTGTTTGCATGTTGTTGTTGGATTGATTACTATTTGAATTCACGTAGGTAAATTCATGCTAGTATCGTTAATTTAATTTTGTATTTATGAGGTCATCCCGATAGACCCTGGCATAAAGTATCCCAACAGGAGTCAGACAACAGGTAGCATATATCTTGTTTTGGAGGGATATCAGGCTACAAGAAATTGAAGATTTTCTGATCATTCTGTAGGCCTTGGGTCAAGCTAACTTTGTTGATATGGAGTTGAGGATGAAGCAGCTGGCTGGTGTGAGCAGTGCTACAGAATTGGCGTCAGATGATGATATCAGCTAGTTGATCAACAAAAAATTGGGTTATCCAGATGTTGAAGAGACAGATCAGATGGTATGGGATATTGCTCAACATTACGCTAAATTTGAGCAAGCTACCGATGAACCAGCTGAGGTCGAAGCAGATAAGACCCTAGCCGGTGAGGCATCAACATCTGAGAAGGTTGTTGTCATTCCATCTGAGACCCTAGATCATCTTTCGAAGACTATTCAAGATGGGGTGAAGGTATCTGTTGAAGCTCAATTCAACACGCTGGCAACAAATCTGAAGAATCAGATGTTGGAGAGGACGAAGCAGTTGGTTGAATCTGAGAGAAATTTCACGACTGAGAAGTTGCTTGCCTTACATTCTGAAGTGGTCAAGAAGGAGAGGAAACACATTGAGCTGATTGCCGATAAACTTGGAGTTGAAGTTTCGTCACTTTCTGAGATCGAATTCTGGTTAAAGAGGTATACGAGTCTCTGATGAAAGTTGACACCAGCTTCGATGTTGCATGGAGGAGATTCGAAAGCTCCATGTCTTAGGCCAGAACTTCCCTGGAAAATGTTGTGACCAGAATTTTAGGACCAGCTCCATCTGCTTCGACTGTTCAAATCACTCCCTTGGAGGTGGAGGAGCTAAAGCAGGAGATGTTGAAGCAGTTTGGCAATCTTGAGCAGAAATTCTCAAACCTTTTTTATGAAACCAAAACGGGGGAAGAAAGAGGACCAGAAAAACAGGCAGAAACATCTGGAGGTCCACTTGCCATAATTTCTACTCAGGTCCCTGAGAGAATTGTTGTTGATGTTCAGGATACAGAATTAGCAGAGTTGTTCACAAAAATTGAGGAACACAGCAGGCAACTGGAGATTCAAGAAAAATCGTTATCTAAACAGAAAACCTCGATGGGAGAGTTGACTGCAAGAGTAGCCAAGATTGAGGACTTTTCCTCATTTGTTCAGAAAAGATTAAACTCAGAGGATCAGGCTAGGAGTCTGGAGCTTGCAAAGAAGCTAGAGGTAGAAGAGGCTGTAGAAGCTGAAGCTCAGTAATGAAAACAACTGATGGGTAAACAAGCAAAGAAACTAATGTAGAAGACAGTTGTTACCAGATCTGAAGAGCACATGTCGAAGAACGCACACAAGGTCAAGGTGTTCACCACCCGACTTGCCCTCGCTACTAATCAGGTTTAGTCTTTTCATGTCTTACATTTCCCTAGCCTGCATGTTATTTTGTATATTGTTTGAGGCCAGACTTTATTCTAAGTGTGGGGGGAATTTGTGGCATGATCTGAATTTTTGTGATTGTGTGTGTAATTTTTTTTATAATTTGTTATAAGGATGTAGTATTATTGTTTTGTGGTAAATTATGGAGTTCTGGTTAAATTTACTTTGTCCAGTGCATGCGGATTTTGTGAATAGATGAAAGTTTTCATGAGGGTCTGATTGAGTTTGTGATCGTAAATTAGTGAATTGATGAGTTGATTTTCCAAATCACGCTTTGATTCTGTATAATATAGTAGTCTAATTTGGTTGCTTTGATAAATAATGCATTTGTGGTGTACCCCTTAAGGTTGAAAAAAAAAATTGATATGGTTATGAGAAAAATGAGTTTAGTTAAAGAATTATGTAACAAACAAAAAACCGGTACAGCTGCCCATTTTTAGGGGCTCGAAAAAAAAAAAAAAAAGAATGAATTCGACCTAAAACCTAACTATTGAGTGAAGTTGTGGTTTTGCGTTTGGGCAAAAAAAAGGTGCTGAGACAGCTGCTTGCTTTTGGGGGTTCGAACGTTTCAAAGTCGGATACAATTAGAGCTAAAAACCCGACAAATAGAGTGGTGCGGCAGACCTTAGAGAAAAAAATAATAATAAGGAGATAGGGGGTACACTAGAATACAGAGTTTGTTGGGATGCCTAATTGTTATGAAGCAAATTGTAGGGGAGTCGAAGTATGGTAAGGGACTTGATAAGTCAAGGAATTAAGGATCTATCATAAATGATTTTGGAAACTTGAGTGGAAACTTTCAAAAGTTCACAATTTTTAATTGCATTGATCTTAGTCCGGGATTTCATGAGTTGTTACTTTGTTTTAATGTCACATTTGGTGTGTAGAGAAGACCTGAGCGAATTCTCTTATTTTCTCCATTGCTAATCTCTTGGTGTTGTTTTTACTTGAGGACAAGCAAAGATTTAAGTGTGGGGGTATTTGGTAAGTAGAAAACTGTGCATGTTTTTAGTTGTTTAAGTGCAATTTTATTGTACTCGGTTATGTTAGAATTACATGTTTTCTATTTATTTGTACTTTGATGATGAAATTCTAAACTTGATCTATTTATTGTGTTTTTTGGGTGATTTTAAGATCTGTTTGGAACATTTCAATTAAGCCTGAGACGAGCCACATGAGAAGATATATTTGTTAGTGTTAGTGTCATAGAGACAATCTATTGTAAGGACATAATACTCGATGATATTCAGTTTGATTTAATATTATAGTTCATTTAATATTAATGTATGACAATACACTTGTTTGAATATTATGTTTGATTGTTTGCATTTATTCATGCAAGTGTTCCCATGAGTCATTGTTGTCGTTGAGGTTGTGAGAACTCAGATGACTTAAGCATGATTCTCAAATAGCGTTGATCAAGGATCATCAAGAATGGGATATTGATGATGCAATTGAGATTGGAGTACGATCTGCATCATACTCTTAGAGAGTGTACTAAGATCTCACTTACTACGAGATACTAGGTATCTCATGATGGATGCACAGATACCTTAGAGGGTATTGGTATACCCATCCGAGAAATTATTTGATGTAGTTCCACTATATGTGTCAACAGGTGTCTCGGTTAGTGGAAGCGATGTGATACTCCTTTGACTTGAGGTCAATACGCACGACATGTGTGAAGTGATGAACTTTGACCATGACTGACGCTTGCACCCTTCCATGGGTAGATATGGCTTGGATTGTGTTCATCACGAAGTGCATGTGCGTGGTAGTTGAACCAAGAATAAGATTCATTCCTCAAAGTGAATTTAGAGAGAATACTCATCTTCTCATCATAATTGGATCAAAGTCATTGACCAATGCATGTCAACTTGGACTTTCTGGGCAAGTGTGACATAAGTGATCAATTAGTGATTAGAGATAATATGATTAAGTTATTTGAATAGACGCTTCATCATGTTCAAGACTAATCGAATATTCGTGAATGAAAGGAATATATTGCAATAGCCCACATTATAGTTACAGGTAGTTGCACGTTTATCGCAACATACCTCATATATTGAGAATGTCTGATTTATTGTCTAGGGTTCAATTAAGAAATTTAGTTTGACTAATTTCTCAATATATGAGGGCCTATGGGTCACACACCTTGTACGGATTATAGTTGGTTGATTAAGTATTAAATTGAATTTAATATTTAATTTATGGAGAATCAATTAATAATATATTAATTTAGAATTAATTATTATTACTGTTTAATTAAATTAGATTTAATTAAATAGGAATTCCAAAATAATATATGGAATATTATTGTAGGAAAATATATTTAGGGAAATCATATCTAAGAGATATGATTTGCAGGATTAGGAAATATCTTCCTAATAAAGATTGCTTAATCTTTAAAGTTGAAACTTCCCTATATATAGTGACATCCTGGGATTCATTACCTTTACTGAAAAACTTAATTTCTCCATAAAATCTAGAATATGAATTTTCCTAGCAAATAACATCTCAAATTCAACGCTGGCAAATTTGTGCAAGTCCATACGTAGGAATTACGTGGATACCGTAATAGAGAAAACTGCATACGAATTACTGTAAGATTCCTCGTTATGATTATTTATACTCATTTATGCAATTAACTGTTAATTGTTAATGAACTGTTTATTTTCGTTGCGCATATATTACGTTTTTACGTGCTAGTATGTTCCAACAGTGGTATCAGAGCATCATGATCTTAATTTAATTGCATGATGTTTGATTTTTATAAAATTAATTTTTTTTTTATAAATCGGATGGTGCGGCCTTTTGTGATTGACCGCACCATATTAATATGACTTGCAAGTTTTTGGGGGCATGCTTATTAGATAAACACACCCCCTATTTTGTCTCGGTTCATCTTCTTCGCTGCAACACCTAGGGTTTTCTAGGTAAAACCTCCGCCTCCCTGATGCGTGCACCCCGGCTCTACGGGCGACCCGCAACGGCGCTAGAGTGGGCGGCCTCGTGTCGGCCGCACGAGCACGAGCCCACACCGTCCGCACGAGCCCACACCGCCGCGTCAACGGATTAGATTCAATTCTGCGCACCTGCTTCCGTCGCGATTCGAGGCGGCGCACCACTGAATAGATCGATTCCTCGTTGGCGGCCCACTCTCTGACCCAGTTCAAAGGGTACGCGGCTTCATGCGTGTCCCTCTGTGTAGCTCGCAGCGGCGAGTCGCCCGCACGCGCCTAGCGGCGGCAGCGACTCGCGCGCGTTTGCTCCAGCAGTCGATACTATCTCTCGATCATTCTGGGTTGTTGTTGTTTGTTGTTTAATTGCCTGCTATTTTCGAATTGGGTTTTGGTTTGGAACTGATGGAACGATGATTGATTAAACCCTAATAATTGGAACAGTTTTGCGAATTGTTTGGAATAATTCTGATGAACTGTGATGAATTATTGGACGTTTGATTGATGTTGGTTGACCCGATTGGAAATGGTTTTGGAAACTGGGCGATTATGAGGGGAAGGACTGTATCAGAATTCAATTGTTTGGAATAATTCTGATGAACTGTGATGAATTATTGGACGTTTGATTGATGTTGGTTGACCCGATTGGAAATGGTTTTGAAAACTGGGCGATGATGAGGGGAAGGACTGTACCAAAATTCAATTGTTGGACAAGCTTTTTCATGCAATTTTAGAAATTTGCATATGAGCCTTGACAAATAATGAATAAAATATAACTTTTAAAATTTTAATAAGATTAATAAGATTAATTTTTAAAAGGATTAGTAATAAAGGTTGGACCTTTATTAATAATTAATTTGATTAATTATTAAAATTTAATAATTTTTTAAATTGAATTTAAAATTTATTTTAAAAGAATTATTAAATCTCATTTGGTTAATTGTTTAATTAAGTAAATTGTTAACGCATTTATAATCCGCATCATACATGTTTGGGTAGGCGACGCCCAATAATTGTCGGATCGTATTAATTGTTTGGGTAGACGACGCCCATATAAATGTTAGTCCGTATGAAATCATGTTTGGGTAGGCGGCGCCCAATAATTGCTCAAATGTGATGTAGATTAGCAGGTTGGATCTCGATTAAGCAATTAATACCCCGCTTTTTAAAGGTTCCTCAATAAAATATGATTTTTCGTTAGATTGAACGATGCCTTCCATTAAAATTAAAAGTAAACCGGAGATTTCGTTCCACTGAGTATTTAAGGCCCAAGTCTTTTGCTCGGATCTACATCTAACGGGACTTTTATAGGGACACGAAGTGTCGCCGCTTAATGGTTGTAAATCAACTTGATTTTATTTCACCAGCCCAAACAGGGAAACAAAAGTCAAGGGGCATCCAATTGAACTAGGTTCAGTCAACTAGGAGTTGCAATTTTTGCAATTGGTCTACACTTAAAAAAAAAAAAAAACTTTTAACTATATGTATCAAGGTCCACCTTCACTCATTTTATAATATCTCCTATCACATTTTTCTCCAACACTTTCGATGTGGGATAAATGTATGAGGTAGGACAAAATTTACAATACTTTTTTTCACATTTTTCTCCAACACTTTCGATGTGGGATAAATGTAAGAGGTGGGACAAAATTTATAATACTTCCTCTCACATTTTTCTCCAACATTTTCGATGTGAGATAAATGTATGAGGTGTGACAAAATTTATAATACTTCCTCTCACATTTTTCTCCAACACTTTTGATGTGGGATAAATGTATGAAGTGAGACAAAATTTATAATATTTCCTCTCACATTTTTCTCCAACATTTTCGATGTGGGATAAATGTATGAGGTGGGACAAATTTTATAATACTTCCTCTCACATTTTTCGGACAAATTTTATATTACTTCCTCTCACATTTTTCTCCAACACTTTCGATGTGTGAAAAATGTATGAGGTGAGACAAAATTTATAATACTTCATCTCACATTTTTCTCCAACACTTTCGATGTGGGATAAATGTATGAGGTATGACAAATTTAATAATACTTTCTCTCACATTTTTCTCAAATACTTTCGATGTGGGATAAATGTATGAGGTGGGACAAATATATGAATCAAGGTACACCTTCACCCCTTTTATAATACTTACTCTCACACTTTCCTCCAACACTTTTGATGTGGGACAAATATATGAGGTTCACTTCTCCCCTTTTATATTATTTTCTTTCACATTTTTTCCTCTAATAATTTCGATGTGGGATAAATATATGAGGTACACTTCTTTCCCTTTTATATTATTTCTCTCACATTTTCCTCTTACACTTTCGATGTGTTTTCTTTAATATGATAAAATTTTTGTAGGTGTATACTTATTTAATTTTTTTTTAACTAAACATAGGAAATATTGATAAATATTAGGCAGAAATCATTTCAACGGTTGAACCGCCGGTTGAACCGGTTCGACCGGTTGAACCGCTGACAGGTGGTTTGTCCTGTTCGATCACCGGTTCGGTTATGAAAATATTGAGTGAAATAAAATAGGTGCGCAACTGAAAAAAAAAAAATCCATTCGGGCCCATTCACGGAAATGGGAAGGGAGGCCCAGCCCAACCATATATATTCGCCCAATTCAGTGACCCATGGGCCCATTTGAATTAAATAGTAAGCAGCAAGTCCATTTGGAAATTAATTCAGCAGCCCACCACCTAATCAATTTCAGCAGCAAAGATGAAGGAAGCAGGCATGTCTCATTTCTTTAATTGAAGAAGCGCATTTCAAGATTAAAAAAAAGGAAAGGTTTTAGCGACTTTTTGGGAGGATAGAAATAGGAGCATTCCACCAGTAAGCGCCAAGAAAAAAACGTAGCAGTAGGAAAAGGTGAGTAGCATTTTATTTTTGAAGCGCCGGTAACCGGTAGGAAAAGAAACAGCGCACCAGTAGGAAAGTTTAGAATAGAGGTTTTAAATAGGGTTTTAGAATTTCTCCTTTTTCATCCATACAAAAATACCAATAGGTAGATTTTATTATTTTCTAGTGTAGATTTCTTTTGATTTCAAGAGCTAAGACAAGATTTAAGGAGGATTTGTTAGTTTTGTTATGTTTTTGTGCTACAATTTCATCAAAGAGGTGATTCTTACTTTTTATTGCAATTTACTTGTTAATTTTAGTATGTGTTCCTTCAATTCTTATTGTTTAGCCATGGACTAAGGTTTTTTAGTGTTTAAGTGTTTGGAATTGTGATGATGATTCTTTAATTGTTTTGATTATGATTGTTTATCTCTATTCATGGTGATCCTTTAGATTAGGGGAATTTACTTGTTCAATTTGGTTGAGTTTTACTATTAGCTTGTGTGTTTATGCTAGTTTATCGCAACGAGAGTTGGGTAGACGGGATTAGGCATATGGGTAATGATTTAATTCACCGGATTTGAGTTAATTATACTCTATTGCAAACAATATCTAGCAAACAAACAAACCCGGTGAAATAATCCAACCCGGTGAAGCAATCAATTAGAGCGACTTTGATAGGAATCATGAGGCCGCAGAGCGACTTCTTTTGAGATGAGAAGGTCAAGGAGTGGCTTGGAAAGAGAATGGAGGTCGCGGGCGACCTTGGAAGAAACTGCAGGTCGGAAGCGACCTCAGACGGATATTTATGGTAAAGGTGCAGATAATTGGGAGCGCAGATATCGCGGGGTAAGCAAGGCAAGTGTATCTAGACGTGGAAATCGCGGGATTGACCGAGAAAACCCTAATCCTGGCCGCTGGAGCCTCTGAAAGCCCGTCGAAGGAAGCCCATGAAGATCTGTAACTTAATTTCCTGTCTATAAATATAACTTGTATCATTCATTGTAAAGGGACGAAATCTTAGAACCCTAGGCAAAAAATAGATAATAAACACTCCTGACTTGGGCGCCCCCAGACGTAGTCTTATACTGGGTAACCAAATCCGTACGTTGTTCTTTACTGTTCGCCATTAATTTCTTTTATCGTTTGTTATTCTGAACCGATAATTCAGTATCAAACATTGGCGCCGTCTGTGGGAACTACTCTCTGTCGATTTGCTCAAAATCCGCAGAAAACCCATCTCTTGTCAATGGCGATCAACCAAAGTAACGCTACCAGAAACGAGACGAACCACTGCGATGGTATCGAGGCCTCCATGACTGGTGGAATCTCGTCCAGACACCGGAGGACGCAAGGCCGTGTTGGCCGTCCTCTACAAAAAATGCCTCGCCTTCGATGACGAGGATGAGCAGCCGCCGGTCAAGAAAGCGGCGCCCAATCCAGGAACCTCTAAGGGCAAAAATGCCCTTGTCGAAAAAGGGTGCTCCACAGGCCAACTGGCATATGATCCGGCGAAGCACGCCATCATTCGGAATCGCAGGCTCCTGGAAAGGCCGGCAGGGTTGGGCAACTTGTTCGACCGACTTGGGGGGCAAGAGGCCCAGAAAGCCCTGGTGGCCATCGAAGACGAGGCGCACTCTCAGCCCCGTCACGACGACCAGGTGGAGCGAGATCTAGCCATGGCTCTAAATTTGCACCATGATGAGTTGCCGAGGGGGTCGGCAATTCACCAAGGCGATCCACGAGCGACCTATCCCCCCAAAAAATCATCGCGACGTGAAAATTGATGCTCTGGCCAGAGCGGTCCAGCGACTTCTCGAGCGGGCAGAGAACCAAAGTGGTCTAGCTGGAGCGGACCACAACCTCATCATCCCAGATTCTCCCCTCGGGACCACGGTCACTTTGGCCCCCACTCAACGAAAAATCAACACGACGGCTCTAGATCGCTACAGTGGGAGCACAGACCCAAGGGTCCACGTGGCCAAGTACAACTCTTACATGGCCTCCATGGGCGCAACGGATGCCACTAAGTGCCGGTTGTTTTCCCTAACCTTGAGCGACCAGGCCCACCAATGGTTCACTTCGTTGCCACCTTTCTCGGTGGAAACTTTCGAGCAAACTGGGTCCTACACCAGTGAATGCCACTTCCAGGAACCAAAGGGGTCTGGCTATTCCTGACCCACTTCACAGCCTTGGCACCGCGACCTGCGATCAGACAGCGACTAATGAATACCCAACATGCGGATAATGAGTCTGATCGATCCTACATTGAAAGAATCGACAAACTTATACTTGAAGGGGATCCAATCGGGGACGAGGCCAAAGTACTAAGGGCCATCTCCGGGCTCAAAAAAGGAACCAAGTTGTGGCGACGCATGACCACAGAATATCCGATAAGCTATAACGATTTCCTGAGACGGGCTAACGACCTCATCCATTCTTCGGAGCTTCTGGATTCAAGACTTTTTGACGTTAGAGAGGTTGCAGACCCAAAGAAATGCTCCAAGAAAACCGGCGGTCATTACAAGGCACCGGGCAACTTCAAACCTTTTGAAGAAAAAATCCCAGTGAAGCTGATGGAAGTACTAGGTATGACACCCGGACATGTCTACAACCAGATCAAGGACCGAGAGTTACTCCTCCCGCCTCAGCCTATCAAGAACAAGGGAAAGGCAAACCCCAACAAATACTGCCACGTCCACGAACAAACTGGGTACTACACCAGCGAATGCAAGGACCTTCTTCCCCAACTTTGGAGGCTATACGAGGACGGGTTATTGGATGAATTTGTCAAGCGGCCCCAGAAGAATCAGGATCACGCTCAGAGAGGTCGCCAACAATCAAACCGACCCCGATAGGCAGAATCGGCTCCAGGAAACGCCGGCCAGGGGGAATGACCAGTACCGCCCATGCCAGAAGGCGCGAGAGGTCGCATCATACACACCCTATCCCCACTTGGGACGGTCGGGGGACTCTCGGCGACCGGCTCATCCAAAAGATGAATGAAGGCGGAGATAAGAGAAATGGAGAACGCCAGGAAGATGGTGTTACCGGTCTTCACTGTAGGAGAAGAGACGAGCACAATCGAGTTCGGCGAGAAAGACAAGGTCGGGATAGTCTATCCTAACGTCGATCCCTTAGTGATCAAAGCCAATATCATGGGCACCACCGTGTGCCGTTTGCTAGTAGATGGAGGAGCTTTCTACAACATCCTTTTCAAGAAAACCCTGGACCAGCTAGAGGACTACGACACATACATCACCCCATGCGACCATGTCGTGAAAGGCTTTGGAGACGCAACCGTGAAGCCGACAGTAATGATCCGTCTAGCCGTGGAATTAGTCTCCACTTTGAATGAAGAAGTTAGGTCCACTAGGCTTTTAGATTTTCTAGTTGTCGACCTCCCGAGCTCCTATAATGGATTCCTCGGGAGGCTATTTGAACACGAATTCGAGGCTGCGTCCTCAACTTTTTATTTCTGTGTAAAGTTTCCCACCAAGAGTGGGCTGGTCGGCACCGTCAAAGGTGACCAAGTCGATGCAAGGGGTTGTTTGATTTATTCCTCGTCTCTTTTAAATTCCGCACCAATATCTAGCAAACAAATACTTGTAATAGATAGTGAAAAGTAAGGCAAAATTTTAAATAACAAGACTAGCAGGAAAAGAAGTCGCGACGACTTCGATCCAAGGATGGGGCCCGAACCAGAAGAATTTCTACTCGAAGCATAAATAGACGACCCGCGGTAGAATACCCCAAGGGCCATCCCGGGGGAGGACCTTGAGAAAGTCAAAGTAGACCCAGCCCGACCGGATCTTGAAGTAATCATAGGCTCAAAAATGTCGGGCGACCTGAAGGGGGAAGTCGTTGACTTTCTCAAAAAGAATCTAGATGTCTTCTCCTGGTCGCACAAGGACATGGTAGGAATCGACCCAGAAGTCGCATGCCACAAATTGTTCATAGATCCAGCTCGAAAGCCAATAGCCCAGAAGAGGCGAAAATTCAGCCCCGAGAAGTACGCAGCGTTAGTTGAGGAGGTGAAAAAATTGTTGGACAATAACTTGATCACCCATGCCGACCAGCCCCAATGGGTGGCTAACGCCGTGTTGGTAAAAAAATAGAATGGAACTTGGCGGCTGTGCATCGACTTCACGGATCTCAACAGCGCATGTATGAAAGATTTCTTCCCAATGCCTCACATCGATCACCTGATAGACAACACGGCGGGCCACGAAATAATGTCCTTCATGGACACTTTTGCAGGCTACCACCAAATAGCCATGTATGAACTAGACCGGCAACATACCTCGTTCTTGACGGAAAAGAACATCTATTGCTGGAAAAGGATGCCCTTCGGTTTAAAGAACGCAGGGGCCACATATCAAAGGCTGGTCAACCACATATTTACTGACCACATCGGGAAGTCGGTGGAAGTTTACGTGGATGACATAGTCATCAAAAGCCTGAAATCGGAGGACCACCTAACACATTTGACCCAAACTTTCGATATCCTAAGGAAATTCAACATGCGACTAAACCCCAAGAAACACAATTTTGGGGTTGAGTCGGTGAAATTCTTGGGGCATCTGGTCAGTAAGCGGGGGATAGAGGCGAACCCCACCAAATTCAAAGCCATATTGGACGTGGGAGCACCTCAAAATGTAAAGGAAGTACAGAAACTCACGGGATGCCTGGCCGCCTTGGACCGGTTCATCTCCCGAATGGGGGACAAGTGCAAGCCACTATTTGACACCATCCGAAAAAAGTCAAATTCAAATGGACACACGAAAGCCAGGAAGCTTTTGACAAAATCAAAGCCTACCTGGCAAATGTAAGCATTCTGTCGAAACCAGTTCCGGGGGAAAAGCTTTTCCTATACCTCGCAGCTTCCAAAACAGCTCTAAGTGCAGTCCTCGTTCGGGTAGAAGACAGAAATGAGTTCCCAATTTACTTCGTCAGCCATACACTGAAGGAGACGGAGCAGCGATATCCGGCACTGGAAAAATTGGCATACGCGCTAGTCATGAGCGTAAGGAAACTAAGGCCATACTTTTTCGACCATCAAGTCGAGGTCCTTACTTCCACACCCTTGAGGAACGTATTGCATCGACCAAACACGTCGGGTCGATGTCTCAAATGGGCAATCGAGGGCAGACAATACGGAGTAACTTATGTACCCCGACCAACCATCAATGCCCAGGCTTTAGCCGATTTCATCGTGGAACTCACATTCGCATCAAGGGCAGAAGATTCAGATAGCCCACCATGGGAACTGTACATAGACGGGTCGGCGACCTCCCATAAATTGGGGGCCGGCTTGGTTTTAACAAGCCCAGAAGGAACGTCGTTCCAGAATGCCATCGCCTTCGATTTTTCCACAACCAACAATAAGGCCGAATACGAAGCGCTCATTAGTGGCCTAGAAATGTCAACGACCATGGGTGTCAATTGATTGCAAGTCCACACAGACTCCCAACTCGTAGCTTACCAGCAATCGGGAGAGTATGAGGCACGGGACGATAGGATGGCGGCCTACCAAGAAATCGTAAAGATGTTGTGCCAAAAATTTGAACAAGTGCACGTTAAACTGATCCCGAGAGAACATAACTCGCGAGTCGATGCCTTAGCATGGCTGGCAACTTCCGAGGGGCCACCAGAAATGAAGGATGTCACCATCACGACATTATCCCACCCATCCACCGCACACTCGAAGGTCGCAAATGTAGAAGCCCCAACGTCGAACTGGATGACACCCATCATTGATTACTTAATGACAGGTCTCTTGCCAAATGACAGGATCCAGGCTCGACAACTACAATTACGAGCCGCAAGGTACACAATGATCAAGAACGAGCTATACAAGTGTGGTTTCAGCATTCCCCTACTCAGTTGCATCACAACAGAACAAGGGCAAGTGATCCTGCGTGAAATACACGAAGGGGCATGCGGAAACCACACCGGGGGAGAATCGCTGGCCCACAAAACCACAAGACAAGGGTATTTTTGGCCCACACTAAGGGCCGACGCCATCATTTTCGCCCGCAAATGTCATAAGTGCCAAATCTATGCTCCTTCCATCAAAAGTGCCCCAGAAGAGCTCACAAGCATCCTCAGTCCTTGGCCATTTGCAAAGTGGGGGATAAATATTATTGGCCCACTCCCAACAGCGCCGGGTTCGGTCAAATACGCCCTGGTGGCGGTAGATTACTTCACAAAATGGGCCGAAGCTGAGGCACTAGCGACCATAGATCAAAACCAGGCCATCAAGTTTATATGGCGGAATATCATCTACAGATTTGGTTTACCACAAGCAATCATATTAGACAATGGTAAACAGTTCGACGGCCTCAAAATCGAAGAATTCTTCAAGAAATGGAAGATCACAAAACTCTTCTCGACTCCATACCACCCGCAGTCGAACGGCCAGGTCGAGGCGATGAACAAGATCATTAAACACACTCTCAAAGCCAAGAGTGAGGGGGGGCAAGGGGAAATGGGCCAGCGAGCTCCCGAATGTTTTGTCGGGCCCTCAGAATGACCTGCAGAAATTCAATAGGAGAAACCCCTTACTCACTAGCCTTCGGGGCCTGAGGCGGTTGTACCCGCGGAGGTCGACTTCCCCAGTCTTCGCACAAGTCAAGTCACCTTCGACTAAAATGAGGAGGCCTTGACCAGAAACCTCGACCTACTCGAAGAAAGGCGGATGGAGGCCAACATGAGAAACGCAAGGTACAAGCAAAGGTCGGAGAAGTACTATAACTCCAAAGTACGACTCCGACGCTTCAAAGAGTGAGACTTGGTGCTTAATAAGGTACTCGACGAATCGAAAGGAGCCCTCGGTCCAAACTGGGAGGGCCCATTCAAGATCTCAAAAATCTTGCCTAATGGAGCGAACGACCAGATGGCGCCAAGGCTCAATACCCGTGGAACGCAACACATTTGAGGAAATATTATCAATGAGTTTACACCCTTGTAATCAATTATTTATCAATAATAATATCTTTTTCTTTCTCTCAAAATTCCTAGAGAAAGTCTTGTGTGAAATATTGCACACTAGTGTTATGTGCAATACAACACAAATAAGACAAAAATTGTCTCAAATTTGGGTCGGGATGGGCGCCAAGCAAGAGGGTTCAAGTTAGGCTTAATATATGTATTTGTAGAAGTATATCTTTATCAAATATATGTTGTAGCCTAGTGGTTCAGGTCTATTATTAATGTATTTGGTCGCAGGTTCGATTGCTATTGTACACATAATTTTTTTATTTTTTTTTGTCAATTTTTGTGTGTTACTACATCTATATATAAGTGTTACTACATTGTTATATTGAAAATACTTCACATCTCATGTAACACTTAATAAAACATATCGTAACACATAAGTATTCATAAAGTAACATGGGTCAAAAGGTAACACATTATTTTTTATATGGTAACACATGAGTATTCACATAGTATTACGACGATATATGAACAGTGTTACATATTACTAAAAAAACATGTGTTACTACATGAAAAAAAAAGTGTTACCATATGAAGAAAAATGTGTTACCACATAAAAAAATCCAGAGCAAACGCGAAAAGAAATCCACAGTCTAAATTTACAGATTTAAAGAACAGCTTGATGTGTTACTACATGAACAAAAGGAGTGTTACCATATGAGCAAAAGAGTGTTACTACATGAACAAAAACTAGTACAAACGCGAAAAAATCTTCAGTCCAAAATTACAGATTTACAGAACAGACTTGATGTGTTACTACATGACCAAAATGAGTGTTACCATATGAGCAAAAGAGTATTACTACATGAACAAAAATCATTACAAACGCGAAAAAATCTTTAGTCCAAAATTATAGATTTACAGAACAACGTGAAAAGAGTGCAGAAGGATCTAAATTTCATCACACACTTTGTATTGAGGGTAATCCAAACACCACACACATATTCTCTCTTCTTCTCGTAGAATCCACATCGAAATCCAAATTGAATGACCTGGTTTCATCCAATGATCAAGAAGAATAGAAAAAAAATTAAATTAGACAAGAAATTAGGGCACGAGCGACAGAAGAAAGAAGAAGAAATCCGATCTGTTGCGGCGACAGAAGAATAATTTGGAATCGTCTCAAGGAAGAAGAAGAAATCTGGTCTGTTATGGTCTGTTGCGGCGACGCGAGGAAGAAGGCCCATAAGACCCGCCATTCTGGTTGCCCTAATCTGACCCGGTCCTAACCAAAAAAAAAAAAAAAAGTCCAATTAAACTACAATTGCACATAACACTAGTATGCAATATTGCATACAAGTTTTTGTCAAATTCCTGTGTAAAACCCAAAGGGATTATGTAAAGAAAACATAAATTACCCGAGGTACGACTTTCGACATACCGAGGGAAGGATCGACACCCCTTGAGGGGCGACCTCCCCCGACTTTGTAAGATGACCAAAAGTTAAAGTCCAAACATAAAGTCGTACTAACGATAAGACGACAAGGACAAATAAAAATCAAGTCGCATAAGGAAATCAAGTCAACACATCAAAGGAATGAGAAAGGGAAATTTCATTAATATTCTTAATGGGGCCCGAAGGCGGATACAGGGAAACAAGCCCGAAGGCTGATACAAAAAAGGTACAACAAGATAGGGTCTTCAAAAGTACCACCGCTCAGGGCCCTACACAACCGCAGCTCGGCCTCTCCCCGACGTTCCTCCCAGCATGCCTCCGACAAAGGGACCTCGGGGGGTTGATTTCGACTCGGTGGGCGACCTCGGATTGGGGACTAAGGCATTAATAAAACTTAGATTAGCAAAAAATGAAAGATCGAAGCCCATGTCTTCCAAATCCTTAATCTCCAGAAGGGCCGGGTAGAGGCGGGAGGGTAGTCACGGGGCGTGTCATAGACAACTTGGCAATAAAAAGGGCGAGCCCGGCCGGATTCGCCTGTCAAGGACCCGGATGGCCCAGAACGCCGACCCATCCATCACAGTTAGCGTTAAACTCCTCGGGTCCTCTTGAAGTTATCCTCCTCTGGCGGTCAACACCCTCCGGCCTCGGCCAGCTCGCCCCTTTAGCCCTTGGGTCACATTCGCCTTTGGCCCCTCTTCGCCCTCGACCCTCGACCTCGCCCCCGGCGAAGCCGCTGGCTCGGAGTTGGAGGACTCAATTTTTCTAAGCATCGGGCCGCAGAGAGACCAAGATCTTGGCACGATTGGCGACTTAGCCCATGACTTCTTCACTCCTTCAACTTCGGCCTCGGTTGAGCACTAGTCTTCTCCAGATAGAAGACCGCGCAAAGAACGGGCTAAGGGCGAGTACAAGTTGCCTGGGTCGACTTTTGCCGACGAAAGCATTGTTGTGGTCCGTTAATTCCCTTCCTGGATTAGGTTCTCCAGACCCCTCGAGAAGCGTGGGCCAACTTTGAGGACCCGAGTTGGGATGATATGATCCGACCTCCTCGAGGGCCTCGGGGCCCGAACCAAACTTAGGGGAGGTGAGCTCGCGTCTTTGCCAAAAAGAAACGAGTCGATTAAGCAGGGGAAGAATAGAAAAAGATTCACACAATCAAGAATTTACTCGCTGACACGGTCGGCATCCCAACCTAGCCAGGAGTCATCCTCCGGGAGCCGGTCTCCTCGAGGAGCGGGGGCTGGCTGAGAGGATGGGCGGGGTTATGACCTCCCGGTCTCCTGGCTGATCTCGTCCCTTGCCCTTTTCTGAGCGGGATCAGGAGCCGGCTCTTTGTGTTTCCTCTTGCCCTTGTCAGTGGCAGAGGGGCCGGAAGGATTCGAGCTTGGGGGAGGGGCATCAGCGGCCACCACGTGCTTCATTTGGCCCAGCACCAAATTTTTCCTGGAGGCCATGATCGCTGCGGAGGGATGACAACGGTAGATGGGAATGTCGGGATCTGCACACCAAAAAAAAGGGGTACTCACAAGGGATGTTCAAGTGGTGAGGATAGGTATAAAGCCCGGCCTTCAACCGATAGAGCTCAGAGTTAAGGGCGATGATGTCGCAAAGACTCGGGGCGGTGTCGTGAATGATCTTGAAAGCCTCTTGGAAGTCCCAGTACAGGTCGACGGTCGAGGGCGTAAACACTACAAAAGAAAAGGAGAATTAGATCAGTACGACCTCGGAAGTATAAAAAGAAAAGTATACCGTGTTCGACTCGACGCGCGTAATCCCTGGGAACCCGAATGGGCAGTGTACTCGAAGGGTCCGTTGGTTCCAAAGCACCCCCAAACAAACCACCACTTCTGGTGCCAATCGACGACTTTGTTCAGAATCCCACTCACGAGCTCCCGGCCCTTGCGAAGTCGTATGGCATTATAGTCGCCGGCTTGAATGATTGGCGACATCACGTAAGCGACCTCGCCAGGGGTCGGCATCCGGTTTAGCCCAGCCAATCCCAGAACGGTCATCGAAGAGCTTATGTAGCTCCAGCCATTCGGGGTGATCTGAGTGAGGCTTTGATTCCAAGCCGCCAGTAGGTGGGAGATCGCCGGGTGAAGGGGAAAGCGAATCCCCGCCTCCATTGTGTGCTCGTTAACCGCAATCATCCCTGGAGGCGGCTGGTCGGCACTCTCGTCGGAGGTCGCCCCATAAAAATGCATGTCTCGAGGCACTTTATACAACCGGCAAAGGGTACGCACGTGCCTGTCGGACAAAACCAATTTGTACTTAAACAGGTCGGAAGCCATGTACTCAGAGCAGACCGACCTCCTATATGGACGTTCAGGTCGCTTATATGGGGCCTCAGCCGAGTAAGAATGGTAGTCGTAAGCCCGCTCGTAGGCCCCATAATCCCGGGTCGAAGCCGAGGTACCGGTGGGTTGTTCCCGCTCTGACGCGGCTGAGCGAAATGTGCCAATATCCAATGGAGGGAGATGAGTAATATCCTCTAACTCCAACAAAAATCGCTCGTCCATGCCCTCGGTGTCCCGGACAATGCACCGGATACCCACAGATGAGGATCCGCCCTCATGGCCGGCTGACGAACTGGAGTCGCGGTGTTGCCAGAGGTGGGCTATCACTGTGTTGTCCTCCTCTGAGGACGAAGAAGCCAGAGGATGAAGAGCAATGGGCGTCGAAGGATCGGAGGCCATGGAAAGAGTGTGGAAAAAAGGGGATTACCTGAACGTAGTCTCGTCGGAATCTCGAAAGTTCGCCGGAGTGGTTGAAGCTTGGGTTCGGAGGAGAATTTGGTTGTGCTAAAAGAGAGAAATGGCAACAAGTGTGAAGCCCTAGCACTTTTTATAAAAGGAGGCGGGGGTCAAAGTGCAATAAAGATATAAGTCGGACCCCTCTCGAAGAAACAAAGTCGCGCAGGTCGCGCGTAATCTACACCGCTTTCACCGATTGGAGAGGCTTGCGGCGCATGACCTCATCCGCTACCTCTATCTCGACCAGGCTGCACTAGATGCCTACTCCCCTTCTAGGCCGGGTCAAATACCCATCGCTTCCCAGACTTCAAATTTCACTTCACCAGATTGCACGCTCAAAATTTCAAGATCTCTCCAAGGCCCTTCACCAGATAATCTGCAATGAATGAGAGTTGGATAGAAACATAAGAACCCCTCTAATTAAATTGGCTACTTTAGTAAATACCTAGAGTGAAAAGTGAAGAGCACATAGGAGAATTAAACTTAGTATACAAGTGGGAAAATACGGGGATGAAGTAGTTAGATAATTAGAGGATCATATCCGTGCAATTATCCGGGTTAAAAAGGGGAGATCCTCCTCCCGATCCGAGGATTTAAAATGATATCGAACCCTAGGCTTATCAAGTACGGAAATGGTAAATGTGAAGAAATCTCTCTTACGGAATAATTGGAAATAGAGACAAATGTCATAATTTATCTTTTGACAATCATCTAACAAGGAAAAAACACCCGAACACCTCATCTCTCACTTAGAAACAAAATTGTTTGTTGCTTATTTGTGTTCTTCTTTGCTTGTTTAATTGTCTAGTTGTTATTTTATTGTTTAGTTGATAATTTTGTTTTAATCTCAAAAACTAAAACATGGTTCACACTATAATTACGCGACAACTCATAGCATCGAGGCTATATTATCACCACTACTCCCTCGGATAGATATTTAACCGGGCACACAACGATCCTCTTATACTTGAGAGGTGAGTGATTCAAAATAGGTGTCAAATCATATTTTCTAGGAGGTGTTTAAATCGAAAAGATATGATACAGAGAATTTGATAGAATCAGAGTAGTATTGAGGAATATGTTTGTATTAGGGATTAAAAATAGAGTACGCTATTAGTGCTCTTATTTTTTTTCTAATGTGTGGTACTACTCATGCCCATTTGTTTTTTTTGGAACGAAATTTATTTTGTATGATAGAAAAAAAGAAAATTATTCAAAACTTCCATTTTCCAGACTCCCTTGCACAAAGGTACTACACATCTTTCCTTTTACTACAAGGTGCAAACTCTTCCAATTTTACCCTCACCCACACCCACTAATTACACTCCTTGGTGACCCCACGAGCCGCACCCCAATAAGTTCCATCGACCACCTCCTGTCTCTCATTTATTTCAATTATATATCAGTCCCTCACCCCCTCCCCAATTCTCTCTCACCCCGCCGCCCTCTCCCTTTCCCCAATCAGTCCAACAAAAAATAAAAAACCAGAGCAGCCGCCGACCCTCTTAACCTATCGTTGGCGCCTCCATCCCCCCTCAAAAAGGCCGACCAGTCGTCGCCCCCACCCCGCCAAATACCTTGAACAGTCGAGTCGTCCCTCAAGCTGTCGTCCCCGCCGCCACCAGATCGATGATGTCCTTAGATTTTGGCGCCAACGTGGTGGCGGTGGTGATTTTTTTGAGTCAGCCTCCACTACATGAGTGGGTTTGTCGATCTAGGGGTACTATCAACAGATTCGTCCGATGTAGGGGGTTTTGGCGGGGAATCTGTCCGATGTAGGGGGTTTTGGTGGGGAATCCGTCCGATCTAGGTGTGCGGCGACGGTTTGACGGTGGAGATTGAGAAGGGTGCGAATACGAGGACCCTAATTGTTTTTTCTTTGGAGGCGGAGGATGATGAGCAGATGAATTTCGTAACAGTTCTGTTCAAACAGCGTTATCCGCACGTCACAAAGACCTAATTTGGGAACTGGAATCGGGTCGGGTGGAGGATCAGTCTCCCGAATTTGGATTTTGGCTAAGGCTCATGTCAAACATTGGTCCTCGCGTGGTGGCCATGGATTCAAAGTCCGATCCCGAGGAATTCAAGATAAATGCAGGATTTTTTAGTAACGATGATGATATCTGTGATAGTTTGGGAATTAGCAGTAATATATATATATATATATATATATAGAAAATGAAAATGAGAGGGAGGAGTTTGAATGGAAGAATTCAATACGATGAGAGGAGAATTTTTGAATGTGGTGATCAATCGAATTGAAGGGATGGGCCATCTGGCGACAGAGAGATTATTGAGCAAGAAGACAGGGATTTTTTTTTTTTATGTAATTTGTAGTAGATATATATTTTATGTAATTTTGGGTCAACAATTTCTCATATATATATATATATATATTGTAATTCTGGGTTAGTATTTTGCCATGTTGGGGTGTTTTATTGAGGGTGTGTATGTGTAAAATTTTGGGGGTGTGGCAAATTTTTTTATGGGTGTGCAGATTCACTTTCTAATTTAAATCATTTTGGAGTTATAGATGCAGAATATTTTACGGGTGTGCAGAATTTATTACGGGTGCAAAAATTTTCACAGGCGTGCAAATTTTTTTTAAAGGTGTGCAAACTTTTTTACTGATGTGCAGAATTTTAAATAAAATGACTGATGATTAAAAAAATTGGGTGTGCAAAATTTATTACGGGTGTGCGGAATTTTTAAATAAATGGACAGATGATTAAAAAAATGGGTGTGCAGATTTTTTTACGTGTGCAGAATATTTTACGAGTGAGCGGAATTTTTTTTACGGGTGTGCAAAATTTTAAATAAAAGGACGGATGATTAAAAAAATTGGGTTGTGCAAATTTTTTTGATTAATATTAAAAAAAATCAATTAAATAAAATTATAATTAATTAAAAAAATTAGTAAAATGTATAATGTGAAATATGTAAATTTTTTTACTAATATTTATTTTTTGAAAAGAAATAATTAAATAAAGGGACAGATAAATTAAAAAAATGCAGTAAAATTTAAAATTGAAATCCTACATATTATTTTATACATAAGGACAATTTAGATATTTTGGTCCAAAATTAACAGTTTAGAGTAAGGACTAAAAAGTAGTGGACCTTAAAGTAAATGTACTTTATAAATGACACCTAATAGTAATTGCCTAAGAAAAAGGAAAAGAAAAACACTATTTTGCCAATTATTACATGGTTTGAAAATGACACTCATACCCCCTCATGGTTTGGAAATATTGTGCAAAATCACCTCGTGGTTTTAAAATTGCATGAACCCCCCCTCCCCCCCGACATCATATGATACGGTTAATGCAGTTCCATTTTTGGTAAAGTGGAAGAACGTGAGTTATGATTAGGGGTGAAGGAATTACCAAAAATACCGGTATACCGCAATTACCGTATTGAAAAATATCGATTTTATCGAAATTTTTGGTATACCAAAATTTTCTGTACGATAACGGTATAAAAATATAGAAAATTTCGGTATATCAAAATATTTCGGTATACCGGAATAATTTTCGGTATATCGGAAATATTTCCGGTATACTGGAATAATTTTCGATATACCGAAAATATTTTGGTATATACCGAAAAATCGGTACGATATCGATATGTAATATTGACATACCGAAAATTTCGGTATGCCAAAATTTTGGTACACCGAATTTTCAGTACAACAACGATATGACATTTTTGGTATCGAAAATTTCGGTACGGTAACGGTATGACGAGAAAAATTTCGGTATGTCATACCGTCCACCCCTAGTTATGATAATACAAGTTGACATAGGTGGTACAAGAAGAGTGCAGTGACGGCGTCAAGACTGTAATTCAGGCACATAATCACCTTGGAAACAATCTCGAACAGGAGTCGATATTTCCTTTTGAGATGAGGGGCACGAATGTTCACAATCTGGTCTCGATTCGCCGGTCTTAACAATTCGGCCTGTAGAAACCCTTTCTCTCCCAGTTCAGTAGTGAACGTTTCCGGAGCAATGCTTCCCTGTCGAAGACCAAATATCCTCCGTAAGTCGTTATCAGTCACTACTATCTTCGTTCTTCCAACGGATGAAACCAGCTTTTCCTCATCATCCTCTTCTCTCTTAAGATTGTACAGAAACTCCAGAGCTTTATACGTGTACACAATGTCCTGGTGACGATAGCAGAATTGCTCAAGTTCACAGGCTCGAAGGCATTCTAGAATTTCAAACGACTCAGGGTCAGAGGTGACTGAGAAAAGGACAAATTTCTCATCAATGATGTCCTTGCGAAATTGCACATCTTCTTGCCTTGTCCAGCGCGTGCAATGAGTTGTGCCATTTCTGTGAAAACAAACGATTTTAGGGATGAATTTGAGTAAGTTATTTCAATAAGCATATTAAAAAACACAACCCTAATCCACTAATCATATATCTTAAGCACAGACTCATACTAAGACAAGTATGCATTTAGGACAAATCAAGAACAATACATTATCGCAACAAGATCTATATCTAAAATTTTAGTAACACAGTTTGTAAGCATAAACAATCATTTTGACAAACACTGATACCAAAAAGACATTTAAGTAAAAACATACTCAGAAATTTACCAGATATCGATTCAAGGATTTTGAAAGAGGAAAGATGAATCGATTGAAAGTTCAAAGTGAATTTGTTCGCAAAGTTTATCTCTCAAGAATTTGGTAAATTTAGAAGTGTATTTTCTGGAAACTGAGTTAGGATTTTATATAGTGCGAGGGAAAACATTTTGCAAAACCCCCCGTAAATACTCAAATATTGTGTTTTGAAATCAATGACTGAGATTAGGCGGTCGTAAAGTATTTTAATCGTGCGTTTGAGAAAATTGATCCGCTCGTATTTTGGACGCGAAAAGTGCAATAAATGCCATTAAATACATATTCCCCATGTCCGCATTTAATGCTTTGTAGTGCGTGCGTCATAAAGTAAAGCCAACAGTAATAATAACATTTAAATAGATAAGCTCAGGCAATATGAATCAGATAAGACAAAGCAAATAATGTAAATCAGAAAACGTATCTGACTGATTGATATCGTAATCAATCAGTTACCACTCGATCTGATCTGACTTTTCTGATTCTTGTCGATCTTACTGTGTAGCTTAAACCTTAGCAAATTTTTCCAACAATATTTTATCCCTCAGATCAGGTTCCTTCTGATCTAAAAACCCTTAGTCAGTTGAAGTTCCCTTCTTCAACTGACCTTCTTACCTGGTCAGGTACATAACCAACTTGTATTGGAGATTAAACCACCGAAGTATTCTAGTGCATCTTCTCCATGATCTAGAAGCCCTAGCTCATTGCATAATTCTCTGAATTTTACTTCAGCTAAAGGCTTGGTTAAAATATCAGCTTTCTGCTTATCAGTATGAATCTTTTCCATTCTGATGTTCTTCTTTTCCACTTGGTCTCTGATAAAGTGTTGTCTGATGTCCACATGCTTGCATCTTGTATGTAGAACTGGGTTCTGAGTGATTGCAATAGCACTGTTACTGTCACAGAAGATAGGCACATTCGTAGCTATAATGTTATAATCCCTCAGCTGCTGACAAAGTCAGAGCAGTTGGGAGCAACAACTTCCTGCTGCCATATATTCTGCTTCAGTAGTAGATGTGGCAACAGATGTCTGTTTCTTTGAAAACCAAGAGACCAGGTTACTTCCCAAAAATTGACATGTACCCGCGGTTGATTTTCTGTCTATCCTACAACCTCCATAATCAGAATCAGAGTACTCAGTAAGCTCTAGATTATCATCTGGGGTACCATAAACCAAGGTTTACAGTTCCCTTAAGATACTTTAGAATCTGCTTAGCTGCTATCATGTGGCTCTATTTTGGATTCGCCTGAAATCTGGCACATACACCTACTGCGAAGGTTATATCTGGTCTACTGGCAGTAAGGTATAATAAGGATCCAATCAAAGCCCTATACTCATTCTGATTAGTTTTCTGACCACTCTTATCTGGATCCATCTTGAATGCTGTCATCATTGGAATCTTTGCAGCTTTGCAATTCTGGATTCCATACTTAGCCAAAATATTCCTTGTATACTTGGCCTGACAGATGAAGATCCCAGTATGAGCTTGCTTAACTTGAAGACCTAGAAAGTAGTTCATCTGACCCATCATGGACATCTCGAATTTCCCTTGCATCAGTTTGCTAAACTTATCACATAAGTTCTTGTTGGGAGATCCGATGATTATATCGTCCACATAAATCTGAACCATCAGAATATCATCACCATCTTCTATTCTGAACAAGGTCCTATCAATCAGTCCCTTAGTGAAACCATTTTCTTCCAAGAACTAGGACAGTGTATCATACCAAGCTCTAGGAGCCTGTTTCTGGCCATAAAGAGCCTTCTTTAAACGGTATACCTGATTATTCAATTCAAAGCCAGGAGGTTGTTCAACATACAACTCTTCAACTAGTATTCTGTTTAAAAATGCACTCTTTACGTCCATCTGATACACAGTGAATCCCAATTGAGCAGCATAAGCCATAAACAGACGAATGGCTTATAAGCGAGCAACAAGTGTGTAGGTCTCATCATAATTAATCCCTTCTGATTGTGAATACCCCTTTGCAACCAATCTTGCCTTATTTCTGGTTACCACATTTTGATCATCTTTCTTGTTCTTGAAGACCCATTTGGTTCCAATAACATCTTGGTGAGTTGGTTTGTCTACACGTTTCCAAACTTGATTTCTTTCAAACTGTTCTAGTTCTTCTTGCATGGCTAGAGTCCAGCTTGCATCTTGAAGTGCTTCTTCAATGGTTAGGGGTTCCTCGAGAGACAAATAACAGGAGTACATTGCACTCTCACCAATCTGATGTCTAGTCTGAACCCTATTGCTTGGATCTCCTATAATTTGATCAGTTGGATGATCTCTTAACTAGATTTTCTTTGCTTGAGTAGCTTCATCTTGGAGATCTTCTTCATCATCATTATCTGTGTTGGGAGATGAATTTAATAAAGATATATGATTTTGATTAAGATCCCAAAACCCCTAAGTATGACATGTTCAGAATGATCTTGATAGTTGAGTCAGGATTCAGTTTTAGAGTATTCAGGATGTTATCTGTAAAATGTATAGTCAGCAGATATAGTTTAGGATAGGTTCTGAAAACTCTGAAGAACTCAGTATGTTTCTGAAGTATCCAAAGTTCCAGGATGAAACTGAGATATCAAGACTCAAGAATCGAGATAATCAAGACTAAAAGATTTAAGACTCAAGACATCGGTCAAGATAAACTACAAAGATTCAGAAGACCCTGAAGACTCGAAGACCCTCAAGACTCGAAGACCACTCAAGACTCGAAGACTCAAGACAGCGAAGACATAAGATCAAGAATCAAGATCAAGAGTGAAGGCACGATAAATTATCGAAGACTCAATAATATCTTCGAATGCTCAAGATGAACTCGAGTGTTCCGAGGCAATCGATAATATCTATCCGAAGGATGCAACATCGAGAAGATCACGATTCCTTACGGTTAGATATTGCCAAGACATTCAAATGCGCATAAAAGGAACTAAGTCGTGTTGTTGTTTATCAAACTCGAGTTTGTAACCAAAAGAGCCGTTGAAGGTGTCTACCTTTAACTAGAGACAAAAGTCAAAAAGAGGAAGACGACATCTGCACTATACATCGACAATCGACGGTGACATGTCATTTGAAAAAAGATGTCGATGTACAAAAGTTCGCATCGCAAAAAGTGAAGACCGACTACATGAAAAGCTATTGCCTAAAACGTGTTAGGGAGTTTCAAACCCTAAATATAGCAAGTTTCACACACCACAAGAGGGAACTCACGGCTATCTCTCCAACGGATAGTTTTCAAAAGTGACCTTGGTGTATGCCTATAAATCTTGGTGACCCTCTACATTGTAAGGTTACGGAAATTTATAATGCTAACTCAAGAGCTCAAACTTATTCTTACAAAAGTTAAAGCACTCGAAAAAACTTAGAATTTCCCAAGTGCTTCTATATTGAAGAGAGCTCACTATACTAAGCCTAGCTTGATAAAGATTTATCAAAGCTTAGTCGAGATATCCTAACCCTTTGCATTGTGCTTCATTGTAAAGGATATCTCATCTAGTTGGAAACAAACCGAGAAACCCCAAACCCTTGAGAAGGTAGTTGGAGTGTGTTTGTTAGTGAGAAGAGTTGTAAAGAGTTAGTAAACTACGCGGAGTAGTTTTAAAAACTCTAGATGAGAAGTTAGTAAAGCCTGTGGGTAGTCCGAAAGCTTGTGTGTGATTGAGTAAGTAAACTACGGAGGTAGTCGTAAAAACTCAAGGTCGGGTTGAGTAAGTAAACCACGTGGAGTAGTCGAAAACTCGGTCGAAGTTGAGTAAGTAAACTACGAGGTAGTCGTAAAGCTCGAAGTTGATAGTGAATTTCTCTCAAGAGTCGGGAGAGTGGGCGTAGGAGCTTGAGTCTCGAACCACTATAATTGTTGTGTTCTTTATTGCTTTCCATATCTCGATTTCTTAATCATTTGCATTGACTTGTTTTGAAAGCATACTTTTCAATCGATATTGATTGGAATCAATCCTTTGAAGTTGCATAAGTGAATCACAACCTAATCACTATTTCAATTAAGGGAAGGTTTTCAAGAAAGCTTAAAACGCGAGTATAATCTAAAAGGGCCAACCATTCATACGACTCAAGAACTAGAACAGATAGTTATCAAACCGAACTCTCTTCCGAGGATTGAAGAAGTTAGTTATCGATCCAAGCAACTCGGGATCTCGACACTCGGGACTCGGTTGGGATTATCCGAGGTATCTGAAAGCGGCTTCGGGATCACCGTCTCGATGAGACTTTGACTCAGAGCGATCTGTGCTTCTCAGAACCTAATCTTCAGGATTATCTGACCCAAGCTGACCTCAGTAAGAAAAAGTTTAAAAAAACACTGAACACGTGTATTCCCCCCCATACACGTGTAAGACTCGTTTACACCGGGACCAACAATCTGCAATAGAATCACTAGAACTTGTATAGGGACATTAGTTGGGTCTACCTGACAGGGACAAATTTCAGTAGATGTTTGAATCATCTCAGATTGCTGCACATCTTGATTATCAGGTGTTCCCCCTAAACTGGATGGTTCAGTTGTTAATGTCTCAGCTGTACCAGCTTCTTCATTGATAGTTGTACGTACCTTAGGGTCTGACTGACCTGGTGAATCATCAAGGTCAAAGTTTGGAATATACACAGTGATGTGTTTTGAATCCTTTCCTTTGAGCCTCAACTGATCCATTTTTAGTGTTTCTGGTTCATTAGGTACGGCTTGTTCTGCAGCAGATTTCTCCTGATCAGATGTTGACTCATCAAAGACAACATGAGGTGGCTCTTCCACAACTAGGGTTCGTTTGTTAAAAACCCTAAATGCTTTGCTGGTTGAGGAATATCCTAAGAATATAACCTCATCTGACTTAGCATCGAAGGTTCTCAACTGAATCTTCCCATTGTTGTGAATGAAACACTTGCACTCGAACACATGAAAGTAGGAAACTCGAGGTTTTATGCCCTTCCACAGTTCATAAGGTGATTTGAAGTGAATCTTAGTCAGAGAACATCTGTTCTGGGTATGACATACAGTGCTGATTGCTTCTTCCCAGAAACAATTTGGTGTTACATGTTCAGCTAATATGGTGCGAGCAGCTTCTTTGAGTGTTATGTTTCTCCTTTCTGCTACGCCATTTTGTTGTGGTGTTCTGGCAGCTAATGTCCCATGTTGTATACAAAACTCAGAGCAAAAATCAGATATAAATTGGTTCAAGAATTCTGTACCTTTATCTAATATGATTTTCACTATGCTGAGACCCTTTTCATTCTAAATCTTCTTGAGAAGTTCAGGTAGCTTTGTTGTAGTTTCATTCTTCTTATACAAGAACATAACCCATGTGAATTTGGAGTAATCATCCACGACCACCAGAGTGTATTTGCATCCACTGAAACTAAGAGGCGTAATTGGTCCAAATAAATCCATATGGAGCAGTTGCAATACTCTGCTTGATGGAGGAGAAGGCATCCCTTTGAATGAAGCCTTGACTTGCTTTCCCTTCTGACATGCGGCACATGTCTGATCCTTAGAGAAAGCTTCATCCGGGAGAGCTTCAACCACGGACATCCTTGCTATCTTGTTAAGAGTCTTAAAGTTCAGATGACTCATTCTCTTGTGCTAGAGCCAACTGACGCTTTTGGTACTCTTAACAATCAAGCATGCATTTCTTGGACAACTATCCCAATCTGCAGTGTAGATGATTCCTTTTCTGGAGCCAGTTAGCAGGATCTGCTGAGTAACTCGATTTCTGATTGTGCATTTATTTGTTGAGAACTCAACACTAAAACCGTTGTCGCAGAATTGTGACACAGATAACAGGTTGTGCCTTAAGCCATGAACATACAAAACACCTGTAACCTGTACATCATCATTCACTAAGGTTCCAACTCCTCTGGTAAAACCAAAGTTGTCGTCACCAAAGAGAACACGTGGGCCTGGTTTCTCAATGTAATTGCTGAGGAGATGTTGACTTCTAGTCATGTGCCTTGAGCATTCACTAACTATGTACCAGATAGTTGCTTGTACACCTCCTTTATTGGCCAATCCCACGCGAACCTGCGAACAAATCATATTTTAGGTACCTCAGTAGAATTGGGTCCTGGGGGGTTAGCTGCACCTTTCGGGATCCAGACAAACAAGGCATTTCTATTATAATCATCAAGATCAGAAGGCCTTATTTGTCTCCCATATGCATCTACATAATCATATATCATATCATGTGCGTTTTGATCAGTACGATTATTAGTGTGAGCCTTGGATGAATCAGAAGACTTGAGATTTTTCTTGTTAACTGGTCTTCTTTTAATCCAAAGGGGCTCAGCTGTAGCATGTTGGGATTATACTGGAAAGTATGCTTTTTACTTTGTATAATCGAAACTGAATTTTCAGACTTATTTACTGAAATAAATTGTTTATCACTGATGCTTTAAATATTATTGAATGTTACATATATTTACTGCATAACTGTTCAATAAGTCGTACGTGTTACATTGTAGTTAATTTAGTGATACCATATCACAGAAGATTAAATTAACAGTCCCTTGTAACTAAAAGTACGCCATTCACGACCTAGATGGAAATGAACAACCCATCGTGAAAGGTTGAAGTGTAAGGCTCAGATTGACTTGTCTTGACCAAGAGATTACACTAGTGCATGACTGATGCACTGAATAGGACCTACAGGAGGATAAATTCTTCAGAACTGAACAAGGAAGAATTAGACCTCAGTGGTTCGTTATTTCTTAACCTTCGTCCCTTAAATAGGATCACGTGGGATTAGTAACTATTGCTTTGACTTATCATGGGTAGCTTAATCGGTGAGATTCAATACTTTTTATCTTGGGCAATATTATTAGTCACATGTGATTGCTAAGATTTAATCTGAAGAATCGTGTGCAAAGTACGCTTGTTTGATTTGCCCCCTTGGGAGGTTCATAAGCTTTATCATACCAAATCTTGCAAGTGGAATTAGTTTCCGGTATGGATAATAATGTTGAACCGTTCCTTGACCAAGGATAAAAGATATTAATTAACGGAAAGCTATTTCAGTGGCTTGAATTAATTAATGGGCTAGATAATCTTAAACATGGGAAATAATGACCGGGAGCCATATTGACTGTAATATGGGTTAAGATGGATAGTGCAATATTAATTATGTAGTGGGATTAATTAATATTTATGGGCTTGAATTATATTGTGGCTCAATATTAGATATTCAAGGTCCATTAGAAGGTCCAATCTTAATTCTCCTAAAGTCCCCCTAAGTAGCCCAACATATAGTCCAATAACTGAAAAGGTGATTAAAATAAAATAAATATTGTTGCTTAATTTTTCCTAATATTTCAAAAATTATGGATAAAGTTGGGAGAAAGATTTTCTTTGAAGTTTGTTATGGAATGAAGATATGTATTCTTGGAATACAAGATTATCTCATTAAATTCAAAAAATCTCCCACTTGGTTATTCATAGTGATATTTTCGAAAAATATGAAATATAGTGGGCAAGAAAGATTTTCTTGATTTTCTTGAAAAGATATTATGGAAGATATGTATTTCTTGAAATACAATAATATCTCATAAATTCAAGAAGATCCATATCTTGGAATCTTGGACCCCAATATTTTCGAATTCCATAGCATATAGATAAGGTGGGATTTTTGTGGAATATTATAATTATGGGAAAAAGAATATAAGAGATATATTCAAGATTTCTTGGAGATCAAGAAAAAGATTTTTCCACATTATTTTAATCACAAATTTTCGTTCACCTTGTGATCTATAAATAGGGGATGATTCTTTCATTCCCAAGTACAATTCCATGTGCTGGAAAAATTAGTAAATCCACAAAGGTGGTGCAATATAATTTATTTTTTCCTTTTGTTAAATCGTTCACAAGAATCCTTCCACCGGATAGTCGAACGAGGGCTTAGGGAATACTTGGGAAGTCCTTACGGTTAGTCTATTCAGCCACACCGTTGCCATCCCAAGAGGTACGTTCACGTAAACTCGTAGAATTTCGCATGCGTAGATTTTACGTGAATTATTATATGCATGATATGTTGTTGGATTATTATTTGAATTAATATAGGATTAATTAATGCTAGTAATAATTAAAGAATTAAATTTGTATTTAAATATTCACCCCGAATAGATCTGTGCAACTTATTCCCCAACAAATGGTATCAGAGCCACGGTTTCGGGCTCTGAATTTTTAAATTGTAATTTAATTCGCGGACATTAAATTTGAAATTGGATAGTAGAATTGCTAGATCTATTTTGCAGGTATCCAATTTTCATGGAATTTAATGTGTTTGTTTATGCATGCATATAAACTATGGTTTTTTAATTCGATTAGTTCGGATTCGTTTAGCCTCGTGAGAAAATCCACGAGTAGATTAGTATTTGTTTGATTTGATCAATGTAATAGACTAGTCTAGATCTAGGTTTATTTATTTTGTAAATAAATTGTAACCGGATCGAAAACGAAGACGGAGATGAAGAATTAAAGGATAAAATCCAGAACCGGACGTAGGCGGCGTGCGTCGCGCGAAATGTGTCAAGGGAGGCACGCGCGCGACGCAGAAGCGCAGGCACGCACGGGCGCAGGGCAAGGCCGAGGGCCGAGCGCACGCGAGGATCGCCGCTGCACGGGCGGGCGCTTAAGACGCGCACTGCGGCGCAGAGCGGATCGGCGGGCGGACGCTGGCTGGGCGCTGGCAGTAGGAAGGAATCGCTTAGGCGCGCAAGAGCGACGACGGGGGCGACGGACATGGGCGAAGCTACAGGTTAAGGCGACGGACGCTGTTGTTTCGGTAAGCGGCCGGCCGGATGCGGGCGTGCATCCCGGCTGCGAGCTACTTGGTGTGGCGTTTCGAGACGGAGTTCTTTTCGAGACGATCAAGTGGGAGAAATCAAGATGGTATTTCTTCAAGATCAGGCCAAGAAAAATCAAACCATGACAATTGGATAATTTGTGCCCAATATGTTTATTTTTCTGTTTTGCTTGATTTATTTTGTGCTATCTTATGCTTTATTTAATTTGTTTAAATGTGTTTGCATGAGAGTTGCCCAAATGGAAAAATCTCACCTTCAAAATTACTAAGTATGTTTAAATAATTAATTGACAATTTTATTCCGGATAATAAAATTGAATTAATTTTGACCTCCATGATTTATTTATTTGTGAATTCTTTTGGAGAAATTCCCCGGGGGGACGGTCAAAGGATAACTTTCACATGAATGAATTCCAAACGGATGATTGTGGGTTATTACTAGTGGCGACGATGACCCTCCCCACGAGGCTCGTTCAAAGCGAAATAATAGTCCTGTATTTAATCATGGTTATTACTTAGGTATAAAATTGATATGCATATACTTCCCCGAAGTCCCTGTCAATTTTATATTGGTCAAGTGGGAGCCAACTATTAATTTGGATATTAAAGGTTTGTAATCGTTTTGTTTGTAACTGCTTGAATGTGTTTAAATAATGACCCACCCCACGTGGCTTATTTAAACTGTTTTTGAGATGTTGGTGATGCATGTTCATATTTTTTGAGATTTTAAATATGATGCATGTGATCGAATCTTGTGATATACTTGTCTTTATTGCATATAGTTGTTTATTTGATTCAAAGATGTCGTTACCTTTTAATCCTTCGTTATTATACTTAAAGTCAAAAAACAATATGTATGGAAAGCAGTATTGATTGAAACGAAAAAATTATAATTGTCCTAATCGCACAAAAAAGCACAAGTGAATTCTTGACACACCAAAATCGATGAGCCAACCGACGAGTCAAAACATGCGGGACTCGTCGAGATCACATTCATGAGAGATGTCGTTCTTTGAAAATGGTGGAGGGCAAACCCGTAAGGGATTATGTCCTCAAAATAGATGGCCCATCCGAACAAACTTGAGATTCTCGAGTCGCAGATTATGTTTCGAGACTCGGATGAATTTGGTACTTCACTACCGCCTAAAAAGTTTTTTTTGAGCATTTTGGCCTCGCTAATTTAATTTGTTGCAAGCTTTTGGTCTCGGTGAGAAATGATGATAAGGCACCAAACTCAAGCTTTGACGGCAAGTGGTCCGTCTTCATCTTCTAGGCCAAGGGTAGGCAAGATAAAGAAGAGGACCAAAGGCCATAAGCAATAAAACTCAACTGTTGCCAAGGGCAATGGTAAGATGAGGAATGCTTGTTGTGTCAAGGAAAATCCAAAGAGGAAGTGCTTAAGCTGCGGTGAGAGAGGACAATGAAGGTTTTGCCTGTTCCAACCTCAAAAGGGACGGAAAGAAAGGTAATTCTCACGCACTAGTTGTTGAAACTTGTTTAGCGGCGTATACTTCTCATTCATGGGTGGTTGATACGAGATCCACTAATCATGTTGGCTTCACGGGTTCAAAATGATCCGGCAACTTAGTGGGAGTGAGATCCTCATCACACTGGGCGACGTTACGAAAGTAGAAGTCATTGCAATGCTACGTAAGTGGCAGATATTGCAATGCTACGATAGTAACGATTATTGCAATGCTACGCAAGTAGCAGACATTGCAATACTACATGAGTAGTAGTTAAAGCAGTGGGAGAAGTGCACCTATCTTTTGAAGATAAAGTTTTTTTTTGAGATTATCTTTATGTTCCCAGTTTTAGAAAGAATTCACTTTCAGTTTCTAAAATTCGATTAAAGGACACTAAGTTTCTTCTAATAAGAATGACATCATTTTTGAAATGATGAGTGTATCTGTTACGGGACATTGATGGAAAATCTCTATACAATTAACTGTGCACACCACTCACGAAATGCATCCTATAACACATTAACTATTTCCGACACAAGAAAGCGTGAACGAAACACTTCTTTGGCATCTAAGATTAGGTCATATAAATCCAAAGAGGATCCAAAGGTTGGTGAAAGATGGTTCACTGGAGCGTCTCCAAGTTGAACAAATTCCAACCTGCGAATCATGTTTGGAGGGTAAAATGACCAAGAGGGCAATTGGAGCCAAGGGAATAGAGCCAAAGAAATGTTAGAGATCGTTCACACGGATGTATGTGGTCCAATGTCAACCAAAGCAAGAGGAGGTTATGAGTATTTTTATTGATGATTACTCAAGGTACGGTTACATTTTCCTTATGAAGCATAAATCTGAGACCTTTGAGAAATTCAAAGAATTTAAGGCTCAAACAGAGAATCATAAGGAAAAACGTATCAAGTCTCTACGATCTGATCGTGGAGGCGAATACCTCAGCGATGAGTTTTTGAACTACTTATCTGATGAAGGATTGTATCACCACCGCACCTTTAACCTCTCAACAAAACGGGGTTGCGAGAGCTTAAGAAACGTAACTCTTTTGGAAATGGTTAGATCTATGATGAGTTATGTGGATCTTCTCGAGTCGATTCCGGGGTCATGCCTTGAAATACCGCTTACATTCGAACTTGGTGCCATCCAAATCGGTTCCCAAAACTCCCAAAGAATTGTGGACCGGGCGCAAGCCTAGTATGAGACACATGAGAATTTGGGGGGTGTCCAGCCTACGTGTTGGACAAGGAAGCCGGTAAATTGGATCCTCGATCAGAATTAAGGCTGTTTGTAGGATACCCCGAGGGAACAAAAGGGTGTATGTTCTATGGTCCCGAAGATCAAAAGGTGGTCATCAGCACCCACTTTAGATTTTTGGAAGAAGAGTATATGAACCAAAGAAAACCCAGAAGTGAGATTACCTTAAATGAGCTTAGAGGGCAAACCTCAGTGCCAACTGTACTAGATGATATACCAAACGATACGCTTTCACAACCGGAGCCTCGTCTTAGTGGGAGGGTTGTTAGACAGCCCGAGAGATTCATGGGAATAGAAAAGTCCTCGAACTTGATTCCCGGACAAGATGAATCAGACCCATGGACATATGACGAGGCACTCCAAGATAAGGATGCAGATTCTTGGCAAACAACAATGAAAGCCGAAATGGGTTCTATGTTTCATAATAGAGTGTGGGAGCTAGTCGAACCACTTAATGGGGTCAAACCCATTGGATGCAAGTGGGTATATAAGAGGAAAAGAGGACCGGACGGGAAGGTTGAAACCTTTAAAGCAAGACTAGTGGCGAAAGGTTATACTCAGAAAGATGGGATCGATTATGAGGAAACTTTTTCGCCCGTAGCCATGCTTAAGTCCATCCGTATTCTCTTATCGATTACTGCGCATTTTGACTTTGAAATCTGGCAGATGGATATCAAGACAGCTTTCCTTAACGAAAGTCTTGATGAAGAGATCTATATGCAACAAACCCAAGGTTTCATTGAAACAGGCCAAGAACACCTAGTTTGTAAGCTCAAGAGGTCCATTTACGGACTCAAACAGACATCCAGAGCTTGGAACCAATGTTTTGATCATGTAATACAGTCTTATGGGTTTGATCAAAATAAGTTTTAAAGTTGTGTGTATAAAAAGCGTGTCGGAACTGCATTGGTATTCTTAGTACTATACGTAGATGACATTCTAATCATCCGGAACGATGTGAAGGTGTTATCAGACGTAAGGGCATGGCTTTCAAAACAGTTTGATATGAAAGACTTAGGGAAGCCGGACACATCCTTGGGATCAAGGTCACTCGAGATCGTAAGAAAAGGATGATCGGGTTATCGCAAGTTTCATACATAGACATTGTCTTGGAATCCATCTATCCAAGAAAATGTCCCCTAAGACACAAAAGGGGATAGATGACATGAAAGGCATTCCTTGTGCTTCGGCTGTCGGAAACCTTATGTATGCAATACTGTGTACGAGACCGGATATCTGCTTTGCCGTAGACATGGTAGCAAGATATCAAAGTAACCCAGGGAAAGAGCATTGGACGACAGTTAAAAACATTCTGAAGTATCTGAAAAGAACTCGGGATAGAATGTTGTTTTATCAGTCAGATACTCCAATCCCCATCGGCTACACGGACTCGGATTTCCAATCAGACTTAGATTCCAAAAACTATCTGCCTCAGTTAGTGTGTTTCCATTTGGGAAGTGTAGCCATCAAATGGACGAGTGTGAAGCAGAAATGCATCACTGACTCAACCATGGAAGTCGGGTAAGTAGCTGCTTGTGAAGCAGTGAAAGAACCGATTTGGCTCTAGACCTTCTTAGTGGACTTGGATGGAGTTCCGAATTTGTCTAGCAATATTTGCTAGGGACAATTGCAAATTCAAGGGAACCAAGAGTCCACGAGTCAAACAAGCACACTAAAGGAAAGGCATCTTATAAGAGAAATCGTTAAGAGAGGAGATATAGATGTGGCAAAGATAGCGTCTGAGGACAACCTAGCAGATCCATTCACAAAGAGTCTGCCTCTGAATACATTCGAGAGACATGTGGATGGAATGAGTGTTAAGGCCGTTGTCAATCTGCTTTGAGTATAAGTGGGAGAAATTATTAGGTTCGTGTAGGTGACATTAGATGTCACGGACTACGCGAGACATGTTGTAGTATACTTAAAAGCAGACTTTGAGTATAAGTGGGAGATTGTTGGGATTATACTGGAAAGTATGCTTTTTACTTTGTATAATCGAAACTGAATTTTCAGACTTATTTACTGAAATAAATTGTTTATCACTGATGCTTTAAATATTATTGAATGTTACATATATTTACTGCATAACTGTTCAATAAGTCGTACGTGTTACATTGTAGTTAATTTAGTGATACCAGATCACAGAAGATTAAATTAACAGTCCCTTGTAACTAAAAGTACGCCATTCACGACCTAGATGGAAATGAACAACCCATCGTGAAAGGTTGAAGTGTAAGGCTCAGATTGGCTTGTCTTGACCAAGAGATTACACTAGTGCATGACTGATGCACTGAATAGGACCTACAGGAGGATAAATTCTTCAGAACTGAACAAGGAAGAATTAGACCTCAGTGGTTCGTTATTTCTTAACCTTCGTCCCTTAAATAGGATCACGTGGGATTAGTAATTATTGCTTTGACTTATCATGGATAGCGAATCAGTGAGATTCAATACTTTTTATCTTGGGCAATATTATTAGTCACATGTGATTGCTAAGATTTAATACGAAGAATCGTGTGCAAGTACGCTTGTTTGATTTGCCCCCTTGGGAGGTTCATAAGCTTTATCATACCAAATCTTGCAAGTGGAATTAGTTTCCGGTATGGATAATAATGTTGAACTGTTCCTTGACCAAGGATAAAAGATATTAATTAACAGAAAGCTATTCCAGTGGCTTGAATTAATTAATGGGCTAGATAATCTTAAACACGGGAAATAATGACCTGGAGCCATATTGACTGTAATATGGGTTAAGATGGATAGTGCAATATTAATTATGTAGTGGGATTAATTAATATTTATGGGCTTGAATTATATTGTGGTTCAATATCAAGGTCCATTAGAAGGTCCAATCTTAATTCTCCTAAAGGCCCTCTAAGTAGCTCAACATATAGTCCAATAACTGAAAAGGTGATTAAAATAAAATAAATATTGTTGCTTAATTTTTCCTAATATTTCAAAAATTATGGATAAAGTTGGGAGAAAGATTTTCTTTGAATTTTGTTATGGAATGAATATATGTATTCTTGGAATACAAGATTATCTCATTAAATTCAAGAAATCTCCCACTTGGTTATTCATAGTGATATTTTCAAAAAATATGAAATATAGTGGGCAAGAAAGATTTTCTTGATTTTCTTGATTTTCTTGAAAAGATATTATGGAAGATATGTATTTCTTGAAATACAAGAATATCTCATAAATTCAAGAAGATCCAAATCTTGGAATGTTGGACCCCAATATTTTCGAATTCCATAGCATATAGATAAGGTGAGATTTTTGTGGAATATTATAATTATGAGAAAAAGAATTTAAGAGATATATTCAAGATTTCTTGGAGATCAAGAAAAAGATTTTTCCACATTATTTTAATCACAAATTTTCGTTCACCTTGTGATCTATAAATAGGGGATGATTCTTTCATTCCCAAGTACAATTCCATGTGCTGGAAAAATTAGTAAATCTACAAAGGTGGTGCAATATAATTTATTTTTTCCTTTTGTTAAATCGTTCACAAGAATCCTTCCACCGGATAGTCGAACGAGGGCTAAGGGAATACTTGGAAACTCGTAGAATTCTGCATGCGTAGGTTTTACGTGAATTATTATATGCATGATATGTTGTTGGATTATTATTTGAATTAATATAGGATTAATTCATGCTAGTAATAATTAAAGAATTAAATTTGTATTTAAATATTCACCCCGAATAGATCTGTGCAACTTATTCCCCAACATAGCAATACTAGTTTTCTGATTGTAAGGGTAGGTACGACTGCTACCATCAAAAGATTCGTATCTTTTCTGCACAGATGGCTTGATCAATTTACCCTTAGCTTGCTGGTTACCACAAAAATAGTTGTTCAAATTCTAAACAGTTTTAGATGATTTTTTGAAAATCTCTATTTTCTTATGCAAACTGTCCTCAATGGCTTTTAGATTCTCACGCATTCGGAAGAGTTCATCAAATTTAGCCTAAAGGACTTTGAGATCTCCTGCTTGTTTTAGATTGGTAGCTTGCTGTTCATTAATCGATCTTCCCTGATCAGAAGAGCCAACCTTTAGAACATCCAGTTCTATGACCATCTTCTGAACAATTTAAATCAATTTCTGTTCAGCAGTTCTACTTTCCTTGCATTCTTTTACAAGCTGGACATTCTGTTGGGATATTTTAGTTTTGATGAATTATGCCAAAACATTATCAACTTGTGTTTTTGAAGCTAATTTACAGATAACAAGTTAAGGGGGAACGAGAGAACAAATTGAGGGGGAACTCACGAAATCAGAAGAAGATGATCGAGATCAGACGAGGCTACAGACGAGACTGATCGAGATCAGATGAGTTTCAGAGTTAACTGATGAGCTGTGCAAATCAAATGTGAAGAAAAGCTAAAGCCAGCAAAACAGAAGAGAAGGTTGCAGATCAGAAGATGAGCAGATGAGACTGATCAAGATCAGACGTGATCGAGATCAGATATGAAGATGAGCAGATGAGACTGATCGAGATTAGACGTGATCGAGATCACATATGATAAACTGATATGCTAACCTGATGTACTGACCTGATGCTATCTTGATATGTTGATCTGAAGAAGTATTGATCTGATCAGTCGAGCTGATCAAATTAAGCAAAGAAGAAATCAGATAGCCTCGAAATAATGTGACTGAGGGTCGATGTCCGGATTCGAAGAAGAGTGAACTCGAAGTTCGAAAGTGTCAAGATGCCCGACGACAAGGTCCGCCAAGAGAAGTCTCAATCAATCAAGAAACCTGGAGGCTCAGATAACCTGAAGGCTCAGATAACCTGAAGGCTCAGATAAACTGAAGGCTCAGATAACCTGAAGGCTCAGATGCTCAGATAACCTGAAGGCTCAGGTAGAACTAAAGATCTTGAGACTAAGAAGATCCTGAAGAATATAGCCGTTAGAATCAGCTGACGTGGACCAATGAGAGGAAGACGACAAGCCTGAAAAAGCTGCAAAAAGCTACAGAATAGTATGGATTTGAATGTGATTCTCTCCAACGGTAACATTCAAATCCACACTATAAATACAAGTTCTTCCTTCATTATCATGTGTGGAAAAGATGTGAGAAATGCGTACAGAGCCAAATCATCTAGCATCTCCACCATAGAACACAGAGCTATAAATACACTCATATATTCAAGAGTGTTCTACCCTAGAACTAAGCACAAATGTAATATCCTAAGCTTAGAGAGATTTTCCCATCCTTAGCATTGAGGCTAAACAAATGTAAGGGAAAATCTCAACCTAGTTGGAAACCAAACAAATCTTTACCCAAACCCAAAAGTTAGGTTAAGTTTGTTACCGCAAGATTTCAGGCTAGGGATTTTAGTTTTTGATTTCTGGGATCGGTTGAGTGTGAACTCGGTAAACATCTAGCAATCCCGAAAGGGAGGGTAGGCAATCTCGTGAGGGTGATAAGTCCCGTTTGAGTGTGAACTCGGTAAACATCTATAGGTAATCCCGTGAGGGTGATAAGTCCCGTTTGAGTGTGAACTCGGTAAACATCTATAGGCAATCCCGAGAGGGAGATAAGTCCCGTTGGTTAAGTCGGTTAAGTAGGTGCCCCTGTATTAAGGGAAGAGTGGATGTAGGATGGGTTTCGTCCGAACCACTATAAAATCGTGTGTTCTTTACTGCTTTATGTTCTTACTTGTCATATGCATTTGATTATAAGCAAAACAACACACATGAACTTTAAACGTGAAAAATAGGAATCACTCTACCCTCACCCCTGTTTTATATGCATCACATGACATGTTTTCTTCCGCACGCGCAAATGGGTTTTCGACATCATAAATATAGGGACCATCAATTGGTATCAAAGCGGGTTGTTCAACAGGTCACTGCTTTTCAAATATGAACATCTGTACTGATACCCTCAATTGGTATCAGAGCGGGTTGTCAACAGGTCACTGCTTTTCAAATATGAACATCTGTACTGATACCATCAATTGGTATCAGAGCGGGTAGTTCAACAGGTCACTGTTTTTCAAATGCGAACATCTGAACTGATACCATAAATTGGTATCAGAGCGGGTAGTTCAACAGGTCACTATTTTTCAAATGCGAACATCTGAACTGATACCAACAATTGGTATCAGAGCGGGAGTTCAAAAGGTTCACAAGCTTTCAAAGTGACCACCTGAACTGATCTTTTAAAACAAAAACACGATCTCTGTATAAATACATATATTTTAAATGTTTTGGCGTCATTATCAAAAAGGGGGAAATTGTTGGGATATTTTAGTTTTGATGAATTATGCCAAAACATTATCAACTTGTGTTTTTGAAGCTAATCTACAGATAACAAGTTAAGGGGGAACGAGAGAACAAATTGAGGGGGAACTCACAAAATTAGAAGAAGATGATCGAGATCGACGAGGTCAGCAGACGAGATCGACGAGATCGATGAATCGATGAGTTCGAGTTAATCGATGAGTCAGGCAAATCAAATGTGAAGAAAAGCTAAAGCCAACAAAACGTAAGAGAAGGTTGCGATCGGAAGATGAGCGAGATGAGATCGATCAAGATCGACGGATCGAGATCGATATGAAGATGAAGCAGATGAGATCGATCGAGATCGACGTGATCGAGATCGATATGATAAACCGATATGCTAACCCGATGTAATCGACGATGCTATCTTGATATGTTGATTCGAAGAAGTATTGATCCGATCGGTCGAAATGATCGATCGCAAAGAAGAAATCGATAGCTGAGTCAATGTGACTCGAGGGTCGATGTCCGATTCAGAAGAGCCGAACTCAAGAAGTTCTCGAGTGTCAAGATACCGACGATAAGGTCCGCCAAGAGAAGTCTCATGAATCAAGAAACTCAAGGCTCGATAACATGAAGGCTCGATAACTCAAGCCTCGATAAACCAAGGCTCGATAACTCAAGGCTCAGATAGAACTAAAGATCCCGAGACTCAGAAGATCCTGAAGAATATTGCCGTTAGAATCAGCTGACGTGGACCAATGAGAGGAAGACGACAAGCCTGAAAAAGCTGCAAAAAGCTACAGAATAGTATGGATTTGAATGTGATTCTCTCCAACGGTAACGTTCAAATCCACACTATAAATACAAGTTCTTCCTTCATTATCATGTGTGGAAAATATGTGAGAAATGCGTACAGAGCCAAATCATCTAGCATCTCCACCATAGAACACAGAGCTAGAAATACACGCATATATTCAAGAGTGTTCTACCCTAGAACTAAGCACAAATGTAATATCCTAAGCTTAGAGAGATTTTCCCATCCCAAGATTGAGGCTAAACAAATGTAAGGGAAAATCTCAACCTAGTTGGAAACCAAACAAATCTTTACCCAAACCCAAAAGTTAGGTTAAGTTTGTTACCGCAAGATTTCAGACTAGGGATTCTAGTTTCTGATTTTTGGGATCGGTTGAGTGTGAACTCGGTAAACATCTAGCAATCCCGAAAGGGAGGGTTGGCAATCCCGTGAGGGTGATAAGTCCCGTTTTAGTGTGAACTCGGTAAATATCTATAGGCAATCCCGTGAGGGTGATAAGTCCCGTTTGAGTGTGAACTCGGTAAACATCTATAGGTAATCCCGAGAGGGAGATAAGTCCCGTTGGTTAAGTCGGTTAAGTAGGTGCCCCGGTATTAAGGGAAGAGTGGATGTAGGACGGGTTTCGTCCGAACCACTATAAAATCGTGTGTTCTTTACTGCTTTATGTTCTTACTTGTCATATGCATTTGATTATAAGCAAAACAACACACATGAACTTTAAACGCGAAAAATAGGAATCACTCTACCCTCACCCCTGTTTTATATGCATCATATTACATGTTTTCTTTCGCACGCACAAATGGGTTTTCGACATCATAAATATAGGGACCATCACATTCTCTGCCCTTAGATTATCATTCTCAACTTCCACTCTTGTATAAGTATCTATTGCATTAGAGAGATCATCAAGCAATTGGTCATTATAGACCTGCAGGTTAATCTCTCCAGCAGATGTGCTCATCACAACAGGTGTGGAACAAGAAGTCACAGAAGGTTTAGAGAGCACCTCAGATTTGTCAGCTTCTCTGGCCATAAAATAGATGTCATCATCAGATGAGAAGTTTAGATCGTTGACATCGTCAGTGTTGATTATCAGACAGATATCTTCAATAGATGAGTATCCAGAGTCATCTGATGGCAGGTAAGAGTCATCAATACCAGATGTGTCTGCTATCATAGCTTTTCTGTCTCTGTATCGTTGCTCTCTTCTGTTCTGCTTCTCTTCTCTTTCTTTAGAAGTCAGGTCGGGGCAGTCTATGTTGTAGTGACATGGTGTTGGGAAATTTGTAGTTTCGATGGAAGTTCCAAAACAGATAATGTAATAGGACCAGTCAGACCTGTTAGCTGACTGATGATGTAGATAGTAGATAAGATGACTAGCTGAAGTGTATAGACAGCTGAAGTAACAGATAGGTCACATATTGAGGGGGAATTCAATATGTATAGGTTAAGTCTTGAAGATCAGAAGATCAGCTAACTTGAAGATCAGATATGCTGAAGATCTGATGATTGAAGCAGATAAGCTGAGGATCAGATGAGCAGAAGAGTTCAAGACAGAAGACCCTTCTAGAAGACCTACATCAGATAACAACAAGAAAAGGTCAGTAAGTTGTGCTAAGAAACTTACGAACAAATGACCTAAATAAGGAAGACAGATCAGTGTTCGAACAGATCTGTGTCAGCTCCATCAGGTGACCACTTCAATGTTACCTAGTACGAGTCAAGTGTTAAGACAAGAAGAATGTCAACCTTGTTGCTTATTCAAGTGCTGCGAATCGTACTTGATAACCAATGAGGAGTCGACAACACACGTACGGAGTTCTGACAGTCTGCAGAATGGCGGTTCAGTATCAACGGCTAGAAAAGGAGAAGCTTGTATGCTTTCGGCCATGCCGTCCCTGGAGCACATCAAATCGGTCTGCAGACCTACCTAAAATAGACCGAAATTCGAATTGCTCTCCAATGGCTAGTTCGATTTCGTGCCTATAAATAAGGGATCAAACCTTCATAATAAGGTTATGGAAAATCATCATCAAGCTCAAGCTCAAGCAATTTCCGCAAAAAGAACACCAAATTGAAGATTATTTCTTAAGTGTTCATCCCTTAGTTCTTAGCAAGAATACTTATCCTCTAGGTTTAGGCTACTTAGAAGATAGGATAGTATTTCAGTTGGAACAAAACAAATCTTATACCCAAACACTGTTAGGTTAAGTTTGTTATAGCAGGATTTCTATCTAGGGTTTCTAGATTAGATTTCTGGGATTGGTTGAGTGAGAACTCGTTAAATATCTATTGGTTATATTGTGTTTGACTAACACATTAAACTAAGTCCAGTTGGTTAAGTTGGTGCCCCTGCTGATAGGGAAGAGTGGACGTAGGACAAGTTATCCGAACTACTATAAATCTGTGTGCCTTTAATCTGCTTTACACATACTTGCACACTACTCTTGTTATCTGCATGGATATTCTGTACCAGGATTAGACTAGCATCAAGCTACTAATCTGATCAGCTTAACACATTAGTTATCTGATTCAAACCAGATTGGTCAGAATCGTTAGTTGAGTAAAACTGGTTTTCACACGGGTTAACTAATCTTCCGCACCATCAGTTAAATTGATAGACGATAAACTGATTTACCTGTCAGATCAGTAAGTCGGATATCAGTCCAAACTGATCCACTTCGCACTCTGATCAGATAAACATGCAAATCACATCTGATCCACGAAAAGTTTTTGAAGTCTATTCACCCCTCCCCTCTAGACTTCAACCCTCACTGAAACCCGTTCGGGACTTACAAGTGGTATCAGAGCGGTGGTTCTTCTGACCACTGGCTTTGAATATCATTGGTTCTTGAGGAAGAACCTTTGTGGTCACTTGAACTGATCTTTGAAAACCGTTTTCAAAACTCATGTTCTTCCAAAATCACCACAAGCATGGATAACACTTCAGGTATGCATCATAATCTACCCATGTTTTCTGTTGATGAGTATGCAGATTGGTCCATAGACATGAGAGATCATCTGGGAGTGATCAGTAACAGAATGGATGAGATTCTTGAGATAGGACCGATTATCATCTATCACTTTAACCCAGCTGAAGCAGGACGAGATCCTACTCAACCAGTTGGAGCAAGAATCAGAAAGAGTCCCTCTCTGATGGATGCAGATGAGAGGAAATTGTCTAATCTGGATACTGTTGCTAGACACCTCATCATGAAAATATGGATGCTACTACAAGAGAGAAAGTGAAGTACCTGAAGACAGCTAAGGAAGTCTGGGATACACTTGCTGAAATCTGCAGAGGAAATGAACAGATCAAAGATAGCAGACTGCAAGCTGAGCTAGTTATATTTGAAAACCTTAAGATGCTGCCGAATGAAACAATTGATCAATTTGATGGAAGGATCACACGAGGAGTCAACCGACTTCGTGATCTTGGACGAGTAATGTCAAACAAGGATATCAACTACAAGATTCTCAGATCGTTGACTAAGAAATGGGATACCAAGGTGACCGTGATTAAGGACTGTCAAGATATTGCTACCATGAAGCCAAATAATCTAATCTTCAATTTGAAAGCCCATGAGTTCGACCTGATAGAGAGAGGACAAGGATCAGATGATGTCCCTGCTGAAGCTGCTGCAAACTCAGCTAAATCTGTTGCATTCCAGGCAACTAGCAGGAGTTCACGAATCGTGGAACCAGTTGGAAACATCATCAGCCAGGCCGAACAGATTGCACTCCTAACAAGGAAACTTGAACGAACAAATGTTCAGATGGGCAAGTACAGAAAGTTCTATGATGACTATCGACAAAGCAGAGGAAGAGATTGAAGATCTTCTGACAGATCACAAGAGAGATATCGTGTTGGGGTTATACTGGAAAGTATGCTTTTACTTTGTATAACCAAACTGAATTTCTGTCTTATTTACTGAAATAAATTATTTATCACTGATGCTTTAAATTTCATTGAATGTTACATATATTTACTGCATAACTGTTCAATAAATAGTACGTGTTACATTGTAGTTAATTTAGTGATACCAGATCACAGAAGATTAAATTAACAGTCACTTGTAACTAAAAGTATGCTATTCACGACCTAGATGGAAATGAACAATCCACCGTGAAAGGTTGAAGTGTAAGGCTCAGATTGGCTTGTCTTGACCAAGAGATTACACAAGTGCATGATCGATGCACTGAATAAGACCTATAGGAGGATAAATTCTTCAGCACTGAACTAGGAAGAATTAGACCTTAGTGGTTCGTTATTTCTTAATCTTCGTCCCTTAAATATGATCGCGTGTGGTAAGTAATTATTGCTTTGACTTATTACGGGTAGAGAATCAACGAGATTCAATACTTTATATCTTGGGCAATGTTATTGGTCACATGCGATTGCTAAGATTTAATACGAAGAATCGTCTGCAAGTACGCTTGTTCGATTTACCCCCTTGGGAGGTTCATAAGATTTATCATACCAAATCTTGCAAGTGGAACTAGTTTCTGGTATGGATAATAATGTTGAACCGTTCCTTGACCAAGGACAAAAAGATATTAATTAATGGAAAGTTATTTCAGTGGCTTGAATTAATTAATGGGCTAGATAATCTTAAACACGGGAAATAATAATCGGGAGCCATATTAACAGTAATATGAGTTAAGATGGATAGTGCAATATTAATTATGTAGTGGGATTAATTAATATTTATGGGCTTGATTAATATTGTGGCTCAATATTGATAATTCAAGATCCATTGGAAGGTGCAATCTTAATTCTCCTAAAGGCCCCTCAAGTAGCCCAAACATAAAGTCTAATAACTGAAAAAGGTGTTTAAAAATAAAATAAATTTTGTTGCCTATTTTTCCTATAAATTTCGAAAATAGTAAATAAAAGAGGGAGAAAGATTTTCTTTGAATTTTGTTATGGAATGAAGATAAGTATTCTTGGAATACAAGATTATCTCATTAAATTCAAGAAATCTCCCACTTGGTTATTTATTTGAGATTTTCGAAAATTTTGAAGAAATAAAGGAAGGAAAGATTTTCTTGAAAAAATATTATGGAAGGTATGTATTCTTGCAATATAAGTATATCTCATAAATTCAAGAAAATCCAAATCTTGGTTTCTTTTTTCTTATTTTTTCGAAATATCCCATAAAAAGAGGAGGTGGGATTTTTGTGGAATATTTTAATTATGGAGAAAAGAATATATGAGATATATTCAAGATTTCTTGGAGATTAAGAAAAAGATTTTTCCATATTATTTTTTCCCCAAATTTTCGACCACCACCTCATCTATAAGTAGGGGATGATTTCTTCATCCCTAATGAGCAATTTCATGTGTTGGAAAAATTAGAAATCCACAAAGGTGGTGCAACAAATAATTTATTTTTCCTTTTGTTAATTGTTCGTGAGTTTCCTTCCACCGGATTGACGAGCAAGGACTTGGGAATACTTGGGAAGGCTTTTTGGTGTGTTCGTGCCAACGGAGTCCATTGCCATTCCAAACAGGTTAGTTCACGTAAACCCGTAGCAATTCCGCATGCGTAGGATTTATGTGAAATGTTTATATGCATGATTTGTTGTTGAATTATTATTTGAATTAATATAGGATTAATTCATGCTAGTAATAATTGTTAGAATTAAATTTGTATTTAAATATTCATCCCGAATAGATTCGGGCAATTAATTCCCCAACATATTGTTCTTCAGATGATAGGGACAACAGAAGAGATGACCGGAAAGATGATCACAGAGATGAAAGGAAAGATGATCGGAGAGAGGATCACAGAGAGAGAAAATGATATGAAAGATCAGATAAAAGAGGATCTGATTACAGACAGAATGGAAAGTCTCTTGACAGATCATACCGAAGAAATGATTCACTGAACAAAGGAAATTCTGGAGATTCAAGAGTTTGCTACAACTGTCAGAAACCAGGTCACTACAGTGTTGATTGCCCCGATCTAACCCCAAAGAAAGAGAAGAGAAACGAAACAGAAGAGAACAAAGGTACCGAGACAGAAAATCCATGGTTGCAGACACATCTGGAATTGACGATTCTTATCTGCCATCAGATGACTCTGGATATTCATCTGTTGAAGATTTCTATCTGATTACCACAACTGACGATGTCGATGAATTGAACTTCTCATCTGATGACGACATCTGTCCGATGGCCAGAGAAACTGACCAGTCTGAGGTAATCTCTAAACCTTCTATGGTTTCCTGTTCTACACCTGTTGTGCTTAGCACATCTGCTGGAGAGATTAACCTGCAGGTCTACAATGACCAATTGCTTGATGATCTCTCTAATGCAATAGATACTTATACACGAGTGAAAGTTGAGAATGATAACATAAGGGCTAAGAATATTCGGCTTGTCAAGGATATTGAAGTTAGTAAAGCAGCTGAACTAAGATCAGCTGAAACTGTTCAGAAGGTGACTAAAGAACTGGAGGTTCTGAAAGCCAGTACTACTGATCAGGAAAATCTGATTAAGGAACAATGGACTTATAATGAAAGACAAGCTGGAGAACTCAAAGTCATTCAGGCTAAGTTTGATGAACTCTTCCGACTGCATGAGAATCTGAAAATATCTGGGACAATTTGCGTAAGAAAATAGAGGTTTTCACGAAATCTTCTAAGACTGTTCAAGATCTGAACAACTATTTTCGTACACCAATTGACAAGAAGGGAATTGGGTATGAGAACCCTTCTGGATCCTCAAAAGCCCCATCTGGTTCACATCAGAAAAGTGTAACCAAATGAGTTTCTGATCAAGATAAACGAAAAGCCAAATCTGTATCAGATAAGGGAAAAGGATCAGCTGACCAGGCAAGGCAAGCCCCTGATCAGAAATGGAACAAAAATGGACCCCAACTGATCAGACACCAGCCGATGAATCAACAGAAGAATCTTGTTCTTCTGAAGAGACCTCAACCAAATCAGCAGAGTAGGCCTCAGTCTGGAATATCTCGTAAGGGACAGTATCAGCTGAAGTCAACTCAATCCAAGCTACCTGACAAGCAAGCTAATGGTAAACTGCTAAGACCATCTATGCCAAAAAGATATGAATCTTTTAATGGTAGCAGTCGTACCTACCCTTACAATAAGAAACCTAGGGCTGCTGCACCTGAGCCACACTGGATTAAAAGAAGACAAGTTTCAATGAAAAATCTCAAGTCTTCTGATTCATCCAAGGCTCACACTAATAATCATAATGATCAGATTGCATATGAAGAAACATATGATTATGTAGATGTTTATGGGAGACAAATCAAGCCTTCTGTGTTCAACAAAGGTGCCAGATTTGTGTGGATCCCGAAAGGTACTTCTAACCCCCCAGGACCCAATTCTACTGGGGTACCTAAAATCTGATTTGCTCGCAGGCTCGAGTGGGACTAACTAATAAAGGAGGTGTACAAGCAACTATCTGGTACATAGATAGTGGATGTTCAAGGCACATGACTGGAAGTCAACATCTCCTCAGCAACTACATTGAGAAAACAGGCCCACGAGTTCTCTTTGGAGACGACAACTTTGGTTTCACCAGAGGAGTTGGAACTTTAGTGAACGATGATGTACAGGTTACATGTGTTTCATGCGTTGATGGCTTAAGGCAAAACCTGTTATCTGTATCATAGTTATGCGACAATGGATTTAGTGTTGAGTTCTCATTAGATCAATGCACAATCAGAAATCGAGCGACTCAACAGATTTTGCTAACTGGCTCCAGAAAAGGAACGATTTATACAGTAGATTGGGACAGTTGTCCAAGAAATGCATGTTTGATTGTTAAGAGTTCAAAAAGCTCCAGTTGGCTCTGGCACAAGAGAATGAGCCATCTGAACTTCAAAACTCTTAACAAGATAGCGAGGATGTCTTTGGTTGAAGGTGTCCCGAATGAAGTATTCTCTAAGGATCAAACATGTACCGCATGTCAGAAGGGAAAACAAGTAAAAGCTTCATTCAAAGGGATACCTTCTCCTCCATCCAGCAGAATACTGCAACTGCTCCATATGGATCTATTTGGACCAGTTACGCCTCTTAGTTTCAGTGGACGCAAATACACTCTAGTGGTCGTGGATGATTACTCCAAGTTCACCTGGGTTGTATTCTTGTATAAGAAGAGAGAAACTACAACAAAGTTACCTGAACTTCTCAAGAAGATTCAGAATGAGAAGGGTCTCAGCATAATGAAAATCAGATCAGATAAAGGTACGGAATTCTTGAACCAGTTTATATCTGACTTTTGCTCTGTGTTTGGTATACATCATGAGACATCAGCCGGAAGAACACCACAACAAAATGGCGTAGCAGAAAGAAGAAACAGAACGCTTAAAGAAGCTGCACGCACCATGTTAGCTGAGCATGCAACTCAAAGTCGTTTCTGGGCAGAAGCTATCAATACAGCATGTCACACGCAAAACAGATGTTCTCTGACTAAGATTCACTTTAAGACACCTTATGAACTGTGGAAGGGCAGAAAACCTCGTGTTTCTTACTTCCATATTTTTTGGGTGCAAGTGTTTCATACACACAATGGGAAGAGTTAGTTAAGAACCTTCGATGCCAAGTCAGATGAGGGTATATTCTTAGGATATTCCTCAACTAGCAAAGCATTTAGGGTTTTCAACAAACGAACTCTAGTTGTGGAAGAAACACCTCATGTGGTCTGTGATGAGTCAACATCTGATCAAGAGAAATCTGCAGCAGAACAAGAAGTACCAGACAAACCAGATTCACTGAAAATGGATCAATTAAGGCTCAAAGGAAAGGATCCTAAATACGTTACTGTATATGTTCCTAACTTTGATCTTGACGATTCACCTGGTCAGTCAGACCCTAAGGTAAGTACAACTGTCAATGAAAAAGCTGGTACAGCTGAGACAGTAACAACTGAACCATCTGGTTCAGGGAGAACACCTGATGTTCCGGCGGACTGACTTCTGCACATGATGAGTCCAACATCAGCTGAGACATGTCCATGCCAAGTGAATCCTACTCAAGTACCTCTCCCAGTCTCTAGTGATGAATCATTATCAGAAGAGGATGATGTTCTCAAAACAGATGACAATCAGGACAGAAGGACCTGGATAACCAGCCATCCAACTGATCTGATCATCGGAGACCCATCTGATAGAGTCAGAACTAGACATCAGATTGGTGAAAGTGCAATGTATTGTTGTTATTTGTCTTTGAAGGAACCACTCACTGTTTAAGAAGCTCTATCTGATGCAAGCTGGATTTTGGCTATGCAAGAAGAATTAGAACAGTTTGAGAGGAATCAAGTTTGGGAACTTGTAGACAGACTAACTCACCAAGATGTGATTGGAACTAAGTGGGTATTCAAGAACAAGAAGGATGAACACAATGTAATAACCAGAAATAAGGCAAGACTTGTTGCTAAGGGATATTCACAATCGGAAGGGATTGATTATGATGAAACCTTTGCACCAGTCGCTGGTCTGGAAGCCATTCGGCTATTTTTGGCCTATGCAGCTCATAGGGGATTTATTGTGTATCAGATGGACGTAAAGAGTGCATTCTTAAATGGGGTACTAGCTGAGGAAGTTTATGTTGAACCACCTCCTGGCTTTGAAATGAGCAACCAAGTGTACCGTTTAAGAAAAGCTCTTTATGGACTGAAACAGGCTCCTAGAGCTTGGTATGATACACTGTCCCAGTTCTTGATAAAGAATGGATTCACCAAGGGATTGATTGATCGGACCTTGTTCAGAATAGAAGATGGAGAAGACATTCTCTTGGTTCAGATCTATGTGGACGACATTATATTTGGTTCTCCCAATCAGAAGCTATAGGAGAAATTCAGTAAGTTGATGCAAGGGAAATTTGAGATGTCCGTGATGGGTCAGATGAGCTACTTTCTAGGTCTTCAAGTCAAGCAAGCTCACACTGGGATATTCATCTGCCAGGCAAAATACACAAGGAATTTGTTGGCTAAGTATGGAGTTTAATTGCAAGGAAGCTTTAATTCCAATGTTGACTGCATTTTAGATGGACCCAGATGAAGGTGGTAAGAAGACTAATCAGAAAGAGTATAGGGCTTTGATTGGATCATTATTATACCTCACTGCAAGCAGACCAGATATAACTTTTGCAGTAGGTGTATGTGCTAGATTTGAAGCTAATCCCAAACAAAGCTACCTGGAAGCAGCTAAGCGGATTCTTAAGTATCCAAGAATCTTGTAAACTTAGGCTTATGGTATCCAGCAGATGATAATCTAGAGCTTAGTGGGTACTCTGATTCTAATTATGGAGGATGTAGGATAGATAGGAAATCTACATTAGGTACTTGTCAGTTTCTAGGAAGCAAGCTGGTCTCGTGGTTTTCTAAGAAGCAGACATTTGTTGCCACATCTACTCTTGAAGCGTAGAATATATGGTTGCCGGTAGTTGTTGCTCCCCAACCGCTTTCTCGACTTTGTCGCGGTGAGGATTACAACATAAATGCTACCAATGTGCCTATCTTCGTGATGATAATAATGCGATTGCTATCACTCGTAATCGATTCGCATTACGAGATGCAAACATGTGGACATCGACACCACTTTATCCGAGACCATGCAGAAAGAAGAAGAAGAACATCGAATGGAAAAAATCCATCGATTCAGAGATAAGATATTTGGATTTAGGAGATGAGGCTCGAGTATTTTTGGTGGTCCGATCTCAAATACCAAATTGGTTAAGAAATTGATAGAAGGATGAAGGTCGATTGGAAGAAGGAACTTCATCGATCGTAAAAGGATCGATTATGCATCTTGTTATATATCTGAACGATTGAAGAAGGAACTTCAATCGATAAGGTTAGTCTTAAAGAGGGTCTATCTGAGAAAAACATTGTTGGGAAAATTTGCTAAGGCACAGGCTATAGTAAGATCATCAAAACAGAAGAGTTGGATCAGATACAACTGGTAACTGGTTGATTACAACATCAACCAGTCAGATACGTTTTCTGTTTACATTATTTGAACTTATCTACTTTTCTGTAATGATTACTGTTTACCTTACTTTATGACGCAAGCATTGCACTCATTAAATGCGGACGTGGGGATTGTGTATTTAATTACATTTAATGTGTATTTTTATCGTCCAAATACATTCTGTACTTTTTCTCAACTGCACGATTATTCTACTTTACGGCCGCTTAATCTAAGTCGCTCTTTTTAAAATACGAATACTCAAGTATTTGTGGGAAGTCGTGTAAAATGTTTTTCCCTCGCACCTTAAAACCCTAAAAGGTCATTCAACTTCTTGCTTTCGAAACCTTTACCCAAATTCTCCGAAGCAAACCTCATTTCACTTAAGAGAATTTAAATCGATTATTTCAAAACTCTTCTTCATTCAAATCGATTTATGGTAATTGTTATTTGATACTATGTGCATTTCTTTGTTGAACATCACTTATAATATATGTCGTATACACTGTGTTATTTCATATCTTGTGAATTAAAGCTTTATGTAGATTAATGATTGAATACATATGTGCTAATATGTGTATATATCTATCATGAAATTCATGTGGAAAATTCATGTCCAATGATTGAATATTTTGGGTAATTTCTCTTGCTGGTATTGATATATATAAAAACATTTACTCACAAATAATATTTTTGATGTAGAAATGACACAATTAACAGCAAATCCAGGACAGGGTAAAAAGATGTGTAATTTCCTATCGATGAAGAAGGACATCGTCGATGAAAAATACGCCATATTCAACACGACGACGGATGCTGAATCAAGGGAAATATTGAATTGTCTCCGTGCCGTTAGGCTTGAACAGTTCTGCTATAGACATCTAGATATTGTACATACGTATGAAACACTTGAGTTTCTGTACAATCTAGAGATGGATGGTGAAGGACGGTTGACATCTTCTGTGGGCGGTTTTGACATCCTCATTACTGATGACGATCTTTTCCGAATCTTTAGACTACGAACGGGAATCGTTGATCTGACCTCATTCACAATAGGAGTTGACGATAAAACCTATCTGAAGGATGTCCTGTTAAGACGGCCAACATAGAGCAAGTTTTCAATGTCAAAGTTCAACATCTCAGACGGAAATATCACCTTCTGTTTGAGATAGTGTCCAAGGTGATTCTGTGTATTACGCACAACCTAGATGCTCTTACTGCTGTGAAGCAGAATGTGATGACAGCCATAATCAGCAAGGCCGATAATCTGAACTGGGTTGGACTGTTCAAGTCAAGGTTGCTGAAGGAAACAACCAAGTTCAAGCTGAACGAGAGGAACGAAGTTTATCTAACTCTGAAATGCTCATACATCCACAAGGTGTCGATTCTGCTGAATGACAAGCTGCTAGATAACTTCGAGTGGAACGAGGAAGGAAAGAAAGTCTACTTGGCAAAGTTTAAAGGCATTTTGGGGAAGAATGAACCCTTACCTGAGCAGTCAGATGATGACCCCACACCATATGTGCCCCGACCAATAGGAGAAGTCAAGGGTTCCAGAACTGCAGAGTCATCTGAGACTCAGACTGCTCCTAAGAAGTTGAAGAGAAAGACTCTGGCTAAAAAGCCAGAAGGAGCAGAGAAGAGGCAGAAAAAGATTACTTCAATTCTGCAAAAGGCAGTGGCAGACCCATCTGAGCCAATTCCAGAGACAGGCGAGCCTGAACAGATTGGACAAGAAACTGGGATGATATATCTGGAATCAGATGTGGAAGCTGCTGAGAGTCCAGATCGAACCGTCAGCATGGAAAGGGAAGCTGTTCAAGAGGAACAAATGCAGGAGGGAGCTGTTGACAGTTCAGCTGTGAAGGAAGTAGAGACTGCACCATCTGAGGAAGAGTCGCCTTCTGATTCCCTGCCTCTTAGCTCTGTATTTCGGAAGGAGAGATCTCCGACTCCGACATCCAAGTCGCCCTCACCCCCCACCCCAGCTGACTGAGCCTTCTTCTGATCTGCCTCCCTCCTCTCCACAGTTGGAACAAATTCCTGCTTCGGAAGCACCGACTGCACCAGAACCAGTTATTCCCACTACTGAAGAGCCGACTGACGCAGAAGCTAAAATGGTTGAGGAATAGCCGATTTTAGAATCTGAGCCAGCAAATGACAGATACGTCTCAGTTTCCCACAATCCTTTCAAGACAAAGATTCGGCTGGGAACTCCTGAGGAAAAAGATCCCGTGGTTTACATCTTGAAGTAGCAGGTAAAGACATATCTGCTTGAAATTTGTCCTGACCTCATAAACCATCCGGGTCCTCAGGAAAAGCTGGAGGAGATTGTATTCTGGAGGGACATAAGGCTAAAGACGGTGGAGGAGTTCTTAATTCTGATGAAGTCCCTCCCAGGGGACTACTTCGTCGATCTGGAGGCGAAATGTTTGGCAAGTGCTGGTATTTAAAGCGTGATCGAATTGGCCTCTGATGATGATATCAGATGGTTAATTCATGATAGGTTCAAGATTCCACAGATGGAAGAATGGGTGGACCAAGAATATCAGTACGTTGAGCAAGCTGCCGATGAACCAAGACTGGGTGATGCAGATGAGACCCACCTTGGCGAGGCATCAACTTCTGATCAGACTACTACGTTGAGTGTCGATACCCTAGATCTCATAACTTCGAAGATTCAGGATGGGGTAAAGGCTTCAATTAATGCCCAATTCACATCGCTCACAACAGCTCTGATGAAGCAATTTGAGGAGGAACAGAGCGGATTAATTGAGACAGAAAGGAAGCTAACTGCGGACAAGATCACACTCATGCATGATTAGATTCTTGAATCTAAGTCTCCAGACCTCCATGTTGGGTGACACACAGATTTTACTAGAAAGTGTCTGGGGTCTCTGGAGCATACAGAAACCTGCTTGGATCTAGGGTGGAAACGTTTTGAGGGTTCAGTCAATCAATCGAAGAAGGCAATTGAATCTGCTCTGAACAGGCTTCTGAGCCTCGAACCTTCGTTTGCCACGCCTATGGATATTGCCAGTCTCAAGGAGGAGATTTCAGCTCAACTGAGGAATCTGACGAATAAGCTGTCACCACTTTTTGATGAAACCAAAAAGGGGGAAGGACAAGAGCCAGAAAAACAGATGCAGTTGATACTTGCTGAAACCTCATCTGCTCAACCTGAACAGGCTGCTGAACCATCTTCCATGCCCGAACCTTCTATACCAGCTGTGAATATTCCGGACAACGAACTAGTGGAATTATTTCAAACAGTTGAACAACATGGGGAAGCCATAGCAACTCAGGGAAAAGAACTCTCTGAACAGAAGTTTGTTCTATCTGAGGTGGTTCAGAGAGTTGATAAGATTGAAGATTTTTCTTCCTCGGTCCAGAAAAGACAAGAAGCAGAAGATCAATCCAAGAGTCTAGAATTGGTAAAGAAGCCAGCTGAGGAAGAAGCTGCTGAGCTAGCTGAGGAAGAAGCTGTTGAGGCAGAGACTAAACTGAAGGAGAGAAAGAAAGGCAAACAAGATGTTGAAATACCAAGACAGACCAGGTCAAGGACTCAGCTATCTGCAGCAGAGGAGGAAGAGAGGAAAGCGAGAAGGGCAGTGATTGAGGCTGCAGAAAGGAAGAAGAAATTTGCTGACAGTAAAAGGCTGGCAACCAGATACGTAAGAAGGAAGAGGAAGAAAGCCGCCTCAGCAAAGGATGTATCATGGGAAGAGAAAGCCTTACCCGCTCCTGTAAAGGACATTCTGGTTTCTAAGAAGAAATGGGTGCCAGAATGGGACAAGATAAGAGGTGAATGGCTGATTGATGTATATATTCTGGAGAAGATCCCGAAAACAGATGATCAAGGCGAATTCAATGAAGAATTCAGAAGCTGGCTCGAGACAAAGCACCCTCAGTTCTACGATTTGGTGATGTCTGAAGGTGAAGAGATGAGTCTGATTCCGGAAGCACCTCCTTTTGAGACTATCCTTCCACCTCTCCGATCAGACAAGTCTCTTGATCCAGTGCGCTTCAAACAGATGTATTATGAATTTGCCAAAATGGGTGGGATCATTGAGAAGGACAGGCTGGCTGCTTTGATGGACAGAACGTACAAGGTCTTCAACATTCCTCCAGAACTTCAGAAATTCCATTATCGCTCTTAAGAAGATCAGAAGACAATTATAATCAGTCGATAGGTATTTTGTTGTACTGTGTAATCATGCATCAATGTTAATAAAATACCTTATCTTTCTCTAATTCTAAGACAACCTCTCATTGTCTTCTGAACTGCATGTTTTTATCTGTTGAGTACTTTTAATTATCTATTTTTGTGATTAACTGTTTTGGTTCCATCAAAAAGGGGGAAATTGTTGGGAAATTTGTAGTTTCGATGGAAGTTCCAAAACAGATAATGTAATAGAACCAGTCAGACCTGTTAGCTGACTGATGATGTAGATAGCAAATAAGATGACCAACTGAAGTGTATAGACAGCTGAAGTAACAGATAGGTCACATATTGAGGGGGAACTAAATATGTATAGTTTAAGTCTTGAAGATCAGAAGATCAGCTAACTTGAAGATCAGATATGCTGAAGATCTCATGATTGAAGCAGATAAGCTGAGGATCAGATGAGCAGAAGAATTCAAGACAGAAGACCCTTTCAGAAGACCTACATCAGATAACAACAAGAAAAGGTCAGTAAGTTGTGCTAAGAAACTTACGAACAAATGACCTAAATAAGGAAGACAGATCAGTGTTCGAACAGATCTGTGTCAGCTCCATCAGGTGACTACTTCAATGTTACCTAGTACGAGTCAAGTGTTAAGACAAGAAGAATGCCAACCTTGTTTCTTATTCAAGTGCTGCGAATCGTACTTGATAACCAATGAGGAGTCGACAACACACGTACGGAGTTCTGACAGTTTGCATAATGGCGGTTCAGTATCAACGGCTAGAAAAGGACAAGCTTGCATGCTTTCGGCCATGCAGTCCCTGGAGCACGTCAAATCCATCTACAGACCTACCTAAAATAGACCGAAATTTGAATTGCTCTCCAACGGCTAGTTCAATTTCGTGCCTATAAATAAGGGATCATACCTTCATAATAAGGTTACGTAAATTATCATCAAGCTCAAGCAATTTCCGCGAAAAGAACACCAAATCGAATATTATTTCTTAAGTGTTCATCCCTTAGTTCTTAGCAAGAATACTTATCATCTAGCTTTAGGCTACTTAGAAGATAGGATAGTATTTCAGTTGGAACAAAACAAATCTTATATCCAAACACTGTTAGGTTAAGTTTATTATAGCAGGATTTCTATCTAGGGTTTCTAGATTAGATTTATGGGATTGGTTGAGTGAGAACTCGTTAAATATCTATTGGTTATATTGTGTTGGACTAACACATTAAACTAAGTCCAGTTGGTTAAGTTGGTGCCCCTGCTGATAGGGAAGAGTGGACGTAGGACAAGTTGTCCGAACCACTATAAATCTATGTGCCTTTAATCTGCTTTACACATACTTGCACACTACTCTTGTTATCTACATGCATATTCTGTACCAGGATTAGACTAGCATCAAGCTACTGATCTGATCAGCTTAACACTTTAGTTATCTGATTCAAACCAGATTGGTCAGGATCTTTAGTTGAGTAAAACTGGTTTTCACACGGGTTAACTAATCTTCCGCACCATCAGTTAAACTGATAGACGCCAAACTGATCTGCCTGTCAGATCAGTAAGTCGGATATCAGTCCAAATTGATCCACTTCGCACTCTGATCAGATAAACGTACAAATCACATCTGATCCACGAAAAGTTTTTGAAGTCTATTCACCCCTCCCCTCTAGACTTCAACCCTCACTGAAACCCGTTCGGGACCTACACCTGGTTTGTGGCAGTTGAAGCAAGTTCCAGATTCTCCAGATCCTCTTCTGTTAGGTGAATCATTTCTTCGATAAGATCTGTCAGGTGACTTTCCAGCTTGCTTGTAATCAGAACTCCTCCTTTCTGATTTGTCACCACCTCTGTCTCCTTTGTGATCATCCCTTCGATCATCCTTTCTGTCATCTCTTCGGTCATCTCTCCGATCATCTCTTCTGTCATCAAAATGATCTCATTCTAGTGATCTGTCAGTAGATCTCCTATCTCTTCCTCTGCTTTGTCTATAGTCTTTGTAGAACTTTCTGTACTTTCCCATTTGAACATTTGATCGTTCAATCTTTCTAGTTAGCAGAGCAATCTGTTCATCTTTGCTGATGATGTTTCCCATTTGTTCAACAGATCATGAACTGCTACTGGTTGCCTGAAATGCAACATTTTTTGTAGAGTTTGTGGTAGCTTCAGAAGGAACATCATCTGATTCTCTGCCTCTTTCAATCAGATCAAATTCATGCACTTTCAAACTGAAGAACAGATCGTTCTGCTTCATGGTTCCAATATATTGACAATCTTTGATCACTGTTACTTTAGTATCCCATTTCTTTGTTAGTGATCTCAAAATCTTGTAGTTGATATCCTTATCTGACATTATTCGGCATAAATCACGCAGTCTGTTGACTCCTCGAGTAATTTTTCCATCAAGCTGATCAATCGTCTCGTTTGGTAACATCTTCAATTTCTTGAAGTTTACCAAGTTCAGCTTGTAATCTGCTATCCTTAATCAGATCATTACCTTTGCAAATTTCAGCAAGGGTATCCCATACTTCCTTAGCAGTCTTCAAATACTTGACCTTCTCACGTGTGGTAGAGTCTACAGTCTTCATGATCAGATGACTGACCACCGTATCCAGGTTGGACAATTTCCTCTCTTCTGCATCCATCAGCGAAGGACTCTTTCTGATTCTTGCTCCAACTGGTTGCGTAGGGTCTCCTCCTTCAGCTGGATTATAATGATAGATAATGATTGGTCATATCTCAAGAATCTCCCTCATTTTGTTGCTGATGACTCTTAGATGGTCACTCATGTCGAGAGACCAGTCGGCGTACTCGTCGACAGAGAACTTGGGCTGATCATGATTCATTGCAGACGTGTTATCCATGTTTACGTGAGTTTGAAGATTATGAGTTTTAAAAATGGATTTTTCAAGATCAGTTCAAGTGACCACAAAGATGACCAAATAAATTCTTTAGCTAGAAAATAATGAAGTTTAAGTTGTGGCTAAAGAAGTTGTTCTTTACATGTTGCCTTAAAAGATATCACCTCTATTTCATTACAAACAACTTGACTTTATCCCTAGATGCAAAGGGCATGATGATATAGAGCGAAAGTAGAAAGCTTTAGTAATTTTATACGACAATTTCAACCTATAGTTCAACTATTAAGTTGTGTGTCATCTCAACATATTATCCAAATAATAAAAGTTATGTATAATTCCTCAAATTTGATGACCAGAGAGACAGATAGATATACAATTTAACCTTCTACTCAAACAGTTGTTGGAGAAATAAATGCTCCGACAAATTCTTGATGCTTTAAAGTGTGAAAGGTAGACTTTCTATAGAGGTACAAATATGGGGTTGTACCTTTTAGATGCAACCAAATGTATTTATTATCTAGAAATAATTAACGACAGTCACATAGACAGAGGTAGTAACAATCTTCTATCCCTTTTTCATGCAAGAGACTGTCTTACGATTCTCAAATGAATGGGAACAAGGATCCCTAGGCATATAATGGCGGGGGAAGCCAATATTGTTTTAGATTAAGTGTAATATATGATGAAACTAGAAGACCAATAAAGATTAAGGCCCAACAAAAAGCTACTGCAACATGAGTTCTGTATAATGGAAAGAAACCACCATTTGCATCAGTCTTACGCTTGAAGACTCATTTGCAACCTATGGGTCTAACCTCTTTCGGCAACTCAACCAAGTCCCAAACTTGATTGGTGTACATCGAGTCCATCTCGAATTTCATGGATTCATGCCACTTCTTTGAGTCAACATCTAATGTTGCCTCAGTGTAAGTTTTAGGATCGTCTTTATCTGGGATCTCCATGTCATCATGTTCCTCTACAAGGAACCCATAATATCTAGTGGGTGGATTACGAACTCTAGTGGACTTATGGAGTTGTGGTTGTTCAGGCTGCACATTTTGATCGTGAAAATTTTATGGTGCAGCGATTTCATCGTCGATCGGGGAGGCCTCAAGAGTGACACTTCCTGATGCATCTTGAGCGAGTTTGAACTATGTTGTTCTCATTCAGCCTACTTGGAGTTTGTTGTTCGGGCAACACAACTCCAATTACGCTCCCACTAGCTGAAAGAGGATCACTTAGTGATAAACTTCCACCATGTGAGCTGCTGAATGCTCCCACTGATTCTTTGTCATGTTGCCTTGACAAGATATCAGTCTCCTTGTTAATTTGTGGTTCTTGAATTTATTCAAGTTCTATCGTCTTACGGTCTTGTTCCTTGAAGACGTATTCTTCTTCAAGGAATTTGGTCTGCCTAGAAACAATCATTGTTTGTTTCTCAGGGAGATAGAAATAATACCCTCTAGTTTCTTTAGGATATCCCACAAAGTAATCTTTTTCACCTTTCGATTCCAACTTATCAGTGAGCATTTTCTTCACAAACGCGGGGAAACCCCACATCCTTATGTGAGAGAAATTTGGCTTCTTGCCATGTCATAGCTCGTATGGCATATGCTCAATTGATTTGGATGGAATCATATTCAGAATGTAGATTGAGAGCGCGTATCCCCATAAGAGTGTCGGATGAGAGAAAAAGTTCATCATGGACCTTACCATGTCCAATAGGGTTCGGTTTCTCCTCTCAGACACTCCATTCATTTGGGGTGTACCGGGAGGAGTCCATTGTGATTGGATTCGATGCAACTTCAGATAATCAGTGAATTCATAGCTAAGAAATTCTCCTCCTCGATCTGATCGAAGAGTCTTAATACTCTTACCGAGATGCTTCTCTACTTCAACTTACAACTTTACCGAGATACACATACCCGAACCTAGAGAAATCATCAGTAAAAGTTATGAAGTAGCCAAATTGACCCCTAGCTAGAGTGGGTAATGGTCAACAAACGTCACTGTGGATCAACTCTAGAATTTCTTTGGCACGAACCCCTTTCCCAGAAAAGGGGTTTGTTGATAATTTTTCCCTTAAAGACAAGATTTACAATTTCCATAAGACTTAAAGTCGAATGGGGTTAAGTAGTCTAACTTTCTTAACCTTGCAATTCTTTTCTCATTTGCATGACCAAGTGTACAATGCCACAAGTAAGTCAGGTTTTAAAGATTACTAAGTTTGAGTCTTTTATTTTGTATATTAAGAATGTTATATCCACAATGCAACAAATATAAATTGTTGGTCCCGATGCTAACGAGTCTCACACGTGTACGGGGAGGGGGGGGAGGAATACACGTGTTCAGTGATTTTTCAAACTTTTTCTTCACTGAGGTCAGATGGGTCAGGTTATCCTGATATTTTTATCCTGAGAAGCACGGATTGCCCTGAGTCAAAGTCTACTGAGACAATGATCCTGAGCTGCTTTCAGAAGCTTCAGATTAGCCCAACTGATCCTGAATTTATCAGAGATTCTGAGGAGCTTGGATCAGATAATTATCTTACTGAACACTCAGTAGAGTTAGTTCAGTTTGATAACTATCTGTTCTAGCTACTAAAGTGTGCGGAATGGTTGGCCCTAAGTTTATACTCGTTTTAGCTTTGCTGAAATATCTTCTTCCTTTAATAAAACAGTGATTAAGGTTGTGACCAATTTTATGCAGTTCAGTGGATTGGTTCCAACTGAATATCAATGAAATATGCTTTCAGTGAAAAACATGTAACAGATAAAATGCAGTACAGAAAGCAAACAACACAGCTCAGAGACTCAAGCTCCTACGTCCACTCTCTCTGATCTTCAGAGAAATTCCTTAACCACTACCTAAAGCTTTCAGGCTAACTCACTGTAGCTTACTCACTTTTCTACCTTGAGTTTTCTGGCTGACTCACTGCAGCTTACTAACTCAAACACACACAAGTGTTCAGACTACCACAAGTAGCTTACTAACTTCTTCTCTAGAGTTTTTTGGCTAACTCACTGTAGCTTACTCACTCTTTACAACTCTAACTCACCAAAAAAACACACACAAACTACCTTAACAATGGGTTTGGGTTTTGGGTTGGTTTCCAACTAGGGTGAGATATCCTTTACAATAAGAACTAATGCAAAGGCTAGGATATCTCTTCTAAGATTTGGATATATCTATCAATCTAGGCTTAGAATAGTGAGCTCTCTCCAATGTGAAACACTTGGGAAATTCTAGGGTTTTCGAGTGCTTCAATTTGCAATAATACGAATGAGCTCTTGAGTTGCTTTGAAATTTCCCGTAACCTCTCAATGTAAAGGGTCACTGGTATTTATAGGCAACTTCACCAAGGTCACTCTTTGAAAAAACTATCCGTTGGAAGATATAGCTTTATGAGTTTCCTCTTCTTGTGTTTGATGAACGGCTATTTTTAGGGTTTGAACACTCCCTTGCATGTTTTAGGAAATATGTAGTCATGTAGCCAATCACCAATTTTTGCAGTCTGGAACTTAGTACTATTGACATAATTCAGGGTCCTGTCGCTTTCAGTGTCAGTGAAGTACAACGTTGTCTTCCTCTGATTGGTTCTTGTCTTTAGTTAATGTAGACAAACAAAACGGCTCTTTTTGGTCAATCTCTCTGAATGAGACAACCTTAAACAACACTTAGACTTAGTTCCTTTTGTCTGCACTAGAATGTTTTTGGCAATATCTACTTTTCTGAACATGTGCGTTTTTCTCAGTTTTGTAGTCTTCAGATAGATATTATTCAGTGCCTCTGAACATTCAGGTTATACTGAGTGTTCAAGATCTTCATCGAGTCTTGAGAACTCTCGAGTTTTCGGTGTCTTCAAAGAACTTCATCGAGTCTTGGTGTCTTCAACAACTTACTGAGTCTTTAGTGTCTTCAAAGAACTTCATCGAGTCTTGATGTTCAAAGAACTTATCGAGTCTTGGCGTCTTCAAAGAACTTCATCGAGTCTTTGATGTCTTGAAGAACTTATCGAGTCTTGGTGTCTCAAAGAACTTCATCGAGTCTTCAGTGTCTTTAGTAACTTTTTGAACATTCAGTTCTACTGATTCTTTAGTTACTCAGTACCTTCTGAGTTCTTCAGTAACTTCAAGATCTAACCTGATCTATATTTGCTAACTATACATTATGCAGATATCTTCCTGAACAATCTATGCTGAAACCTGACTCAGACTATTAAGATTATCCTGAACATGTCATACTCAGGGGTTTTTGGGATCTAATCAAAACTTCTTTATTAGATTCATCTCTCAACAATTTCCCCCTTTTTTGATGATGCCAAAACCATCTTGTTACATTTAAGAAAACCTAACCTATCCTTAGGTTTCAGTTTATCTATTACAAACCAAAAATGGTATTTCACCCAACAATTTTCTAAACAATCTGGCATATCAAGTGATTAAAGACATGTAAAAAGATAATTATCTTTTGAGCATAAAGATAAAATTTTCATTGATATAGGATAAGAGTTACAGATTACAATGAAAATCAAAATAAATAAGAAGAACAAAGTCTTCAGTCTTCTTCCACTTCATCTTCTGGCACTTCCAGGTTGAACATCCCGTAGTATCTCTTCTTCAGTTCATCCATTGCCTTGATGATATCAGGGTTGTTTCCTGTTAGGCCTAGGTGGATGGCATACTGGCCTATTTCCTGAGAAATGGCTGCTTCATTCACATAGCCATTCTCAAACCTAGGAGCTAGGTACATGTATGGACCAGGGGCTACTATCTGCGTGTTTCCTCCAACTTTGTAGGTATTTAGGATAGAATGTCAGTAAGTACTCAATGAAGACTTCATTCTTATCCGAGCTGCTCCCCCTCCATTCTCTCAGAATCTCATAATAGAACCAGAAGGTTCTCTTGATCTCTTCCCATGCATCATTGAACTGTATATGCATACACTTGTCAATGTGCGGCCACTTCTGAGTCTTCTCCGTACCCCTCCTTTTGCTTAAAAACTTTTTAAAACCACATCTTCTTTTCTGCTCTTCTTCTTCTTTCTTCTTCCCGATCGTTGGGACAATGGAAAAACCAAGCGGCGATCTTCTTCTTTTTTCAATCTTAAGAGCTTTTGAGTTTTCTTGGTATCGAAGACTTCTTTTCGAGTTTAGGTTTTCTTCCTTTTCAGCTTCTTCCTCGGATTCTTCAAATTCCATTATCAACTTCCTCTGAGTAGGTTTTGAAACTTTAGCTCTTTTCTTCTTTTCTTGTTCCACGAATGCAACAACCTTTCTCTTTTCATGTCTGACTTGCTCTTCACCGGCTTTGCTTGTCTCAACCATCCTTCTATCACTCAGTTTTTCACCAATTACTTCCTGAATGGTTTGCTCAGATGTTTGAGTGAAGGTAGGTTTTTCTGCTTCTTTGAACTTCAGTTTCTCAGTGGCTTCAATCTCACTTAAGACATCCAAAATTTTCTTTCCTTCAGCTTCTTTTTGAGCCTTTCTCTCCAAGGTTTGTGCCAACAACTCACTTAATTTGCCACCAGGCCTTTCCCTCTTTTTGGCACCATACCATGGGAGTAGTTGAGTCAGTGCAGTATCCATATAGTATTGCTCCTTGCCCATACTGCGTACTGCCCCTGCCAACTGATCATGCTCATCCTCTAGCCTCATCATGTAATTCTTGGCCATTGAGAATTCATCTGCGAGTGGAGCAAACTGCTTTGAGAACACTTCATGCATCATGTCTGTCATCTTGGTCATGAGCAGGGAGCCCATTTCCTCAACAGCTTTCTTGATTATCTGATCATTCTTCTCAATCAGTTTAGCTTCAAGGTAAGCAGTTCTGGTTTGATACCTCTGCTTCATCTCTGCATTGAGCTCAGTTTTAACTACATCAATCTTTCCTTCCAAAGTAGTCATTTTATCTGCAAGAGTTGTTTGTAGTTGCAGCATGTCTAAAGATGAACTCAGATTTTCTAGCTTTTGAGATTGGCTTGCCAAGGTTTCTTCAATTTGAGTCACTTTCTCCACCATTGGCACCACCTTCTTCAATTTATCTAGGATAGGACTGAAATCAATTTCTGGAGGCAAAACAATTGTCTCCAACTGAGCTGGTTGCTCCAATTGAGCCTCAGTCTGCGTATCATACATAACAGATTTAAAGATAGGAACTTCAGTAGCTTTGGCATAATGTATAATAGTGCCAAAAGAAACCTGAAGAGTGCTAACTTCAGTCTGAGGATGTGTGATATCGGTCATCTTGACATCGGTGTCCTTCTCCATCGACTTTCGATCTCTTTTTCTTTCTCGATGATCATGCGAGGTTTCTTCTCCCCCTCAGATTGCCTTTCTGCATCACCTCCCTGATCTCCATCTTTGTTCTGATCATGAGAACTTGATGCATCTACTATTTCAGTATCTTTCCTTTCAGCTAACTTCTTTTTCACCAATTCATCAAAGTCAGCAGCTTTCATCCTGAGCTTTGTCTTTTGAAAGTTCGAGAATTGATCGGGGTAGTATTTGTCTCAAAGATTCCACCACTCATCTCCTCCGAATGATCGATGTTTGGCATTTAGGAAGTGTCGATTCAGGGATGTATCTTGTTGTTACGAGCTTTGAAGAGCATATCTCGAAGGTCGGGATAAGAATTTAGCTTCGAGTGTCGATCCGGGATGAACCATTCCCCCTTGCTCCGCCATTCAGGCTCTTCGACTTCTCCCTTCTTCAATCTTGGGCTTTCAGGAGCAGTTTGCTCAGATTGTACAAGTTCGATCTTTGATGGATCAAGAAAAGGTTCATTGAGCGTATCCAAGTTCAAGCAATTCACGAGGTTGATCGATCAAGAAGTGCAGACTTGTATTTCTTCAGTAGAGATCTGAGGTCCCTTGAAGATTTCCTGAGAGATTTTGTCTGAGCTCAGAGATGTTTCAAGTACCTCAGAGAAAACCTGCTCCTCAGTTTCTTGCTCCTGCACATTTGTCACTACCTGAGCAAGAACCTGAAGTGGAGATTTCAACCCTTGCTGGCCTTCAGGTTGAGTTTCTTCAGTTTCACTGGCCTCCTTTTCCGCAATTGTTTGAAGCCTTCTGCGCTTCTGAGGAGCCAGTGCTTTCTTCTTCAGTTTCTCACCTTTCTCTCTTTTAATTTGCATCAGGGCTTTCCCCCTAGCTTGTTTGGCTTCTTCATTAGTTTTCTCAGTGGATTTTCGAGAAAGTGCGTCTTGTTTCCGACTTGCTCCTGCTTGTTGTATCTTCCTCAATTTTCTTGGCGGTCTCCTCCCGAGACTCAAGTTTTTTTCTTTTTTCTTTCCTCTCAAAGTCTTCTTCGTTGGTTTGAACATGATTTTTGACTTTGGAAAGGAAGTGGAATCGGCAAAAATGTCCTCCTCTTCTCTGCACGTTTCCAAGATAAATGCAATCTTGGTTGCATGTAGAATTTTTCCCTTGATAACTACAGAGCCATTCACCTTCTAAATTTGTTTGTCTTGATCACTCACCACCTTGATCAAATAGTGCAACCAATTGAATGCCATAGTAGGTGAATCTTCAATCGCCGCCATTAGCCTTAACTTAGGCGTGCTTATCTGTTCGAAACTACCATATCTACTCATGATGCATTTGCTTACAATATCCAACAATACTCGATATTTAGGCTTCAAATGCCTCTTATTCAAAGTAGCTTCAAACTTTACCGGATGCTCAGTAATTTTATCCAAATACTCTTGTTCCCTACCCATCATGTATACCGTAGGGTCTTCACCTCTATCACTTAACTCATATATGACATTCAGATTCTTAGGAATAATATATAATTCCCTAACAAAATCCACATATTTTGTACTATGTTCCAAATGCAACACCGTAATCTTAGACTCTATGCAATTTTCGTCATCCAACTGCATATTAGAAACAAACTCAATTACCTCCTCGCATATTCAAAGATCTGGTTGATTTGTGATCAGACAAGTAAGCTTTGCCATACGAATCATATGCAACGCCTCCTCCTCGTGAGGTGCATTGGATGTGCTTTCCAGAGAAATAACATATTCGTACCATGGTTTGTTGGAAATGGCGAGTTTGTCGTATATAGAGAGTGTCATTTTTTTTGGTGATTTTGAGTGAAGGATTTTTTAGATAAGAGATTTCTGGGTAATCGAAGGTTTTGAAGCAGAGGGTTTGTGAAGACGAAGGCCTTTTTGAAATAGGGCTTGAATGGAGTCTTTGTAATGGATATAGGATTTTGATTTATGGAAAATCGCGTAGATGAAGGTTTTGACGGTCAAGATTAAAAACCGACTAAAATGGGTATTTGAAAGGACGGTTTCGCAAGTACTTAGCCACCAATTTATCCATATTGGTGATTAATGAACAGTGCATTTAATTACTGTTCCTGCAGACCATTGACTTTCCTCGAGAATTTCAAAGGTCCCGCCCAATTATTTCTTCAGGTGTTTTGTCATTTATTACCAATGATTACTGAGATTCAGATAGACAATAAATGTGGTGCATGAGTAAATACTTCTTCAGACTAATTTTCTCCATCACTCTTACTGAGTTTTGACCTTGATAAAATGTCAAGATAATATCGAAATCTTGAACTTCAGGATAACTGAGTTTCCCAAGACTCGGTGTTCAGGACTCTCAATTTTATCCCGAAGTTTTTCAAGTAAAAACACGAGAAAACTTCATGCATCCGAAAACCTTCAATTTTTTGATTTGCTTTATTCACTGGATCCAACATGCCTAATTCAATCGATAGTTCCCGAAATCTTGATTCAACCCAAAGGTTTAGTCAAGATATCACTCTCTTTTATCAAGATGAATTTTCTCCATTTCGATGTCTTTCTTCTCAACATGATCTCTCGATGAAGTGATGTCCGATATCAACATGCTTACATCGGTGTGTGCAAATACAGGATTTTGTGTAATAGCAATTGCACTATTATTATTATCACAAAATATAGGTACTTCATTGGCTATAATCTTATAATCCCTCAATTGTTGTCTAAGCCAAAGAATCTATGCACTGTGACTTCCTCGCAACCATGTATTAACTTCAAGTAGTCTTTGGTTGCTACCGAGGTTTGTTTATTTGAAAACCATGATATTAGTTTACTTCCAAGAAATTGACAAGTTCTCGTGGTAGACTTCTGTCAATTCTACATCCTCCATAATCAAGATCTCGAATAACCGGTTAATTCAAGGTTATCATCGGTTGGATACCATAATCCTCTATTCACAAATTGCCTTTAAGATATTTCGTAATCTTTTTGGCGCTTTGCATGTGACTAGCCTTAGGATTAGCTTGGTATCTTGCACATATCCCAACAACAAATGTTATATCGGGCTTACTTGTCGTGAGATATACTTGATGATCCAATGATCCTCTATAATCGGTGTGATTTCTCGATTTGCCTTGAGATCGAGGATCCATCTTGTAGTTAGTATTCATGGGAATTCTAACTGCATTGCAATTCGGTACTCCATACTTTGCAATCAGATCTCTGGTGTATTTTGCTTGATTGATGAATATTTCTTCCTTAGTTTGTTTCACCTGAAGTCCAAGAAAGAAATTCATCTCCCCCATCATTGACATCTCAAACTTTCCTTTCATCAGAGTAGAAAACTTTTCACACAACTGATGATTTGGAGATCCAAAATGATGTCATCCACATAGATCTGAACTAGTAAAATATCATTTCCATATTCTATCCAGAACAAAGTCCTATCAATAGTTCCTTTGATAAAACCATGGTAAGTAAGAAACTGAGAGAGGGTATCATACCATGCTCGGGGTGCTTGCTTAAAACCATACAAGGCTTTCCTGAGCCTGTAAACTTGGTCATTCTGACAAAATCCTGGAGGTTGTTCCACATATACTTCCTCCTTAAGCACGCCATTCAGAAATACACTTTTCACATCCATCTGATAGACTGTGAATTTCATGTGGGCAGCATATGCAAGAAACAATCTGATGGCTTCTAGTCTTGCAACAGGTGCAAATGTTTCATCATAATCCAAGCCTTCTTCTTGGGAATAACCTTGTGCAACTAGCCTTGCCTTGTTTCTCACAATGTTGTTGTTTTCATCTCTCTTATTCTTGAACACCCACTTAGTTCCAATCACATTGTGCCTTTTAGGTCTGTCCACTAGCTCCCAAACTTCCTCAGGGGAAATTCCATTCAGAACATTGTCAGAGACATTCGTTCCCCCTTGGTTGATAGATTCAGAGTTTGCCTCAGCTGTGACCACATCTTCATCGACATTACATACCTGAGTCTGAACTGGTGTATGCTCAGATTGGTCAGCTTCAGTGTGTTAGCTTTCCTTCAGTGAAGAATTTTCATCCCGAGTCTCACCATCCTGAGCTTTTTCATCCTGAACTTCTTTGTCTGAGTCTGATTCACTCCATTCTCTTGGTCAGTTCTTCTGAGTCATGTTCCTGTTTCTTCTGAACACAAGTAGATTCATCAAAAACAACATGAGGTGTTTCTTCCACAATAAGAGTCCTACAGTTGTAAACTCTGAAGGCTTTACTGACTTCAGAATATCCCTTCATCACTTTGCTATCAAAAGTTTTCAACTGATCTTTACCATTATTGTGTATGAAACACTTGCAACCAAACACACAAAAGAAAGAAACAAGAGGCTTCCTTTCATTCCACAGCTCATATGGAGTTTTTCCTTGATTCTTGGTTAGCATGGATCTGTTCTGAGAATAGCATGCACTGTTGATAGCTTCAGCCCAAAATCTCTTAGGAATATCAGCTTCAGCAATCATTGTTCTTGCAGCTTCTTTCAGAGTCCTATTTCTTCTTTCAACAACACCATCCTGTTGTGGGGTCCTTGCAGCTGATGTTTCATGGGTTATTCCATTTGCTTCACAATAATCAGATATGATATGATTGATAAACTCAGTTCCTTTATCTGATCTGATCTTGACCACACTCAGATTCTTTTCAGTAGTGAGCCTTTTCAGTATTTCTGGCAGTTTTGTCTGAGTTTCCTTCTTACTAAGTAAGAATATGACCCATGTGTATCTAGAGTAGTCATCAACTACCACAAATGTATATTTCCTACCATTTGTGCTTACAGGTGTTACTGGACCAAAGAGATTCATATGTAACGATTTGCGAAGATTCATCAAGAGAAACATCTACTTTGCTTTTTGAAAGATGCTCGATTTGTTTTCCTTTCGACGGGCATCACAAACATGATCTTTCTTGAACACTTCATTTGGTAACCCCTCACAAGTGTTAATCTTGCAAGTTTGTTCAGGGTTTTAAAGTTTAAGTGATTCAGTCTTTTGTGCCACAACCAACTGGTATCAGTGGAACTTTTTGCAACCAAACATGTATCTTTAGGAGATAATTTCCAATCATGAAGATACACATTTCCTTTTCTAGTACCAGTCAGTAAAATTTTCTGTGAAGTATTGTCTTTCACATAACATAAGTTCTTTGAGAACTCAACTTTAAATCCTTTGTCACGTAATTGGTGATAGAAAACAAGTTATGCTTTTAAACCGCATAAATATGAAACACCATGGATATGAAGAATCAACTTCAAGAGTTCCATATCCCCGTTTTGTCCTTTTGAGTTGTCTCCAAATGTGATCCGAGGGCCTTTTTTGCTAAACATAGTCCGTGAGTAGTTGCTTATATCCTGTCATATGTCTTGAACATCCATTGTCCAGATACCATACAGCAGATGCCAATTCATTTCCACTCATCGAGTCTTTAGGTTGTATTCATTCAAATTTCAAAGTGCCCTTTTTCCTTTACTTGAAAAACAGGTCGCTTTTTTAGGTACCCATTTGGTTTAGGGTCCTACCAAAGTTATTTGTACCTTTTGGAACCCAAATCGCCTAATAACTCTAATTACTTTAGAGTGGCTGATTTGTCTCCCATAAACATCTACATACACATTCACTACCCTAGGTGCCTTGGCAAGACCTTGTGTATGAGTGCAAATTTTTAGCATGAACATGAGCCTTAGAGTTCTTCTTGGGTTCGGGCTTTTTGTTCAAGTGTCTTAGCTTTGTGCTTGGTGGTCTCTGTCTCTCACGACTTGGGTTCAAGAAACCTTTAACCTTAGACAAGTGGGGTTTAGGTTTGCTGTCTTCAAAATGGGGTCTTTCAATGTCGAGGACTTGGTCTTTTTCAGGTTGAGAATATCTCTCATTTGAAAGTGTTTTCTTCCGAAAATTTCTCGATGGTTGGTGTAGATCTCTTGGGGTTGGTATTCTTAGCACGAGGCTTTGAAGTACATGCTCGAAAATTTCTTCTTGAATGTTCGGGTTTTCTAGCCTTTTCCCGAGGTTTGGGCTTTCTTCCCCGAACCTTCGCTTTTTACGAAATCATAGGTCCTTACCCCTTGTCTAAAACTCGACTGTTTCTTCAAGAAGAAGATTAGATGCCCTTTGGTTTAACAAAGACGGTCTTGGTGCTACTAGAAGCAAAGATTCGTAAGACCTTGTGAGGTTCCCCCGACTGTATCCCAATCCGGCTTTTTATAGTTGTAGGTCTTTGATAACTCAATTTCATCTATTACTTTAGATCGTAATTCAATAGAGCTAACTTTCTCTGCAAGACTATCCTCACATTTCTTTAGAGTTTCATGCTTCTCAAAGAGGTCATTGAACTCGATTCGATAAGTGAATCTCTTTAGTGGATTTCTCTAATTTTCCATTCGGGATCTCTATCACCTTTTTTTTTTTTTCGAGAGTTGTACTTTCGTAACATCCATTCATCGGTAGTTCCCATCAATTGAGAAGTGATCTCGGCATTTTTAGAGTCTTTCCACTTCAGATTGTCGTGATCGGTTCCTTGTTCGCTCTTGAGTTTTTGATGAGCAATTCTTGTAACACGTAATAGTCCTTCATAAGATTCTCAAACGAATCCATCAGTCAAAGTTATCACATAAGTTGAACTTGAGAACTCATGTGCTTGTGTAGGAGCAACAACAGAGATAGAAGAATTTACCTCCTCCACAGCCATAAGACAAACATCATCATCATCCATCGTTCGAGAAAATCTCATCTGAGGAACTGGAACCTTCTTCAGAATGTTCTTCCTCTTCCGCAATCATAGCTTTCTTTTTGGAGATCTTCTTGTCTCTCTTGGCTTGTCTCTCTCCTTTCTTTCTTTAGCTTTTCATTTCAGGCGGTCATATTGAAAGTGACCTTTCTTCTGACAGTTGTAGCATCTATTGGTATCATCATTCTGATCACTTTTCTCCTTGGTCTTGGAGTCCTTCTTCTTGGATGAGGATCTTTCATCTTTTTGGTCCTTCTTTTTCTCAGTGAATCTGTCCTCAGCTTCTAAGTTTCTCTTGTACCTGTGATTCCTGTAGTATTTCTTATATTTTCCATATATGCTATTGAGTCTTTCAAACCTCCTTGCCATCAGTACTAGCTTATCCTCTTGCTCATCCTGATTTCTGGCAAGTGAGTTTTCAGACTCTCTAGCTTTACAGGGTTTCTGTTTGGCTTTAAAAGCCACATTCTTGCTAGATGAAGAATCATCTTTGCTGTCAGATTTCTTAGTTTTCTTGTCAATCACAAACTCATAAGCTTTCAGTTCAGAGAAAACTTGTTGGTATGACATGGAATCAATATTTTTTGTGTTTTCAATCACCACAGCATGTATATCCCATTTCTTAGATAATCCTCTAAGAATTTTTAGTGCCACTTCTCTCTGTGGGTATCTTTTCCCAAGAGCACTCAGATCATTCATGATGCTAGTGAATCTGACCTCAAGTTTGTCAATGGACTCACCATCTTCCATTTCAAAGCCATCAAACTTTCCAATAGCAACAGAAAGTTTGTTTTCCTTAATATGATCTGTGCCTTGACACATAATAGCAAGTGTGTCCCATATTTCTTTTGCAGTTTCACAGTGAGAAATCATCCCCATAAAAACATCATCAATAGTGCTATACAAAGTATCCTTAACAATGTAGTCCAGATTGACTGACTTTCTCTCATCGGGAGTCAGTTGGTCATCAGGTTTAGGAAATTCATCCCTGGGATCATTTCTCTCAGTATCAGTGATTCTGGGATTTATAACAGTAAATTTGAATGGTCCTTCAGAAACCACTCTCCACATTCTTTCATGTTTTGAATACAAATGAGCCTGCATTATCAGTCTCCATAGGTCATAGCTCTCAACAGAGAACATAGGAAGTTTCTTAGAAGGCATGATGACTGAGCCTTGTAAGATATCAGCAAACAGATCTATTCAGTAGACCACCAAAGTCTTTCAGCAAATAGACTATGGCTACCAAAACAAGTGGTCAAAATGAACCACTGCTCTGATACCACTTGTTGGTCCTGGTGCTAACGAGTCTCACACATGTATGGGGGGGGAATACACGTGTTCAGTGATTTTTCAAACTTTTTTCTTTCATCGAGGTCGATGGGTCATGTTATCCTGATATTTTTGTCCTGAGAAGCACAGATTGCCCCGAGTCAAAGTCTACTGAGACAATGATCCTGAGAGCCGCTTTGAAGCTTCAGATTAGCCCAACCGATCCTGAATTTATCAGAGATCCTGAGGAGCTTGGATCAGATAATTATCTTACTGAACACTCAGTAGAGTTAGTTCAGTTTGGTAACTATCTGTTCTAGCTACTCAAGCGTGCTGAATGGTTGGCCCTAAGTTTATACTCGTTTTAACTTTGCTGAATTATCTTATTCCTTTAATAAAACAGTGATTAAGGCTGTGACCAATTTTATGCAGTTCAGTAGATTGGTTCCAACTAAATATCACTGAAATATGCTTTCAGTGAAAAACATGTAACAGATAAAATGCAGTACAGAAAGCAAACAACACAACAATTATAGTGGTTCAGAGACTCAACCCCCTACGTCCACTCTCTCTGATCTTCAGATAAATTCCTTAACTACTTCCTAAAGCTTTCAGGCTAACTCACTGTAGCTTACTCACTTTTCTACCTTGAGTTTTTTACGGGCCGACTCACGCAGCGACTTACTAACTCAAAACACACACAAGTGTTCAGACTACCACAAGTAGCTTATTAACTTCTTCTCTAGAGTTTTCTGGCTAACTCACTGTAGCTTACTCACTCTTTACAACTCTAACTCACCAACAAAACACACACAAACTACCTTAACAAAGGGTTTGGGTTTTGGGTTGGTTTCCAACTAGGGTGAGATATCCTTTACAATAAGAACTAATGCAAAGGCTAGGATATCTCTTCTAAGCTTTGGATATATATATCAATCTAGGCTTAGAATAGTGAGCTCTCTCCAATGTGAAACACTTGGGAAATTCTAGGGTTTTCGAGTGCTTCAATTTGCAATATCTGAATGAGCTCTTGAGTTGCTTTTGAAATTTCCGTAACCTCTCAATGTAAAGGGTCACTGGTATTTATAGGCAACTTCACCAAGGTCACTCTTTGAAAAAACTATCCGTTGGAAGAGATAGCTTTATGAGTTTCCTCTTCTGGTGTTTGATGAACGACTATTTTTAGGGTCCCTTGCATGTTTTAGGAAATATGCAGTCATGTAGCCAATCACCAATTTTTGCGATGCGGAACTTAGTATTATCGACATAATTCAGTGGTCCTGTCAGCTCAAAGGTCGGTGAAGTATAGTGTTGTCTTCCTCTGATTGGTTCTTGTCTTCAGTGAATGTAGACAAACAAAACGGCTCTTTTTGGTCAATCTCTCTAAATGAGACAACCTTAAACAACACATAGACTTAGTTCCTTTTGTCTGCACTAGAATGTTTTGGGCAATATCTACTTTTCTGAACATGTGTGTTTTTCTCAATTTTGTAGTCTTCAGATAGATATTATTCAGTGTCTCTGAACATTCAGGTTATATTGAGTATTCAAGATCTTCTCGAGTCTTTAGTAACTCATCGAGTTTTCAAGTGTCTTCAAAGAACTTACGTAAAGTCTTGGTGTCTTCAAAGAACTTCATCGAGTCTTGAGTGTCTTCAAAGAACTTCATCGAGTCTTGATGTCTTCAAGAAACTTCATCGAGTCTTGGTGTCTTCAAAGAACTTATCGAGTCTTGATGTCTTCAAAGAACTTCATCGAGTCTTCGGTGTCTTGAGAACTTTTTGAACATTGGTTCTCTCGATCCTTGATTCTCTCGATTCTTTAGTTACTCAGTACCTTCTGAGTTCTTCAGTAACTTCAAGATCTAACCTGATCTATATCTGCTAACTATACATTGTGCAGATATCTTCCTAAACAATCTATGCTGAAACCTGACTCAGACTATCAAGATTATCCTGAACATGTCATACTCAGGGGTTTTTGGGATCAAATCAAAACTTCTTTATTAAATTCATCTCCCAACATAATCCATACACATCACCATTGAGCGAAAAATAACAATTATTGTTTTCAAAATGGAAGGAAAAACATGCAATATTCAACATCGGAGTAGAAATAATATTGTGGGTAATAGAAGGAACAAAATAACAATTATTCATTTCAAGTCTAAAACCAGAGGGTAAATCTAAAACGTAAACGCCAACACATTCAGCAGAAACTCTTACTCCATTCCCAACGTATAAAGCGACTTCACCCGGCCTAACTGCCCTGCTATCCTTGAGACCCTACACATTTGTAAAAATGTTTGAGCCACAATCGGTATCTAATACCCAGCAGTTATTATCATTTGTGGACATTTTTTTCTCAATAACAAATGTTGGGAAATTTGTAGTTTCGATGGAAGTTCCAAAATAGATTGTAATAGAACCAGTCAGACCTGTTAGCTGACTGATGACTTAGATATCAGATAGGATGACCAACTGAGTTGTATAGACAGTTGATGTAATAGATAGGTCACATATTGAGGGGGAACTCAATATGTATAGGTTAGGTCTTGAAGATCAGATGATAAGAAGATCAAAAAATCGGAAGAGCTGAAGATCAGAGGATCAGAAGAGCCAAAGATCAAAAGACATCAAGACCAGAAGACCTCTATCAGATAACACGAAGAAGAATCTGTAAGTTGTGCTAAGACAACCTACATCAGAAGATTCAAACTAGGTAGACAAATCAGTCTATTAACTGATCTGGTCAGATCCATCAAGGGACTACTTCAAGTTACCTAGTACGAGCCAAGTCAATCAGACAAGAAAAATGTCAATCTTGTTAGTAAATCAAGTGCCGAATTTGTGCACTTGTGAACCAATGAGAAGAAGACACGTAAGTACGGAACTGACACTTGCAGGACTAGCGCTTCAGAGTCCAACGACTACAAGATTTTTGCACGAAGAACACAACTCAAGATTTAATCTAAGTTTTCATCCCATAAAGTTCTTAACGTAGAATTCTTATCCTCTAGCTTTAGGCTACTCAAATACTAGGATGGAATTCCAGTTGAAACATACAAATCTTATACCCAAACCCACAAAGTTAGGTTAAGTTTGTTTAGCAAGATTTCAGACTAGGGTTTCTAGTTTCTGATTTCTGGGATTATTAAGTAAGAACTCTTGAAACATCCGTTGTATTGTGTTGGACTAACACATTAATCTAAGTCCAGATTGGTTAAGTGAGTGCCCCTGCTGATAGGGAAGAGTGGACGTAGGACGAGTTGTCCGAACCACTATAAATCTTGTGTGATTTATCTTCTTTACACTCTTAGCACACTACCTGCTTTATATTCCATGCATGTTCTGAGTCTGGATCAGATTTGCACCAAGCAACTGATCTGATCAGTTTGACCTCTTTGTCATCTGATCTAAAACAGATTTCTCAGAATCTGGTTTGAGCAAACTGGTTTTCACACGGGTTAAGTTATCTTCCGCACCAACAGTTGAACTGATAGACGCCGAACTGATCTGCTTCCAAGCAATCAGTAAGTCAGATATCAGTCTGTACTGCTTCACTCACACTCTGATCAGGCATACTTGCATATCAACACCTGATCTCACAAAAGTTTTAGAAGTCTATTCACCCTCTCCTCTAGACTTCTACCCTCACAAAACCCATTCGGGACCTACAAGTGGTATTAGAGCAGTGGTTCTTCCGAACACTGGCTTTGAATATCATCGATTCTTGGGGAGCAGTCACCCTCAGATTATGTGCCCCTTAGTTCGGTATTCAGAAGGGACAGATCACTTACACCTACATCCAAATCACCCTAACTATCACCAGCCAAATCACCATCTCCAACCCCATCTGCACAAGTTGAACCTCAACCGCAAACTGCCCCTGTACCCCAGATTCAACCCCAATCTAAACCAACTCCAACACAACCAGAAATTCCACTAGAACCTACCCCACCCTGTGCACCAGCTCAACCAGAACCACAAATTCCCACTCCCCAGCCATCAGAACCGATTGAAAAGGAACCAGAAAGGGTTGAGGAACAGGTTGCTGAAAAAGCTAATCCAAGAGATGACCTCTTTATCTCTCTTACTCACAATCCATTCAACACTAGGATTGTTCTGGAGTCCCCAGAGTCAGACACAGAGGATCCCACTCTATTCATTCCGAAGCAACATGTCAAGGCTTATCTAAACAAGATCTGCCCGGATCTGATTAACCATCTAGGTCTCCAGCTGAAGATTGAAGAAATTATTTTCTGGAGGGATATCCGTCTGAAGGGTATTGAGGAATTTCTGATTCTGATGGAAGCTCTCGGATCTGAGTACTTTGTGGATCTGGAGACGAGGTGTATGGAGAATGGTGGAGTAAGCAGTGCAACTGAATTGGCCTCTAATGATGACATCAGATGGTTGATTCACGAGAAGTTTGGAGTTGCTGCGGTAGAGGAGGAAGCTTATTGGGCTCATGGTGATGCTGAATATGAGCAAGATGTCGATGATCCAGGTTTGGGTGCTGCAGATGTGACCCTATCTAGTGAGGCTTCAACATCTGGCAGGGTTGTTGCCTTAGATGCTGATACCCTAGATCGACTTTTGAAGGTTATTCAAGATGGGGTAAAGGCAGCCGTTGATACACAATTCAACACTCTGGCAACTGACCTGGTGAAAAGGTTCAGAGAAGAGCAGCAAGCTCTGGTTGATGCAGAGAGGAAACTGAATGTAGCCAAGCTGATGAGTATGCATGACAACATTACTGCCTCTGTGATGAAGAAAGTTGATCCAGTCACAGAGAAATCTCTCTACAGGTCTCAATTCTCTCTGATGTAGGAACCTTGTTGGAAAGTCTGGTCTTCTCTAGAGAAGACAGATACTTGTCTTGATGCTGGGTGGAAGAGATTTAAGGGATCGCTTCTCAGGGCCAAGAAGTCACTTGAAGCTGGTCTGAACAGATTGTTGGGCCCTGAACCCTCATCTTCCACAGTGCAGATCACCCCGTTAGCAGTTGAGGAGCTCAAGGATGAAATGTTAAATCAATTCAGAGCACTAAACCTCATGCTAACAAACCTTTTTTATGCAACCAAAAAGGAGGAAGGGGAGGCAGAAAAACAGATGCAGTTAATTGTTGAGGGTTCATTGCCAACTGCTGGAACATCTGTACCGACTCCATCTGCACCATCTGCACCAATTGCTGCCATGCAAAATGATCTCAATGTTATTATACGATAACCGAATCGGTGAAAATACATCAGACAGTTGAAAAGCATGAGCAAGATATTCAAGCTCAAGGGAAGGCCATTTTCGAACAAAAAGTCCATTTTATTTGAGGTTGTTGTTGCGAGTAGATAAGATAGAAGATTTCTCATCCAATGTTCAGAAATGGTACGAATCTGAAGATCAGGCCAAGAGCCTTGAGCTGGCGAAGCAGTTGCTTGAGGAAGAGAAAGCAGTAGAGGCACAAGCCAAGAAAAGGGAACAAGTCAAGGGAAAGTAGGCCAAGGTACCTACTCAGACCCAAAAGCAGATTGAGACACAATCCAGGTCTTAGATAATTCCAGCACAGTCAGAAGAGCAGAAAGCTAGGCAGAGAGTGATCGATGCTGCCATCAAGAAGAAGAAAATGGTTGAAGCTAAAGGTCTTCACATAAGTTATGTCAGAAGACAAAAGAAGAAGGCTGATGTTGCTGAGGACATTGTCTGGGAAGAAAGGGCCTTACCTGCATCAGTGAAAGACATCCTGGTTGCCCGGGAAGATCTAATACCAGAATGGAACAAGATTCGAGGAGACTGGTTATGCGATGTGTACATTCTGGAGAAGATTCTCATTGTTGCTGATCAAGGAGAATTCGATAATGAATTCAGAAGTTGGCTGGAAACCAAATATCCAGAATTCTCCGAGATCGTAATGAAAGAGGGCAAGACGATGAACTTAATTCTTGAGGCTCCCCCATTCAAAATTCTCTTGCCACCTCTCAGACTGAACAAGACTCTTGATCCTATTGCCTTTAAGAAGCTGTATTATGATTTTGCCAAGAAAGGAGGGATCATTGAGAAGGATCGACTGGTTGCTCTGATGCAGAGGATGTACAAAGTTTTTGATATTCCTAAAGAGCTCCAGAAATTCAAGTATTAAAGATAATAGATCAGAAGACTAGTTTAGGACCAGTTGATAGGTATTTCTATACTTGTAAACACTTATATCTTTAATGAAATACTCTATCTTTCTGATCCTAAGACAATTTCTCATTGTCTTCTGAACTGTGTGTTATTTCTGTTATTTACATTCTAGTTATTTGTTTTTCTGATTAACTGTTTTGGTTCCATCAAAAAGGGGGAAATTGTTGAGAAATTTGTAGTTTCGATGGAAGTTCCAAAACAGATTGTAATAGGACCAGTCAGACCTGTTAGCTGACTGATGACTTAGATATCAGATAGGATGACCAGCTGAGTTGTATAGACAGATGATGTAACAGATAGGTCACATATTGAGGGGGAACTCAATATGTATAGGCTAGGTCTTGAAGATCAGATGATCAGTAGAGCTGAAGATCAGAGGATCAGAAGAGCGGAAGATCAGAAGACATCAAGACCAGAAGACCTACATCAGATAACACGAAGAAGAATCTGTAAGTTGTGCTAAGACAAGCTACATCAGAAGATTCAAACCAGGTAGATAGATCAGTCTTAACTGATCTGGTTAGATCCATCAGGTGACTACTTCAAGTTACCTAGTACGAGCCAAGTCAATCTGACAAGAAGAATGTCAATCTTGTTAGTAAATCAAGTGCCGAATTTGTGTACTTGTGAACCAATGAGAAGAAGACACGCACTTACGGAACTGACACTTGCAGGACTAATGCTTTAGAGTCCAATGGCTACAAAGAACAAACTTACATGCTTTCGGCCATGCCACCTTGAGCACGTCAAATCAAGCCTGCAACCCTACCTCAAATAAACCGAAATTCGAATTGCTCTCCAATGGCTAGTTCGATTTCATGCTTATAAATATGGGATCAACCTTCATAGTAAGGTTACGGAAATTATACAAGCTCAAGCTCAAGTAAGATTTCCACACGAAGAACACAACTCAAGATTTAATTTAAGTGTTCATCCCATAAAGTTCTTAGCATAGAATTCTTATCCTCTAGCTTTAGGTCTACTCAAATAGTAGGATAGAATTCCAGTTGGAACATACAAATCTTATACCCAAACCCACAAAGTTAGGTTAAGTTTGTTTAGCAAGATTTCAGACTAGGGTTTCTAGTTTCTGATTTTTGGGATTGTTGAGTGAGAAATCTTGAAACATCTGTTGTATTGTGTTGGACTAACACATTAATCTGAGTCCAAATTGGTTAAATGAGTGCCTCTGTTGATAGGGAAGAGTGGACATAGGACGAGTTATCCAAACCACTATAAATCTTGTGTGATTTATCTGATTTACACTCTTAGCACACTACCTGCTTTATATTCCATGCATGTTCTGAGTCTGGATCAGATTTTCACCAAGCAGCTGGTTTGATCAGTTTGACCTCTTTGTCACTTATATGGGCGCCGTCTACCCAAACAATTAATACGGTCCGACAAATATTGGGTGCCGCCCACCCAAATAATTATAATGCGGACGTAAAGTGCATCAGCGAATTTAAATAAATAAACAAGTTAACGAGTGGGATTTTAATAAACCTTTTAAAATAAATTTCAAAATCCAATTTTCAATTTTATTTAAGATTATTAAAATGGTAATTAATCCAATTAATTACTTTGGTCTAACCAAAATCCAATTCCAAATTAAACTTTATTAATTTTAAATCAGATCATTATTTAATAATTTATTTGTCAAGGGCACATGTGCAAATTTCAAAAATTGCACGGAAGGGTCTGTCCTAAATCTAATTTCGGCATTGTCCTTCCCCTCATCATCCCCCTGTTTCCGAAACTGTTTTCCGATTGGGTCATCCAAACCAAAATCCAACAATTCATCAGTTTATCAAAAGCGGAGCCGCGACCCGTTCGAAATAGGGAAGGAGCAGCGAACCGAATCGAACCGGTGGCACGCCCACGCGACTCACCCCATTTTCAAAATGAGTTGCCCCGAATCGAAACTAGACAGTGGCGTGGCACACCTCCATCGTTTGAACCGATCTGTGAGCGCACGATCGCGAGTTAGAGGAATTGAGATGGTGGTCAATCAAATCGAACGAAAAACCAGGTGCAACGACGGGAACAGGGACGAAGCGAGTCGCGCTGAGGCGAAGCAAGGGATAACGAGGCGAATCCAATTCGCCGTCGCGCACGGTGCTGCGGCTTCGCACGAGGGTCGTGAGTTGTGGCGAGAAGCCATCGACCCGAGCGGTGTCGCGAATGCCAGCAAACACCCGGCGATCGAGGGATGAAGGTGGCGATGCAATTTCCAGAAAACCCTAGGTTTTCGTGGAGAAGACGAGCGTGACCAAATAAACAAACAAGGGTCCAGTTTTTGTCAAGCAAAAGACAGCCGCACCTGGTTTTGAATAAAAAAAATTAATTTCAAAACCAATTTTAATGCAATTAAAACGAGAGCCTGAAGCTCTGATACCACTATTAGAATATAGAGGCACGTAAACACGTAATACATGCGCAGTGCAAATTAAAGTTCACAAACAACGAACAGTTAATTTCATATAGATAACAATAATCATAACGAGAAATCTTACAATAACTCGAGAGCAGATTTCTCAACTACGGTATCCACGCAATCCCCAATCACGGACTTGAACGGATTTGCCAGCGTTGAATTCCGAGACGAATTTGCTAGGAAACTACAAACTCTAGATCTTATGGAGAAAATATGAAGTAACGTAGTTTGTGAATTTCCTAGAGCTTGTATATATAGGGAGGCCCAGGTTAAAACCTAAGCTGACCCGATTTGGGAAATAAAATCCCTAATCTTTAATTAAATTAAACCCTTTTAATTTAATCCCTAAATATAAATCTCTACGGATTTATATTCCATATATAATAAATCTCTACGATTTGTTTCCATATATATTAAATCCTACAATAACATTCCAAATATTATTATTGGAAATTCTTATTTAATTAAATTCAATTTAATTAAACGTTAATAATAATTAATTTCAAATTAATCTATTATTAATTAATTCTCCATAAATTAAATATTAAATTCAATTCAACATTTAATCAACCAACTATAATCCGTAAAAGGAAACTACTTGTTGTGTGACCCAAGACCCTCATATATCGAGCGATTAGTCAAACTAACGGTCTTAATTGAATCCTAGACAATAAATCAGACATTCTCAATATATGAGGTACGTTGAGAGAAACGTGAAACTACCTGTAACAGAAACATGGGCTATTACAATTTCCTCTTAAACATGATGAAGTGTCTATTCAAATAACATAATCAATTTATCTCTAATCACTAATTGATCACATATGTCACACTTGGCCACAAAGTTCAAGTTGACGTGCATTGGTCAATGACTTAGATCCAATTATGATGAGAAGATGAGTATTATCTCTAAATCCACTTTGAGAAATGAATCATTTTCTTGGCTCAACTACCACGCACATGCACTTCGTGATGAACCCAATCCAAGTCATATCTACCCATGGAAGGGTGCAAGCGTAGGTCATGGTCAATGTTCATCACTCCACACATGTCGTGCGTATTGACCTCAAGTCAAAGGAGTATCGCACTGCTCCCACTAACCGAGACACCCGTAGACACATATAGTGGAACTACATCAAACGGTTTCTCGAATAGGTATACCAATACCCTCTAAGGTATTTATGCATCCATCATGAGATACCTAGTATCTCGTAGTAATTGAGATCTTACTACACTCTCTAAGAGTATGATTTAGATCGCACACTAATCTCCATTGCATCATCAATATCCCATTCTTGATGATCCTCTATTGGGGCTATTTGAGAATCATGTTTAAGTCATCTGAGTTCTCACACACTCAATGACAGCAGTGACTCAAGGGAACACAAATAAGAACAAATGCAAGCAATCAAACATAATATTCTAATTAGTGTAACGCCATACATTTAATATTAAATAAACAATAATATTAAACCAACACTGAATATTACTTGAGTATTATGTCCTTACAATGGATTGTCTCTAGGACACTAACACAAACAGAATCGGTGGCGCATCACCGCGAAACGAACAGAAGGTGGCGCACAGCCGTGAACGGATGCATTAATAGAGGAGACGTCTCAAAGATGAATTGCATCGGGTCCCAACCACTGGCCAAGCCACGGGCCCCGGCACGTGTCGCGAGGCGTGGCGCCTAGCGTCGGCCCTCAGCGATGCAGCGTGGCACCGCCGACCGTGGGATTGAGGTCATGTAGTAGCGGAATCCCCAATAGGGGAAACCTTAATTATTGGGGACGATGAAGGGGACGACCGAGCAAGAGAAATAAAAGGGGAGGAGGGGTGCAGTTTCATCAAATAAATCGTGCCCCTTGGTTAAAAAAATTTAATATTAATTTTAAAACCATATTTTGATTTATTCAATTAAAACAAAGAGCTTGAAGCTCTGATACTACTATTGGAATATAGTGGCACGTAAACACGTAATATATGCGCAGTGGAATTAAACAATTCACCAACAACGAACATATAATTACATAAAGGATTACATTAATCATAACAAGAAATCTTACAGTAACTTGAAAACAGATTTCTCAAGTACGGTATCCACATAATCCCCAATCACAGACTTGCACGAACTTGCCAGCGTTGAATCCCGAGTTAAATTTGCTAGAAAAATTCTAATTCTAGATCTTAAGTGAAAATATGAATTAACGTTGTTTGTGAATTTCTAAGAGCTCATATATATTGGGATGACCCAGCTTGAATCTTAAGCTAACCTGATTGGGAAATAAAATCCCTAATTTTTATTTAAATAAATCTCTTAGATTTATTTCCCACATATAAAATATCTACAGATTTAATTCCCATATATGTCAAATCTCTACGATTTGATTCCATATATATTAAATCCTATAATAATATTCCATATATTATTATTGGGAATTCATATTTAATTAAATCTAATTTAATTAAATACTAATAATAATAAATTCCAAATTAATCTATTATTAATTAATTCTCCATAAATTAAATATTAAATTCAATTCAACATTTAATCAACCAACTATAATCCGTAAAAGGAAACTACTTGTTGTGTGACCCAAGACCCTCATATATCGAGCGATTAGTCAAACTAACGGTCTTAATTGAATCCTAGACAATAAATCAGACATTCTCAATATATGAGGTACGTTGAGAGAAACGTGAAACTACCTGTAACAGAAACATGGGCTATTACAATTTCCTCTTGAACATGATGAAGTGTCTATTCAAATAACATAATCAATTTATCTCTAATCACTAATTGATCACATATGTCACACTTGGCCACAAAGTTCAAGTTGACGTGCATTGGTCAATGACTTAGATCCAATTATGATGAGAAGATGAGTATTATCTCTAAATCCACTTTGAGAAATGAATCATTTTCTTGGCTCAACTACCACGCACATGCACTTCGTGATGAACCCAATCCAAGTCATATCTACCCATGGAAGGGTGCAAGCGTAGGTCATGGTCAATGTTCATCACTCCACACATGTCGTCGTATTGACCTCAAGTCAAAGGAGTATCAAGATCTTGCCCCACTAACCGAGACACCCGTAGACACATATAGTGGAACTACATCAAACGGTTTCTCGAATAGGTATACCAATACCCTCTAAGGTATTTATGCATCCATCATGAGATACCTAGTATCTCGTAGTAATTGAGATCTTACTACACTCTCTAAGAGTATGATTTAGATCGCACACTAATCTCCATTGCATCATCAATATCCCATTCTTGATAATCCTCTATTGGGGCTATTTGAGAATCATGTTTAAGTCATCTGAGTTCTCACACACTCAATGACAGCAGTGACTCAAGGGAACACAAATAAGAACAAATGCAAGCAATCAAACATAATATTCTAATTAGTGTAACGCCATACATTTAATATTAAATAAACAATAATATTAAACCAACACTGAATATTACTTGAGTATTATGTCCTTACAATGGATTGTCTCTAGGACACTAACACAAACAGAATCGGTGGCGCATCACCGCGAAACGAACTGAAGGTGGCGCGCACACCGTGAACGGATGCATTAATAGAGGAGACGTCTCAAAGATGAATTGCATCGGGTCCCAACCACGGGCAAGCCACGGGCCCCGGCACGTGTCGCGAGGCGTGGCGCCTAGCGTCGGCCCTCAGCGATGCAGCGTGGCACCGCCGACCGTGGGATTGAGGTCATGTAGTAGCGGAATCCCCAATAGGGGAAACCTTAATTATTGGGGACGATGAAGGGGACGACCGAGCAAGAGAAATAAAAGGGGAGGAGGGGTGCAGTTTCATCAAATAAATCGTGCCCCTTGGTTAAAAAAATTTAATATTAATTTTAAAACCATATTTTGATTTATTCAATTAAAACAAAGAGCTTGAAGCTCTGATACTACTATTGGAATATAGTGGCACGTAAACACGTAATATATGCGCAGTGGAATTAAACAATTCACCAACAACGAACATATAATTACATAAAGGATTACATTAATCATAACAAGAAATCTTACAGTAACTTGAAAACAGATTTCTCAAGTACGGTATCCACATAATCCCCAATCACAGACTTGCACGAACTTGCCAGAGTTGAATCCCGAGTTAAATTTGCTAGAAAAATTCTAATTCTAGATCTTAAGTGAAAATATGAATTAACGTTGTTTGTGAATTTCTAAGAGCTCATATATATTGGGATGACCCAGCTTGAATCTTAAGCTAACCTGATTGGGAAATAAAATCCCTAATTTTTATTTAAATAAATCTCTTAGATTTATTTCCCACATATAAAATATCTACAGATTTAATTCCCATATATGTCAAATCTCTACGATTTGATTCCATATATATTAAATCCTATAATAATATTCCATATATTATTATTGGGAATTCATATTTAATTAAATCTAATTTAATTAAATACTAATAATAATAAATTCCAAATTAATCTATTATTAATTAATTCTCCATAAATTAAATATTAAATCAAATTTAACATTTAATTAACCAACTATAATTCGTAAAAGGGGACTACTTGTTGTGTGACTTATAGACCCTCATATATCGAGCGATTAGTCAAACTAATGGTCTTAATTGAACCCTAGACAATAAATCAGACATTCTCAATATGGGAGGTATGTTGCGAGAAACGTGCAACTACCTGTAACTGTAACATGGGCTATTACGATTTCCTCCTTTCATTCACGAATACTCGATTAGTCTTGAACATGATGAAGTGTCTATTCAAATAACTTAATCATATTATCTCTAATCACTAATTGATCACTTATGTCACACTTGGCCACAAAGTCCAAGTTGACGTGCATTGGCCAATGGCTTTGATCCAATTATGATGAGAAGATGAATATTCTCTCTAAATCCACTTTGAGGAATGAATCCTTTTCTTGGCTCAACTACCACGCACATGCACTTCGTGATAAACCCAATCCAAGACATATCTACCCACGGAAGGGTGCAAGCGTCGGTCATGGTCAAAGTTCATCACTCCACACATGTCGTGCGTATTGATTTCAAGTCAAAGGAGTATCGCATTGCTCCCACTAACCGAGACACCCGTAGACACATATAGTGGAACTACATCAAACGGTTTCTCGGATGGGTATACCAATACCCTCTAAGGTATTTGTGCATCCATCATCAGATACCTAGTATCTCGTAGTAAGTGAGATCTTACTACACTCTCTAAGAGTATGATGTAGATCGCACACCAATCTCCATTGCATCATCAATATCTCATTCTTGATGATCCTCGATTTGGGCTATTTGAGAATCATGCTTAGGTCATCTGAGCTCTCACACACTCAAAGACAACAATGACTCAAGGGAACATAGATAAGAACAAATGCAAACAATCAAACATAATATTCTAAAAAGTGTAATGCCAAACATTAAATATTAAATAAACAATAATATTAAACCAACAGTACATATTATCTTAGCATTATGTCCTTATAATAGATTGTCTCTAGGATACTAACACTAACAAAGAGGATCCCCTTGACGGAGACCCCTCGTAGGTAGAAAAGTGGAAGATGGTTGTCCATTAACAAGCACAGCAAAAGACACTGAACGAACACATCTTATAATCGTATCGACTAACCATCCCCCAACCTCCATCTTGAGCATAACACTCTCCAAAAATTTCCATTCAACCCGATCATATATCTTACTCATATCAAGTTTGAAAGCAAAAGACCCTTGAGATACCGCCTTATTGTGCTTCATTGAGTGGAAAATCTCATAAGCCAATAAGGCATTATCTGTGATAAGTCTACCCGGGACAAAAGCAGATTGAGCAGGATCAATTACAGAAGGCAAAAACTCTTTAATCCTATTAGCAATAGTTTTTGTAATCACCTTAAACGCCACATTACATAGACTAATAGGACGAAAATCAGAAGGACACTTGAGTTTTTTCACTTTTGGAATAAGAACAATGTGGGTATGATTAAGAGCAAATAGAGACGCACCACAATTAAGCACATCAAGGGAAGAATTAATTACACTTTTTCCAACAATAGGCCAGAATTTTTGAAAAAAGATAGCGGACACACCATCGGGCCCCGGAGCCTTACAAGGATGCATCTAGAAAAGCGCTTTTGTCACTTCCTCCTCTGCAAACGGTAGGGATAACAAACTCAACATATCGTCCGAAAATCTGTGCTCCACAGCTTCCAAAGCTTCCCCCATATCCAGGCAACTCTTAGCTGAGAATAACCCGAAGAAGTAATCCACAAACACCCCCTGTATTTCCTCCTCATCCACAAACTCTCTCCCAAACTCGTCCACCCTTCTCAATATAGTTTCTCATTTTCCTTCCACTTGTCGTTTTATGAAAAAACGTCGTATTCCTATTCACCTCCCTCATCCAGCTCACTCTCGACCTCTGTAACCAATAAACCTCCTCCTTTCTTAAATAAGTTGCCACTCGATTTTCCATACTCCAGCCTCGTCAACCACCTCCTGGGATTGGGGTCGTGCTTGCAACCAAGCTAACTCTTCCTTGCACCTCCTGATTTCCTTGGCCAAGTCCGCGAATTGCTTATCGATCCACCATGCTAAAGCCACCCTGCACCCCAGATATTACTCAACAGCTCCATCAGATCTCGACATTCGGAGCTTGACCACCTCTCCCTCACAATTTCAACACACTTGTCCTCCTGTAAACACATTGCCTCTAATCGGAATAGTTTCACTCAATCATGTTGTCCCCGACGTCAGTTATTGCTCGCCCACTTGATGAGAATGGGGCTGTGATCTGACAAAACCCGAGTTAAATGGGTAACTTCAGTATCCAGAAATAGCTCCATCCACTTTTCATTTGCTAAACCACGATTGAGTCGCTCCTGAATGTTATTAGGGTCAGCTTGTTTGTTTGTCCACGTAAATCTATGTCCCACAAACCCTAGATCACATAGGCCACAATCCTCCAGGCAATGCCTAAAATCCCTCATTCTATCAACGCGCCTCAAATTACCCCCCGCTTTCTCATTATCAAACAAAATCTCATTCAGATCCCCAGCACACAACCAAGGAATAGAACAATTAACTGCCAGTCCTTCCAATAGTCTCCACGTTCTCCACTTTTGACTATCTTTCAGAAACCCATAAACACCATTGAACCTCCATACATCAACGTCACCGATTTGCATATCGATGTGGTTTAGAAAAAATGACTTCAACATCACCGCACTATCCACCTTCCAAAGGAACCCTAAACCTCCACTGCGACCCCACCCCCAGACACCACACAATCCACCCCAAAATAATTATCATAGCCTAACCTAAAAGCCACCCGTCGTAACTCCGTAGCAAACAAACGAGTTTCACACAAGAACACATAGTTGGGACCTTTCAAAGAAATTTCCTTCTTCAATGCCGAAACTTTTCGGGGGATCCCAAGCCCCCGACAGTTGTGCTCGGCAGGGTTGCTCACCTGCAACTGCCGCCATTTTTGCAATTTTTTGCCTGGACTGCTCATTCCCATTATCCCCCTCCTCCGCCTCATATATCAACTGTAATCTCCACTTTCCACTCGCTCGTATCTCCATCGGGTCAGACCCCCCCCTTCCTCCCCCAGCTCTAGCTAGCCGCTTCCAGGGTTTAGATGTTTGTTTCGTAAGACTCTCCGGCATAGGTAGACCAGCTGAGCCATCAGTCTTGTCTACACTGGACTCGGTAATGTCCTCCAGCATAGCACGTTTTGTGACAGGGCATAGGGATTGGTGTAAGGGATCAGTTTCGGGAAGCTGTATAGGCGAGTTCATGATGGTAGTAAGGTTGGATTGAAGAGAGCTCGGTATTTGGGAGGTAGACACTGTGATCGAGGCAAAGGATTAATGGAACTATGGTATGGTATCCGAGATAGACAGACTATGCTTAAGAGTTGCAAACACACTATCTATCGTCACCGTATCGATTCAGGCTTGGCCAATATCTTGTGGGTGGGAAATGGTTTGTGGAGAAAGGGATGTGGAGATGTGACTGTGGGTTGGTGTTATGGTTGGGTTTGGTAATGTGGTTTGGGCTGGTGGTTTTAATTGAGGGTTAGGAGTTGGAGGGGTTTGGATGTCAATTAACTCCGATTTTGTGAATCTGGATTTTCGTTCAGTGGAAGCTTTGATGGACGCATCATACTCCATAGGTGCGTCCACGTCTCTATCATACGAAGGACATGCCTTGTAGAATTGTCCGATCTTTCCACAGCAAAAGCATATCATCGGTATTGATTCGTAACTGAGAGCCCTCATCTGCGAACTTGACACGAATTCCTTTTATTAGTGCACGGCCCACATCCATCGATACCTTAATTCTGATAAATTTGGCTGGATCATCTGACGGTTTTTCATAGACCTCGAGAATACCCACCCTCTGTGCTATGGCTTTTATAATAACTCCTTATGTTCTATAGAGAAGGGGTACATCATGAACCCTTACCCAGAAGCTTGCCTTAGATATTTCAACGGACGACGATTGTTCATGTGATACCCGAGCTTCTCACTACTCATTGACCAATATATTTCATGCATTGCATACATTTTATATTATGTATGTGCTAGTTGTGATTTTACCTTATCTTAGCTCGTGTTTAAATCGCTTTTAAATATTGAATTATTGTTATACTTTTATCCTGTTAGTGGTGAGAAAACTCAATTATTGAGATGTGATTAGAATTTAAGGAAATTTTATAAGTGATTTGGGGACTAGTATATATGGCACTAGTTGAAAAAGAAATTAAGTAATAATAATGAATAAGTTTATTAGTGATAAAACATTTGTTGGTTCACGTAACTGTATATATATATATATATATATATATATATATATATATATATATGTGATATTAACTCTTAGGTAACATGCATTAATGATGATATTATAATTACATGCATGGTGTATTAATAATCAAATTATAAATATATAAATGTAATCTTGGATTCTACTACACGTGTATGCATTTTATGTGTGCATATATATGTATAATTTTCTTTCAATTTAGAAGTGATAATATTATTATATAATAATTACTAGAAATGAATAATAAGCCCATTAAGTAATTTAGTTTATGGTGTACAGGGGTACACGTTGCTAACGTATAAGTATGTATATGTGTGAGAAAGATTAGTATATATTTATCCTTATGACTTACTTAAAGCTGAAGTATGAGGCGGTGGTTTGTGAATTAAGTCGCAACTTGAAAAAACCTTATGTTCATATCTAACCAATACATCTGGGGCTGAACGAAAGTAAACATTACAGAAAGAAAGGGAAAGGGTTTCGAAGGCGAGGAGAATCTGCAGGTAACTAAAACATATTCATATACACTTATTATCAGTGTAGAAATTTAATTAAATTCAACTAAAGGCTGTCAAACAATTAGGGTTTTCATGATGGAGTCTAATAAACCCATATGCATATACCCTTCTAGTGAGCAAATCTGAATCAATTAAGTTACACTATAAGTTGATGTATTTATATAGAAATTTGCGCAGGTGCTGTAGGGAGTTTTAAGTGATTCAACTAACATTTATCATATATATGTTTATAAATAGGATACCAATTGATGGATCACGCCGGTGAAGGCGATCCGTCACCCAGGATCATTATTGGATGCCAAACGTATACGTATTAAAATTAAAACCTAAACATGCGTCTAAAGCAAAAGGTTTAGATTCGTTACCCTTGAAGATCGAGGCTTTGATTCCACTACAGATCTTCTAGTCTGTTTCCCAGCCTCGTCCGAATGCCGAGTGGACAGCAATCTATCGAACGTGGAGAGGATGCCTCCTGTTTCGTTTCCGCAAAAACCCTAATTGCCCGGCTGCTGCGTTTTCAAATTTCGTGTGCTTAGGATTTTAGACGAAACCAGGCCCCTTTATTTATACTCCTCAGGTTTCGTGGGCCAGACTAGGGATCCATTACAAGGTATAGGGTTTGGGCTTCTTCCGGGCCCAAATAATCTTATGTTCAGCCCAGAACATTAATTTTGCCCGAGAGCATTAATTCATCCCACTAGAAAATTAATGTTGCACTCCCGTCCTATCCCGAACTGAATCAGGGCTTCTATTAGACTTTATAATTCCCCATGTTAAAGATAACGCACGTCCATTAATTATTAAATCTTCTGACTGCTTTAATTAATTAATATCTATTATTCCTTGAGTAGTACCACTCAATCTTGTTGTAGTACGGATTAAATCCACCTGCAGGGTTTAATACGACAATCCTTTATGAGTTTCCTCAAGGGGACATCATCATCCTGGATGTCCAGGACACCGTGCCCCAATGACAATAAATAGATATCATGCGAGCGATGTCACTACCCAAAATACGAAGTATGAGATATCTACCAAAATTCTCACCTATAGTAAATCAAAGCAGTGAACAAGCACCCCACATATCTAAATTTTACACTTAGGGTTAAGAATAATAAAAGTCACCAAGACCTCTAGTTCTTCATAACAATCAGAATAGAAGAACATGTCTTATCTGTGACCCATTCAATGCGACATAGCGCACTAGTATAAACTAATGGCCAAGACAAGCCACCAACAAGTTTATACTACAACTTAAACCAATAGTTATGTCCAGAACTATCTCAATTGTGAATACTGTTTATATCTTATAAGGAACTTGACGATGTGATCTTCTGTGTGACTACAAACCCAACACATTGTCTACAATATAAGATAAGCAGACACATAAGCAATTTATAAGAATGCAATAATGTGAAAAACCATTTATTTCAGATAATAAGGAAATTGAATATACATCCACAAAAGCTCACTAAAAGTTTGCTTTACAGTATACACCAACAATCTCCCACTTATACTAAAGCTACACTTTTAGTATACACATGAAGCCATAACAATTCTCCCACTTATACTAAAGTCTAGCTGTAATACATCGTAAACCAAGACCCTCTACATGTTTCTCAAAGACTTTTATTGCCAGAGTCTTTGTGAAAGGATCAGCCAGGTTGTCCAACGATGCAATATTAGCCACAACCACTTCTCCTCGATTTACGATGTCTCGTATAATGTGGTACTTCCGCTCTATGTGTTTACTCGCTTTGTGGGCTCTAGGTTCTTTCGAAGTTTTACATCGCACCCGCAAGTTATCACAATAAATGGTGATACACCTCGGCATACTCTCAGAAACCCCTAGGTCCAGTAAGAAACTATGTAGCCAGACAGCCTCTTTAGCAGCTTCTGAGGCAGCTACGTACTCGGCTTCCATAGTGGAGTCCGCAATGCATTTCTGCTTTACACTTCTTCAAGATATTGCTCCGCCCCCAAAGATATAAACACATAACCCGAGGTAGACTTCCGCTCATCTCGATCACCTTGGAAATCAAATCAGATAACCCAAAGGAATCATGTCTTTTCGATTAGTATACCAAACAAGATAATCTCGAGTCCTTTTCAGATACTTGAGAATGTGTTTGACAGGTTATCCAATGCCCTTGACTGTGGTTAGATCGATATCTCGCTACCATGCCAATCGTGATAGCAAATATCGTGCCTCAGACACAACATTGCATACATAAGGCTTCCTACAGCTGATGCACAAGGAACCTTAGCCATTTCCTCTATCTCCTTCTGTGTCTCAGGACACATATCCTTAGATAGGGGAACTCCATGTCTAAAAGGTAGTAAGCCCTTCTTAGAGTTTTGCATGCTAAAACGAGCAACCACAGTATCAATGTAAGACGCTTTGAGATAAACACAACATTCTCTTTTTTCCGATCACTTAATGACCTTAATACCAAGAATGTACGATGCTTCTCCCATATCCTTCATTTGAAACTGCTCTGAAAGCCACACCTTTACGTCTGATAATACTTTCACATTGTTGCCAATAAGAAGAATATCATCTACGTACAGTACCAAGAATACCACTACGTCTCCGTTACTCTTCTTGTACACACAACTTTCATTTTGACATTGTTCAAATCCAAAAGATTTGATCACCTCATCAAAAACAAATTTCCAAAGCCCGAAGCTTGCTTCAACCCATAAAAGAGACTTTTTCAGCTTCCAGACTAGATGCTCTTGGCCTTTCTTCACATAACCCTCGGTTTCTTTTGATATAGATGTCCTTATCCAACTCTCCATTAAGGAAAGCTGTCTTGACATCCATTTGCCAAATCTCGTAGTTCATGTGATTGGCTATGGATAAGAGAATCTGGATCGACTTTAGCATGCCTACTGGTGAAAATGTCTCATCATAGTCGATACCTTCTTTTTGGGTAAAACCCTTTGCCACCAACCGTGCTTTAAAAGCAATAATCTGCCCATCAGATCCTCTCTTACGTCTGTAGACCCACTTGCACCCAACAATTTTTTTGTCGTGGGGAAGTTCACTTAGGTCATACACTTCCATAGCATCCATGGATTCAATCTCTGAATCCATAGATTTATGCCAAGACTCCGCATCTTTGTCTTGAATTGCCTCTTTATAAGTCCAGGGATCGTTATCATCATGTTCATCATCTAGAATCAAGTCTGCAGACTCTCCCAAAAACATGAAACGATCAGGTTGACGAACAACCCTCCCATTATGACGAGGCAATGTATACAAGGGTTCATCAGAGTAACCACGTTGTGCAGTCTCTTGTGGTATTTCCTCTTGCACATTTGGTGTGCCATTGTCTCCCCTCAACTCATTTAGAATGATTTCACTGTTGGACTTATGCTCATTCATATAGTCTTCCTCTAAAAACCGGGCATTGGTACTCACCATCACCCTCTGATCATTAGGACTATAAAAATAACCGCCTTTTGTTCCTTTAGGGTATCCTACAAACAGTCGTACTTCAGTTCTAGGTGGCAACTTATCAGCTTCCTTATTCAGCACATGTGCTGGACAACCCCAAATCCGAATGTGGTTTAGACTAGGTTTTCGCCCAGACCACAATTCGATTGGAGTTTTTGGAACTGCTTTAGAAGGTACGTAATTTAGAAGGTACGCTGCCGTTTCCAAGGCATATTCCCAAAAGGAGGTGGGTAATGAAGCATAACTTATCATCGATCTCACCATCTCTAATAGAGTTCTATTCCTCCTCTCAACGATTCCATTCTATTGGGGAGTACCAGGCGCAGTGAGCTGGGATGTAATCCTGTTCTCTAATAAGTGTTGCCTAAATTCATTACTAAGGTATTCGCCACCACGATAAGATCGTAGTGATTTGATACTTTTACCATGACGGTTCTCCACTTCTGCCCTAAATTCTTTGAACTTGCCAAAGCATTCAGACTTGTGGCGCATCAGGTAGATATATCCATATCTTGAGTAATCTTCAATGAAAGTGACGAAATACTCAAAATCACCTCTAGCTTGAAGAGATATGGGTCCACACAAATCAGAGTGAATCAATTCCAACATACCATTGGCCCTATTCCCCTTGGCCTTAAAAGGTCATCTTGCCTTCCAAACAGGATTCACAGACTGAGAATGGTTTCACTTGGAGAGACTCCAAAAACCAACTACTAACCAGTCTTTGAATCCTTCTCAGATTAGCATGACCCAACCTTAGGTGCCAAAGGTATGTTTGGTTCAGCTTAGAAGGTTCTTTTCTCTTATTTGATGATGACGATGAATGAGCTTCAGTCACAGTATTGTATGCACAAGTAATAGTATAAAGATTATTTTTTAACGCGCCAGAACAGATTAAAGAGTCATTTCTCATAATAACAGCTTTGTCATTAAAAACAACTGAGCATCCATCCATAAATAACTTCAAAACTGAAATTAAATTCTTTTGAAAACTCTGCACGTATAAAACGTTCTTTAATACTAAAACAGAATTAGAAAAACACAAGTGCACATCTCCCACTGCAACCACTGCTACTGTCGCAGCATTGCCCAAACTGATAGTAATCTCGCCCTCACTCAGTTGCTTTGTCTGTAGAAACCCCTGCAAGGTATACCAAAATGATCAGTGGCTCCTGTATCTACTACCCAAGAAAAGGCAAAACAAGCCGCAAAACATGTTTCAACAACCAGAGCAAGAGACGTACCAGAGTTGTCTTTTTTCAGGAGAGGACAATCAGACTTCCAGTGTCCTGTCTTGTTGCATTTGAATCATTTGCCTTTCGGCTTTTTCACGCCACCAAAAGGCGCAACTTTCTTACTCTCACTGCTTCCACTACCCTTTTTCTGTAAAGGCCTTTTCTTCTTCCCGCCCTTAGACGAAGAAGATCCAGCTTGAACAGAAACATGAGCCTGTGGTCCTTTACCCTTACCTATGAGACCCTCCACAGCGACCAATTCCGCAAGAAGCTCGGCTATGGTATAGTCCTTCTTACTCATGATCTTGGTATTACCATCGATTTCTCCTCCGAGGACCTCTATCTCATTCAGATATTCCATCATCTTGAGACAGTGGTCCCTCACGGACTCTCCCTTCGGAATAGAGGTTGACATAATGCTCCTCATAGCCTCAAAATGGGCAGCCCTATCTTTCTCACCAAAAAGCTCTTTTAGGCTCAACATCATATCTGCGGCATTAGGCATATTTTGATGCTACTGTTGTAAAACATTTGACATCGATGCCAAAATGTAACAACGAGCCATCTCATTAGCCTTTTTCCACTTCTTATGAGCCTCCTTTTGCTCTTCAGTGGAATCAGGTTCCAAGGGGGCAGGAGCAGGTGTATTGAGTACAAATTTGTACTCACTTGCAACTAGGACAATGTTCAGATTTCTTTTCCAATCCAAATAATTCGGACTAGTAAGCTTATTTTGGTTTAAAATAATCGAAAGCGGGTTGAGTGACATCATCATAATTATCTGAAATAAATAAAATGCAAGCAAGCATTAAATCACATGAATTGAAGCATAAAATATTGGAAACCTTCAAAACCAACATTTAATACAACCTCCAACAGCCCAACAAACACACTCGCAAGCCACGTTATGGTGGTCATTTACGTATGTGCTTGTAAACCAGACACCCAGTCTTTGATTTTGATATCACGTCAACCTATCCTTATGATGAACGAAATCAACAGTCGGACCTTAACTAACTGGCCATGTGAATTAGAACAGGGACCCCGTTGGGGGGTTATATTAAAATTCACATCTAAGTGATGACCACAATTTAACTGTAAGAACCACTATTCACAATTGACGAGCTCATCAAGAGAACACATTGCCAGCAAACAATTCCCTACAGTTATCTTGAATTATTCTTTATCGATGAACTCATGTGTGACACATCCGTTGGGGAGGACCACACACTTCATCTAAAGATTAAAACATTTTGACTAGAAGTCTTAGCTAGTAAGCTTGTGAATGCTGCATCCGGTAGGGGGAGACTCCAAGGTCCCACGAGCAACAAACACATTACTTAAAGACCAATTGTGGAGGCCAATGAATTAATTAAAATTCACATCTATAACACTCAGTCATTTGTAACATGAAGATTATTTACAGGCATAGCATATCATGAAAAGGAACACAAGCATGCCACAACAAAACAAGAAGCGATAAATAAAAGCAGAAATAAATGCACATCTATCGCAACCCCTTGTAAAACTATCAAAAATATGCTATTCTAAGCTATTACAATGATAAATTAATGGCGCGGACGGATGCCTCGCATCGGCCTCTCACGCAAGGCAAACGGCTCGATTTCAAGTCCACCGACTTAAACTGGCAGAAAACTTCATCAAGGAAATTGAATTAGCTCCCGCCATACGCGAACACAACTTGGCTGTTATATTTGTAGAGGACCTCGAGACATTTCCGAAACATGGTTATAATAGGAAAATGGACAACCGAGTCAAAAGTTATGGCCAAAACGGTTTTAACCGACCAATGGCCATAACCCTAACCCTAATCGCCCATTTTCCATATTATCCTCCAACCTCCATTGCGATCAAATTATAAAAATAATAAGCACCCTATTATAGTGATCTATGTAAAACACCTATAACTACCCACACTTCTTATCTGGTGGGAAAACGATTACAAACACACTAAAGGGTTGCGATAGAGAAACAGATTCAAACACGATCAAAACAGAAACAATATCTACAAATGAAAACGTTTCAGGCAAAGCCAATAATCCATGAAACCTGGCTCTGATACCAATTGATGGATCAGGCCGGTGAAGGCGATCCGTCACCCAGGATCGTTATTGGATGCCAAACGTATACGTATTAAAATTAAAACCTAAACATGCGTCTAAAGCAAAAGGTTTAGATTCATTACTCTTGAAGATCGAGGCGTTGATTCCACTACAGATCTTCTAGTCTGTTTTCTAGCCTCGTCTGAATGCCGAGTGGACAGCAATCTATCGAACGTGGAGAGGATGCCTCCTGTTTCGTTTCCGCAAAACCCCTAATTGCCCGGCTGCTGCATTTTTAGATTTCGTGTGCTTAGGGTTTTAGACGAAACCAGGCCCCTTTATTTATACACCTCAGGTTTCGTGGGCCAGACTAGGGATCCATTAGAAGGTATAGGGTTTGGGCTTCTTCCTGGCCCAAATAATCTTATGTTCAGCCCAGAACATTAATTTGGCCTGAGAGCATTAATTCATCCCACTAGAAAATTAATGTTGCACTCCCTTCCTATCCCGAACTGGATCAGGGCTTCTATTAGACTTTATAATTCCCCGTGTTAAAGATATCGCACGTCCATTAATTATTAAAGCTTCTGACTACTTTAATAAATTAATATCTATTATTCCTTGAGTAGTACCACTCAATCTTGTTGTCGTACGGATTAAATCCACCTGCAGGGTTTAATACGACAATCCTTTATGAGTTTCCTCAAGGGGACGTCATCATCCTGGATGTCCAGGACACGGTGCCCCAATGACAATAAATAGATATCATGCGAGCGATGTCACTACCCAAAATACGAAGTATGAGATATCTACCAAAATTCTCACCTATAGTAAATCAAAGCAGTGAACAAGCACCCCACATATCTAAATACCACACTTAGGGTTAAGAATAATAAAAGTCACCAAGACCTCTAGTTCTTCATAACAATCAGAATAGAAGAACATGTCTTATCTGTGATCCATTCAATGCGACATAGCGCACTAGTATAAACTAATGGCCAAGACAAGCCACCAACAAGTTTATACTACAACTTAAACCAATAGTTATGTCCAGAACTATCTCAGTTGTGATACTGTTTATATCTTATAAGGAACTTGACGATGTGATCTTCTGTGTGACTACAAACCCACCACATTGTCTACAATATAAGATAAGCAGACACATAAGCAATTTATAAGAATGCAATAATGTGAAAAACCATTTATTTCAGATAATAAGGAAATTGAATATACATCTACAAAAACTCACTAAAAGTTTGTTTTACAGTATACACCAACACATTTAGATTGTTTAATTGTGGGAAGTTATTCGCATATGGTATATATATGTATACATATGCACGTCTGGCTTGTTATACCCACATATAAGAATTGTTGGTATGATTAGGGGTTTGATTGTTTGTAGTTATATTTTTCGTACAACATTAATGTGTTAACAATAATATTTTTTTTTAAATGAGAAATATGTATATATATTTTATAGGAACTCCCATGTTTATTTTGAATAAAAGGGTAAAGTTATTCTGTTATTCAAATAATTAATAATTTGAGATGATACTTATGGTTAATTCGTATTCTATTCTGTAGTGAAAGGCGATAAGTGAATAAAGAGTTCGGGTTATCGATCATTTTCAAGCTCGAGGTAAGTAGAAATTCATTTTCAACTACAATGCATAAACATATTATTATGTGATTAATTTATGTATAATTGACATTATCTGAATTTTACGTGAATAGTGAAATTGATTGATATTCAGTGATTATCGTAGGAGGAGCTTGCGAGCTCAAAACTGTATCTGGATTGTGAGATATCTTGTGTTGCATTGTATTGCATCATGCATACCATTGCATTATCATGAGATGATATTTAAGCAGATGATGTGTGTGTTAGCCACTGGTTATACATTGGAAACAAGGGGCGTACGTGCGAGGAGAACCCTTGTGGGCATGTTATATGATAAGGGGAGTACGTGCGAGGAGAACCCTTATCGAGTTGTGGGTGTTCACTGAGGGGACTTCTTAAGCGGACAAGGGGTCGAGTTTGGTGATGGACCTCGCTGGGCCATTACAGGGTGGATCCTCAGACTGCACCATTATTATTCGGTGTGGTGGGATGACTTCTTGGTGGACATAGGGGGCGTATGTGCGAGGAGAACCCATGTTGGGCCACAAGAAGATGGGTCTCACATCCGGATCATACTTATATGATATTAGTTATATTGGCCATTTGATAATGTGTATATGATGAGCTCGATCTGGTGTGTGTGCCAGGGGCCTTAATGAGTGTTTCATAACTAAATTTGTGATTTCCAATGAGAGTGCATGGGGAGGATTTTTAAAGAATTACATTTCATGCATAATTTCTACTCACTGAGTTTTATCTCACGTAGTTTATGCATTGTAGGTAATCGTTATGTGGTGTGATGTGACGGATCTACTGGATAAGCTATGGAGCTCCTGCAGGTTTTGAGTTGCTGTGTACATAGATGACGACGTGTTGGGCATACCGCGGCTCATTTTACTTCTGTTATTGTATATTTTGTCGCTTTGGATATGTATTATATTATGTTATAAAGTCAGGTATATTCTAGTGTGTTGACTGGGTGTTTGAGTATGAAATGTTAGTTTGTTGCTACCTTTTATATGAATGCGATAGGTTATTTTGGGTGAAAGCATGTTGATGTTATATTGTCGGAAAAAAAATTAAGTATATCAGGTTTACAGGCTAAATTATATTTATATGCGTATTATGTTGGGTTAAATAAGGGTGGTCGTGTCAGGGTGGTATCAGAGCGCAGTTTACATCCTGTCGACTGTGTATGTACATGAGCTCAAAACTCAGGAAGCACATCTACTATAGTAAGTGTTTATTTAATTTTTGTTTACATTATGTGCATTATGAATTTTATTGGCCATGTGGTGTACGACTGGGAGTGTTGTTAAAGAGGTATGACGGGAAATGAAGGTGAAGGTAATGGCATTGGTAGAGATGCTATCATTGCTCGATTAATAGACCTAGTTGAGCATCAGTCGCAACAGATTCAGAACCTCATTCAATAAAGGGACGCCGATAGACACCAACGTGATGAAGTTAACCAACCACAACCTCGACTTGAGCCTACTGAAATGAAGATTGGCTGAGAACTCTGGATAACATGTTTCAGTATAGCAAGATACCTGAAGTGGAGAAGGATTTGTGTGCCTCATTTAAGATGCGTGGTAGTGCTGGGCACTGGTGGGACATAGTCAAAAGCATTGAGAATGTTACTACAATGACTTGGGAGAAATTCAAAGAGATCTTCAGAAACAAATACTTCACAGCTCCTGTCAGGGTAATGAAGATGAACGAGTTCATACAGCTGAAACAAGGAACCATGACTGTCATGGACTACCTTCGCAAATTTGAGCAGCTATGTAGATTTGCAGAACATATGGTGAGGATTAAAGAACTAGAGGTTGAGATGTTCCTTGAAGGTTTAAGGCCAGAACTTTATCGGGATATGAGCATGGCAAGACTTCAAGGGGTAACATATTCTCGGGTTGCAGAGAGGGCACAGGTAGCAAAGCAAACAAAATTGCGTATAAGACAAGCGCAAGACATCCGGTGTCAGTTTCAGCAAAAGCAAGCACCGCAGTGGAGTGGTGATAACAGAAAGAGATCTTTACCATTTCAAAAGCCAAGACCTAATTTCTAACCAAGACAAGGACAAAGACAGGAACAGGGAGGTCTAGAAAAACGTTTCATGACTAACCAGGGTATAGTACCGCCGCCACCACCACCACCCCTGTGTTTGAACTGTGGTAGACAGCATGGTGGAGATTGCCCTTTTAACATCAAGACTTATTTTTCATGTGGACAAAGAGGACATAACCAGTATGTATCCGAACAAAGATAGACAGAAAGAGCAGGGGAGAGCTCCAGCCTGAGTTTTCACTATGAATAAAGAAGATGCCGAAGACAATCCAGTGGTTACGGGTAAACTTTCTATTTTTGGCATTTCTACTTTTGTGTTATTTGATTCTGGAGCTACACATTCATTTGCATCCTATGAGTATGTGAGAAGACCGGGTAAACCATTTAACCTAGCAGAAGCCCAATTTGATGCGATGATTCCTTCTGGTGACTCGAGACCCACCAACTAAATTTTACGAGGATGTATAATTCCGATAGAAGGCAAAGAATTGTTTGTTGATCTGATTGTTTTAGATATGAACGATTACGATGTGATATTGGGCATGGAATGGTTATCGAAATATGGTGCTACAACTGATTGTCAGAAAAAGAGTATCTCATTTCAGCCAGTTGGAGAAGAACCTTTTACTTTTGTTACCATAAAGAAAAGCTTTCGAGTTCCAGTGATATCAGCGGTCAAAGTACAAAGATTACTGGAAAGTGGATGTGAGGGCTATTTGGTAATTGTGATGAGTATCGAGGGAAAACATTATTCAACTGTTAATGACGTACCGATTGTTAGAGAATTCCCAGAGGTGTTTCCAGCTGATCTTCCAGGTTTGCCACCAGATCGTGAAATTGAATTTTGGATTGAGTTGCAAGCAGGGGTTTCATCGATATCAAAATCACCCTATAGAATGGCACCAGCTGAATTGAAAGAACTAAAAGTACAGCTGCAAGAACTATTGGAGAAGGTCTTCATTCGACCTAGTTTTTCACCATGGGGAGTGCCAGTTTTGTTTGTTCTGAAGAAAGACGGTTCTTCTATCTTTTCGAAGATTGACTTGTGATTAGGCTACCATCAACAGAAGATAAAAGAAGAATATATTCCCAAAACTGCATTCAGTACGAGATATGGACATTATGAATTTCTGGTGATGCCATTTGGATTGACGAATGCCCCAACAGCGTTCATGGACGTGATGAACCGAGTATTTAAAGACTTCCTGGACAGATTTATTATTGTATTCATTGATGATATCCTGATTTACTCAAAGACGAAAGAAGACCATGCAGTGCATTTGAGGAAAGTGTTAGAGGTTTTGAAAGAAAAGAAAATGTATGCCAAATTCAAGAAATGTGAGTTCTGGCTAGATCAAGTTGTTTTTTTAGGACATGTGATATCAGGAGCAGTGATTTCAGTTGACCCAAGCAAAGTTGAAACAATCATTAATTGGCCACGACCTATAAATCCTTCAGAAGTACGCAGTTTTCTTGGTTTGGCAGGGTACTATCGTAGATTTGTGGAGGGATTTTCAAAAATTGCTTCTCCGTTGACACAGTTGACCAGAAAAAGTGTGACTTACAAATGTACTGAAGAGTGTGAACAGAGTTTTCAAGAATTGAAAAAGCGACTGACATCAACACTTATCTTAACAATTCCAATAGGGACTGGAGGTTTCAAAGTTTACAGTGATGCTTCAAAGAATGGCCTCGGTTGTGTATTAATGCAGAGCGATAAAGTGATAGCTTATGCATCTCGACAGTTGAAAGAATATGAGAAGAACTACCCTACGCATGACCTGGAGCTTGAAGCAGTGATATTTCCACTTAAAATTTTGAGACATTATCTATACGGAGAGCGGTGTGAAATCTAAATTGATCATAAAAGTCTGAAATACTTCTTCACCCCGAAAGAGTTGAACATGAGGCAACGAAGATGGCTAGAGCTTGTGAAAGATTATGATTGTGTCATCCACTATCATCCAGGTAAAGCAAATGTGGTGGCAGATGCATTGAGCTGAAAGTCAATGGAAAATGTGGCAGCTCTAACATTGATTCAGAGACCAGAATTACACGACCTGCAAAGAATGAACGTAGAACTCGTCAAACATGGACTGGTAACCGCAAAACTTGAAGCATTGAAACTTAAACCAACTTTACTAAGTAGAATTCACCAAGGGCAACAAGCTGATGAATATTTTGCTAAAGTAAAGAAGGACATCACTTCAGGAGAATCACCCGATTTTCAGTTGTCAGAAAATGACGTACTACGATATAGAGATCAACTGTATGTACCTAATGTTGACAATATCCGAGAAGATGTAATGAAAGAGTCATGATGAGATCTGGGTTATTGTGGATGGCACAATAACTGGTGGCCAGGTATGAAGAAAGAAATTGCTCAATATGTGGAACAATGTTTAACATGTCAGCAAATCAAGGCCGAACATCAGAGACCAGCAGGAACCTTGCAGCCTTTTTTCATTCTAGAGTGGAAATGGGAGCATATAACGATGGACTTCGTCACAATATAACCCAAGACAGTTAAGAGTCATGATGAGATCTGGGTTATTGTGGACCGGTTGACTAAATCAGCGCATTTTCTTCCCATTTGCACCACATATTCTATGGACCGTTATGCTCAGTTGTATATACAGAAGATTGTCCGACTCCACGGCGTACCACTTACTATTGTTTCGGATAGAGATTCCAGATTTTTGTCTAACTTTTGGAAGAGCCTACACAAAGCATTGGGGACCCAATTATCTTTCAGTATTGCTTATCATCCATAGACAGATGGGCAATCAGAGCGAACGATACAGATTCTAGAAGATATGCTCAGAGCTTGTGTGTTAGATTTCCAGGGCCAGTGGAGCAAATATTTGCCGTTAATAGATGTTGTACCATGAAATAATCCAACCCGGTGAAGCAATCAATAAGAGCGACTTTGATAGGAATCATGAGGCCGCAGAGCAACTACTTTTGAGATGAGCAGGTCAATGAGCGGCTTGGAAAGAGAATGGAGGTCGCGGGCGACCTTGGAAGAAACCGCAGGTCGGAAGCGACCTCTGACGGATATTTATGGTAAAGGTGCAAATAATTGGGAGCGCAGATATCGCGGGGTAAGCAAGGCAAGTGTATCCAGGCGCGGAAATCGCAGGATTGACCGAGAAAACCCTAATCCTGGCGGCTGGAGACTTCGAAAGCCCGTCGAAGGAAGCCCACAAAGATCTGTAACCTAATTTCCTGTCTATAAATATAACTTGTATCATTCATTGTAAAAGGACAAAATCTTAGAACCCTAGGCAGAAAATAGATAATAAACATTCCTGGCTTGGGCGCCCCCAGACGTAGTCTTATTCAAAAGACGAACAGGGTAACCAAATCCATGCGTTGTTCTTTACTGTTTGCCACTAATTTCTTTTATCGTTTGTTATTCTGAACTGATAATTCAATATCAAACATTGGCGCCATCTGTGGGAACTACTCTCTGTCGATTTGCTCAAAATCCGCAGAAAACCCATATCTTGTCAATGGCGATCAACCAAGGTAATGCTACCAGAAATGAGACGGACCACCGCGACGGTATCGAGGCCTCCATGAGTTCACAACGCTCTCACCCCATCATCCCAGAGGCCACCCCCGACTGGTGGAATCTCGTCCAGACACCGGAGGATGGCAAGGCCATATTGGCCGTCCTCCACAAGAAACGCCTCGCTTTCGATGACAAAGACGAACAGCCGCCGGTCAAGAAAGCGGCTCCCAATCCAGGAACCTCTAAGGGCCAAAACGCCCTTGTCGAAAAAGGGCGCTCCACAGGACAACTGGCGTATGATCCGGCGAAGCACGCCATCATTCGTAATCACAGGCTCCTGGAAAGGCCGACAGGGTCGGGCAACATGTTCGACCTACTTGGGGGGCAAGAGGCCCAGAAAGCCCTGGTGGCCATCGAAGACAAGGCGCACTCTCAGCCCCGTCACGGAGACCAGGTGGAGCGAGATCTAGCCATGGCTCCAAATTTGCACCATGATGAGTTGCTGAGGGGTTCGACAATTCACTAAGGCGATCCACGAGCGACCTGCCCCCCCAAGGATCATCGCGACGTGAAAATTGATGCTCTGGCCAGAACGGTCCAGTGACTTCTCGAGCGGGCAGAGAACCAAAGTGGTCCGGCTGGAGCGACCACAACCTCATCATCCCAGATTCTCCCCTCGGGACCACGATCCCTTTGGCCCCCACTCAACGAAAAATCAACACAACGGCTTTAGATCGCTACAGTGGGAGCATAGACCCAAGGGTCCACATGGCCAAGTACAACTCCTACATGGCCTCCATGGGCGTAACGGATGCCACTAAGTGCTGGCTATTTTCCCTAACCTTGAGCGACCAGGCCCACCAATGGTTCACTTCGTTGCCACCTTTCTCGGTGGAAACTTTCGAGCAACTCGCCAGGCTATTCCTGACCCATTTCACAGCCTTGGCACCGCGACCTACGACCAGACAACGACTAATGAATACCCAACAGGCGGATAATGAGTCGGATCGATCCTACATCAAAAGGATCGACAAACTCATACTTGAAGGGGATCCAATTGGGGACGAGGCCAAGGTATTAAGGGTCGTCTCCGGGCTCAAAAAAGGAACCAAGTTGTGGCGATGCATGACCACAGAATATCCGATCAGCTATAACGACTTCCAGAGATGGGCTAGCGACCTCATCCATGCTTCGGAGCTTCTGGAATCAAGACTTTCCAACGACAGAGAGGTTGCAGAATCAAAGAAAAGCTCCAAGAAAATCCGGCGGTCATTACAAGGCACCGGGCAACTTCAAACCTTTTGAAGAAAACATCCCAGTGAAGCTGATGGAAGTGCTAGGTATGACACCCGGACACGTCTACAATTAGATCAGGGACCGAGAGTTACTCCTCCCCCCTCGGCCTATCAAGAACAAGGGAAAGGCAAACCCCAACAAATACTGCCACTTCCATGAACAAACTGGGCACTACACCAGCGAATGCAAGGACCTTCTTCCCCAACTTTGGAGGTTATACGAGGACGGGTTATTGGATGAATTTTTCAAGCGGCCCCAGAAGAATCAAGATCACGCTCAGAGAGGTCGCCAACAAGCAAACCCACCCCGACAGGCAGAACCAGCTCCAGGAAACGCCGGCCAGGGGGAACGGCCAGTACCACCCATGCCAGAAGGTGCGGGAGGTCGCATCATACACACCCTATCCCACTCGGGACGGTCAGGGGACTCTCGGCGACCGGCTCGTCCAAAAGACAAATGAAGGCGGAGATAAGAGAAATAGAGAATGCCAGGAAGATGGTGTTACTGGTCTTCGAGAAGAGACAGGCACAATCGAGTTCGGCGAGAAAGACAAGGCCGGGATAGTCTATCCTAACGTCGATCCCCTAGTGATCAAGGCCAATATCATGGACGACCTGAAGGGGGAAGTCGTCGACTTTCTCAAAAAGAATCTAGATGTCTTCGTCTGGTCGCACAAGGACATGGTAGGAATTGACCCAGAAGTCGCATGCCACAAATTGTTCATAGATCTAGCTCGAAAGCCAATAGCCCAGAAGAGGCAAAAATTCGGCCCTGAGAAGTACGCAGCGTTAGCCGAGGAGGTGAAAAAATTTTGGACAATAACTTGATCACACAGGCCGACCTGTTGGAATATAGAGGCACGTAAACACGTAATATATGCGCAGCGGAAATTAAAGTTCACCAAGAACGAACAATTAATTGCACAAAAGGATTACAATAATCATAACAAGAAATCTTACAGTAACTATAGTAGAGATTCCTGAACTATGGTATCCACATAATCCCCTAGAACAGATCTTCACAAATCTGCCAGTGTTGAATCCCAAGTTGAATCAGCTAGGAAAATCCAAACTTTAGATCTTATGGAGAGAATAAGAAGTTACGTTATTTGTGAATTCCCAAGAGTCTGTATATATAGAGGAGGCCCAGCTTAAATCTTAAGCTAGCCCAATTAGGGAATTAAAACCCTAATATTTATTTAAATAAATCTCTACGATTTATTTCCCTATAAAATCTCTACGGATTTAAATGCCTTATATGAAAAATCTCTAAGATTTATTTCCATATACATTAAATCCTATAATTATATTCCAAATATAATTATTGGGAATTCTTATTTAATTAAATCCAATTCAATTAAATAATATTAATAATAATTAATTCCAAATTAATCTATTATTAATTTCTTCTCCATAAATTTAATCAACCAACTATAATCCGTAAAAGGGAACTACTTGTTGTGTGACCCATAGGCCCTCATATACTGAGCGATTAGTCAAACTAACGGTCTTAATTGAACCCTAGTCAATAAATCAGACATTCTCAATATATGAGGTACGTTGCGAGAAATATGAAACTACCTGTAACTGTAACGTGGGCAATTGCGATTTCCTCCTTTCATTCACGAATACTCGATTAGTCTTGAACATGATGAAGTGCCTATTCAAATAACTGAATCAATTTATCTCAAATCACTAATTGATCATTACTATCACACTTAGTCACAAAGTCTAAGTTGACGTGCATTGGCCATTGACTTAGATCCAATTATGATGAGAAGGTGAGTATTCTCTCTAAATCCACTTTGAGGAATGAATCCTTTTCTTGGTTGAACTACCACGCACATGCACTTCGTGATGAACCCAATCCAAGCCATATCTACCCATAGACGGGTGCAAGCATCGATCATGGTCAAAGTTCATCACTCCACACATGTCGTGCGTATTGACCTCAAGTCAAAGGAGTATCACATCGCTCCCACTAACCGAGACACCAGTAGACACATATAGTGGAACTACATCAATGGTTTCTCGGATGGGTATACCAATACCCTCTAAGGTATTTGTGCATCCATCATGAGATACCTAGTATCTCGTAGTAAGTGAGATCTTACTACACTCTCTAAGAGTATGATGCAGATCGCACACCAATCTCCGTTGCATCATCAATATCCCTTTCTTGATGATCCTCGATTGGGGCTATTTAAGAATCATGCTTAAGTCATCTGAGTTCTGACTCACTCAATGACAGCAGTGACTCAAGGGAACACATATAAGAATAAATGCAAACAATCAAACATAATATTCTAATGAGTGTAACGTCATACATTTAATATTAATCAAACAATAATATTAAACCAATACTGAATAATATCTGAGTATTATGTCCTTACAATGGATTGTCTCTAGGACACTAACACTAACAATCTCCCACTTGAACTAGAGCCAATCACCTACATGTCTAACCCCTAGACCATTAAAATGTATAGTGTGTACATGAACACTCAAAGCCTTGGTGAAAGGATCAGTCAGGTTATCCTCCGTGGGGACACGTTCTAACTCTATTTCTCCTCTAGCAATTATCTCTCTTATCAAGTGATAATGCCTCGGTACATGCTTGTTTCTGTTATTGGATCTCGGTTCCTTAGCTTGCGCAACCGCATCAGTATTGTCACAATATAACTTTATTGGACTACTGACACTTGGAACTACCCCTAGTTCACTTAAGAACTGTTTTATCCAGACAGCTTCTTTGGCAGCTTCTACCGCAGTAATGTACTCAGCTTCAGTTGTTGAGTCTGCGGTAGTCTCTTGTTTGGAACTATTCCAACTAACCGCCCCACCATTGAGAACATAAGCATAGTCCGACTGTGACTTGTAATCATCACAGTCAGATTGGAAACTTGCATCAGCATAGCTAGTTGCAACTAGCTCTAACTGTCCTCCTTAGACCAAGAAGCAATCTTTGGTACGTCTAAGGTACTTAAGAATGTTCTTGACAGCAATCCAGTGAGGTTCACCCGGATTCTGCTGGTATCTACCAGTAGTCAATGCCTTCACGTTGACTATAACCTTTTGCTACAAACCTAGCCTTGTAGGTTTGTACCTTGTCGTTTGCATCGGTCTTACGCTTGTAGACCCATTTGCAACCTATGGATTTTACCCCTTTCGGCAATTCAACCAAGTCCCAGACTTGATTTGTGTACATCGAGTCTATCTCAGATTTCATGGCTTCATGCCACTTCTCTGAGTCAACATCTAATGTTGCCTCAGTGTAAGTTCTAGGATCGTCTTTATCCGGGATCTCCACGTCATCATATTCCTCTACGAGGAAACCATTATACCTAGTGGGCGAATTACGAACCCTAGTGGACATACTGAGCTGTGGTTGTGCAGGCTGCACATTCTGATCGTGAAAATTTTGTGGTGCATCGATTTCATCAATGTCCGGAGAGTACTCAAGAGCAACACTTTATGATGCCTCTTGGGTGGAAGTTTGAACTATGTTGTTCTCATTCAGCCCACTTGGAGTTTGTTGCTAAGGCAATGCTACTTCAATTACGCTCCCACTAGATGAAAGAGGATCACTAAGTGATAAACTTCCACCATGTGAGCTGCTGAATGCTCCCACTGATTCCTTGTCACTTTTCTTTGACGAGGTATCAGTCTCTTGGTTATCTTGTGGTTCTTGAATTTCTTCAAGTTCTATCTTCTTACGGCTTTGTTCCTTGAAGACATAGTCTTCTTCGAGGAACCTGGCCTGCCTAGAAACAATTATCGTTTGTTTCTCAGGTAGATAGAAATAATATCCTCTAGTTTCCTTAGGATATCCCACAAGGTAAGCCTTTTCACCTTTGGATTCCAATTTATCAGATATCATCTTTTTCACAATTGCAGGGCAACCCCATGTTTTGATATGTGAAAAAGTTGGCTTCTTGCCACACCATAGTTCATATGGCGTATGTTCAACTGATTTGGATGGAATCCTATTCAAAATGTAAATTGAGGTTAGTAACGCGTATCCCCATAAGAATGTAGGGAGAGAAGAAAAGCTCATCATGGACCTTACCATGTCTAACAAGATTCGGTTTCTCCTCTCGGATACTCCGTTCATCTGCGGTGTTCCGGGAGGAGTCCATTGTGATTGGATTCCATGTAACTTCAAGTAATCCATGAACTCGTGGCTAAGGTATTCACCTCCTCGATTTGATCGAAGGGTCTTTATACTCTTACCAAGTTGCTTCTCTACTTCAGCTTTGAACTCCTTGAATTTCTCAAAAGATTCGAATTTGTATTTCATAAGATACACGTATCCATATCTTGAGAAATCGTCAGTAAAAGTGATGAAGTAGGCGAAGTTACCCCTAGCTAGAGTGGGCAATGGTCCACAGACATCACTGTGGATCAGCTATAGGACTTCTTTTGCACAAATCCCTTTTCCAGAAAAGGGTTTGTTGGTCATCTTTCCCTTGAGGCAGGATTCACAATTTCCATAAGACTCAAAGTCGAATGGGGTTAAGTAGTCTAACTTTCTTAACCTTGCAATCATGTTCTCATTTGCATGACCAAGCCTACAATGCAACAAGTAAGTCGGGTTTTCATGATTACTAAGTTTGAGTCGTTTATTTTGTATATTAAGAATATTATGTCCACAATGCAACAAATATAAACCATTCGATAAAGGAGCATTTCCATAAGCATCACCATTAAGCGAAAAATAACAGTTATTATTTGCAAAATGGAAAGAAAAACCCTTCAATGTCTAACATCGGAATAGAAATAATGTTGCGAGTAATAGAAGGAACAAAATAACAATTATTCAGTTCAAGTCTAAAACCAGAGGGTAAGTCTAAAACATAAATGCCAACACGTTCAGCAGCAACTATTGCTCCATTCCCAACGTGTAGGGTGACTTCACCCGGCCTAACTGTCCTGCTATGCTTGAGACCCTGCACATTAGTACAAATGTGTGAGCCACAACCGGTATCTAATACCCAGAAGTTAGTATCATTTGTGGACATGTTTATCTCAATAACAAACATACCTATTCAAGTGGCTGAGACACCTTGTGTCTTCTTTTCAGCTGCTACAACCTTACAGTCCTTCTTCCAATGCCCCTTCTGCTTGCAGTGGAGGCATACATCCTTGTCCACCCTCTCCTTCTTTTGAATTCCACCTTTGGGCATGAGGAAGTTCGGCTTAGAGCCTTTCTTTGCCTTGCCCCTTCGCTTTTTCTTTCTTTTCGGAGCAGAAGAGTAGAGGCACTCACCATGAGCACGGGCTTTTCCTTAGCAGTGGAAGACTCAAAGGTCTTTAGCATGTTATGCAGCTCGGGCATAGTCATTTCTGTCTTATTCATATTAAAGTTTACTACAAAACTCGAATATGAATCAGGAAGTGACTGAACGATGGCATAAACAGCAACGTTGGTTTTGAGCTCAATGCCCAACTGACCAAGCTTCTCGATTAGCCCTATCATCTTCAACACATGGGGGGAAACCTTCCCTCCTTCAGACATCCGGCATCTAAATAGATCTCTCATCACTTCATAAATCTCGGAACGAGATTCAGAATCAAAGAGATCCTTCAGATGCTTGATCGTCTCAAAGGGAAGCATCCTCTCATGATGCCTTTGCAACTCGGGATTCATCCCGAGGAGAATAACACACTGAGCCTGGGAAGCATCATCTTGATGCTTCTTCTGAGCTTCGGCGTCAAATGCCTCGGCTTCTTCAGTACCAGTCTCCGGGGTAGCAGGGATTGGCATGTCCAACATGTACTCAATCTTTTCTTGCTTAAGCACCAAACGCACATTTCGGTGCCAGTCGAGAAAATTTGGCCCAGCCAATTTGTTCGTTTCCAAAACGCTTCTCAGTGATAAGTTATTCATTTCAACAATCCTAGAGAAATAAAATAAAATGGGAATTAAAACACATAATTCCTATGATCAATATTCAGCAATCAAACTAAACATGACCTTTCAAATTATTTTGTCTCCATTATTTTCACATATTCAACGACCTCATCGGAAGAATACGAATTTATATTCAATATAAATCATAATGGACTAGGATCCACATTCCTACTATCATAATATCTGCTTGGACTGATTACTATGACAGCATAACTGGTGGGTCTCCAAACCAATTGCAAAATTTGCAACTCCTAGTTGATTGAACCTAGTTCAATCGGATGCCCCTTGACTTTCGTTTCCCTGCTTGGGCTAGTGAAACAAAGTCAAGTTGATTTACAACCATCAAGCGGTGACACAACGTGTCCCTATAATAGTTCTGTTAGATGTAGATCCGAGCAAAAGACTTGGGCCTTAAATACTCATTGGAACGAAATCTCCGGTTTACTATTAATTTTGATGGAAGGCATCGTTCAATTTAATAAAAAATCATATTTTAGTGAGGATCTTTTAAAGGTGGGGTATTAATTGCTTAATCGAGATCCAGCATGTTAATTTACATCACGTTTGAGCAATTATCATGCGCCGTCTACCCAAACAATAATACGGTCCGACAATTATTGGGCGCCGCCTACCCAAACAGTTATAATGCGGACTGTAAAAGCGATTGACGAATTAAAATTTAAAACAGTCAAACAGTGGGGTTCAATAATTCTTTTAAAAATGAATTTTAAAAAACAATTAAAAATTTATTTTTAAAAATTATTAAACTTTAATAATTAATCCAATTAATTGTTAATAAAAGTCCAACTTTTATTATTATTCTTTTAAAATTAATCTAATTAAAATTAAAAATGTTTTATTAATTTGCTAAGGGCTCAAGTGCAATTATCTAATATTTGCACGGGGGGTCCGTTAGAAATTTGATTTGTAAGACGGCCCCTCCCTCATCACTGCCCGGAAGCCATCCGTCAATCGGGACATCCGATACCAACAATTTCAACTTCGGTTCATTAGTAATAATCCAATTATTCGATTGAACAGTCAATATTATCAAAATTTCATCATTCAATCCAATTGAATAGCTTAAAACCAAAGATAGGGACATAATCCAAGCTTAACTAAATCAAGAACACGTTAAGGCTAAAAATGACGATTCAAGAAACGTCGAATTCCGTAAATAATCGAAACCAAAATCGCATTTAATTAGCAGTGATGAGTATAATCGCCAATCAAGTAACAAACCAAACATGAACTGGAAACCATAGAATTCATCAGAAACCAGAACACGGGGCGAACATGAATCGTTGAATCGAAGCCGGATTCCGACGCGAGTCGCCACCGTTGCCTGAGCACACGGGCGACTCACCGTCGAGTAAAGGGGTCACGCGTCGAAGACGATGGGTCGCACGCGAGCCGCGGACCCAAGCGGACTAGTTCCAAACCATAACCGCTGAAGTGTATAATTGAACCGGGGCCGCCGCCGCTAATTCATATTGATTCGGTGGTGTGCCGCCTAACTCGTGGTCTAGGGACGCACCGACGAGAAAGGGATGAAGGTCGAGGCGGAGCAATCAAGACGATGAAGAAATTCGCGTGCAAGTTAAGTCGCGAGCTCCCTCATACGTCGCGAGGCCACGACGCTTAGCGCCGCCGAGCGACATGGGCGAAGATCGCTGTCGTCGCGCGTGAACGAGGTGGAGCAAAGAAATGCTCTCCAAGAGAAAACCATAAAATCGATTTGAGGGTGTTTGCGTGAAAGAGACGACCCAAGCAATAAAAGGGGTGCGGTCCAGTTTTGTCAAAAATGATTGTGCCCCATATTTTAATCTATATGTAATTAAAAATTGAGAGCCTGAGCTCTGATACCACTGTTGGAATATAGAGGCACGTAAACACGTAATACATGCGCAGCGGAAATTAAAGTTCACCAACAACGAACAATTAATTCCACAATAGGATTACAATAATCATAACAAGAAATCTTACAATAATCGTAGTAGATGATTCTCAACTATGGTATCCACGTAATCCCCTAGAACGGATCTGCACGAATCGGCCAGTGTTGAATCCCAAGTTGAATCAGCTAGGAAAATCCAAACTTTAGATCTTATGGAGAGAATATGAAGTTACGTTATTTGTGAATTCCCAAGAGTCTGTATATGTAGGGGAGGCCCAGCTTAAATCTTAAGCTAGCCCAATTAGGGAATTAAAACCCTAATCTTTATTTAAATAAATCTCTACGATTTATTTCCCTATAAAATCTCTACGGATTTAAATGCCTTATATGAAAAATATCTACGATTTATTTCCATATACATTAAATCCTATAATTATATTCCAAATATAATTATTGGGAATTCTTATTTAATTAAATCCAATTCAATTAAATATTATTAATAATAATTAATTCCAAATTATTCTATTATTAATTTCTTCTACATAAATTAAATATTAAATCCAATTTAACATTTAATCAACCAACTATAATCCGTAAAAGGGAACTACTTGTTGTGTGACCTATAGGCCCTCATATACCGAGCGATTAGTCAAACTAACGATCTTAATTGAACCCTAGTCAACAAATCAGACATTCTCAATATATGAGGTACGTTGCGAGAAATATGCAACTACCTGTAACTGTAACGTGGGCAATTGCGATTTCCTCCTTTCATTCACGAATACTCTATTAGTCTTGAACATGATGAAGTGCATATTCAAATAACTAAATCAATTTATCTCAAATCACTAATTGATCATTAGTGTCACACTTAGTCACAAAATCTAAGTTGACGTGCATTGGCCAATGACTTAGATCCAATTATGATGAGAATGTGAGTATTCTCTCTAAATCCACTTTGAGGAATGAATCCTTTTCTTGGTTCAACTACCACGCACATGCACTTCGTGATGAACCCAATCTAAGCCATATCTACCCATAGACGGGTGCAAGCGTCGGTCATGGTCAAAGTTTATCACTCCTCACATGTCGTGCGTATTGACCTCAAGTCAAAGGAGTATCGCATCGCTCCCACTAACCGAGACACCCTTAGACACATATAGTGGAACTACATCAAACGGTTTCTCGGATGGGTATACCAATACCCTCTAAGGTATTTGTGCATCCATCATGAGATACCTAGTATCTCGAAGTAAGTGAGATCTTACTACACTCTATAAGAGTATGATGCAGATCTCACACCAATCTCCATTGCATCATCAATATCCCTTTCTTGATGATCCTCGATTGGGGATATTTAGGAATCATGCTTAAGTCATCTGAGTTCTCACTCACTCAATGACAGCAGTGACTCAAGGGAACACATATAAGAATAAATGCAAACAATCAAACATAATATCCTAATGAGTGTAACGCCATACATTTAATATTAATCAAACAATAATATTATCCAATACTGAATGTTGTCTGAGTATTATGTCCTTACAATGGATTGTCTCTAGGACACTAACACTAACACGACCAGCCCCAATGAGTGGCTAACGCCATGTTGGTAAAAAAATCGAATGGAACTTGGCGACTGTGCATCGACTTCACGGATCTCAACAGCGCATGTCCGAAAGATTTCTTCCCAATGCCTCACATCGATCACCTGATAGACAACACGGCGGGCCACGAAATAATGTCCTTCATGGAAGCTTTTGCAGGCTACCACCAAATAGCCATGTATGAACCCGACCGGCAACATACCTCGTTCTTGAAGGAAAAGAACATCTATTGCTGGAAAAGGATGCCCTTCGGTTTAAAGAACGTAGGGGCAACATATCAAAGGCTGGTCAATCACATGTTTACCGACCTCATCGAAAAGTCGGTGGAATTTTACGTGGACGACATAGTCGTCAAAAGCCTGAAATCGGAGGACCACCTAACTCATTTGGCCCAAACTTTCGATATCCTAAGGAAATTCAACATGCGACTAAACCCCAAGAAATGCAATTTCGGGGTCGAGTCGAGGAAATTCTTGGGGCATCTGGTGAGTAAGCGGGGGACAGAGGCGAACCCCACCAAAGTCAAAGCCATATTGGACATGGGAGAACCTCAAAATGTAAAGGAATTATAGAAACTCACGGGATGCCTGGCCGCCTTGAACCGGTTCATCTCCCGAATGGGGGACAAGTGCAAGCCACTGTTCGACACCATCCGAAAAAAGTTAAAATTCGAATGGACACACGAAAGCCAGGAAGCTTTTGACAAAATCAAAGCCTACCTGGCGGATGTAAGCATTCTGTCAAAACCAGTTCAGGGGGAAAAGCTTTTCCTATACCTCGCAGCTTCCGAAACGGCTCTAAGTGTAGTCCTCGTTCGGGTAGAAGATAGAAATGAGTTCCCAATTTACTTCGTCAGCCAGACACTAAACGAGATGGAGCAGCGATATCCAGCACTGGAAAAACTGGCATACGCGCTAGTCATGAGCGTAAGGAAACTAAGGCCATACTTTTTTGACCATCAAGTCGAGGTCCTTACTTCCACACCCCTGAGGAACGTATTGTATTGACCAGAATGTCGGGTCAATGTCTCAAATTGGCAATCAAGGTCGGACAATACGGAGTAACTTATGCACCCCGACCCGCCATCAAAGCCCAGGCTTTAGCCGATTTCATCGTGGAACTCACTTTCGCATCAGGGGCACAAGATTCAGATAGCCCACCATGGGAACTATACGTGGACGGGTCGGCGACCTCCCATAAATCGAGGGTCGGCTTGGTTTTAACAAGCCCAGAAGGAACGTCGTTCCAGAATGCCATCACCTTCGATTTTCCCGCAACCAACAATGAGGCCAAATACAAAGCACTCATTAGCGGCCTAGAAATGTCAACGGCCATGGGTGTCAAACAATTTCAAGTCCACACAGACTCCCAACTCGTAGCTTACCAGGTAGTTTACCAAGAAATCGTAAAGATGTTGTGCCAAAAATTCAAACAAGTTCATGTCAAACTAATCCCGAGAGAACAGAACTCGCGAGCCAATGCCTTAGCATGGCTGGCAACTTTCGAGGGGCCATCAGAAATGAAGGATGTCACCATCACGACATTATCCCACCCATCCACTGCATACGCGAAGGTCGCGAACGTAGAAGCCCCAACGTCGAACCAGATGACACCCATCATTGATTACTTAACAACAGGTCTCTTGGAAAATGATAGGATCCAGGCTCAACAACTACAATTACGAGCCGCAAGGTACACAATGATCAAGAACGAGCTATACAAGAGTGGTTTCAGCGCTCCCCTACTCCGTTGCATCACACCTGAACAAGGGCAAGTGATCCTGCACAAAATACACGAAGGGACATGCGGAAACCACACCGGGGGAGAATCGCTGGGCCACAAGACCACAAGACAAGGGTATTTTTGGCCCACACTAAGGGACGACGCCATCATTTTTGCCTGCAAATGTCATAAGTGCCAAATTTATGCTCCTTCCATCAAAAGTGCCCCAGAAGAGCTCACAAGCATCCTCAGTCCTTGGCCATTTGCAAAGTGGGGGATAGATATTATTGGCCCACTCCCAACAGCGCCGGGTTCGGTCAAATACGCCCTGGTGGCGGTAGATTACTTCACAAAATGGGCCGAAGCTGAGGCACTAGCGACCATAGATCAAAACCAGGTCATCAAGTTTATATGGCAGAATATCATCTGCAGATTAGGTTTACCACAAGCAATCATATCAGACAATGGTAAACAATTCGACGGCCTCAAAATCGAAGCATTCTTCAAGAAATGGAAGATCACAAAACTCTTCTCGACTCCATACCACCCGCAGTCGAACGGCCAGGTCGAGGCTGTGAACAAGATCATTAAACACACTCGCAAAGCCAAGATTGAGGGGGGCAAGGGGAAATGGGTCAGCGAGCTCCCGGATGTTTTGTGGGCCTACAGAACGACCTGCAGAAATTCAACAGGAGAAACCCCTTACTCACTAGCCTTCGGGACCGAGGCGGTTGTACCCGCGGAGGTCGACTTCCCCAGTCTTCGCACAAGTCTAGTCGCCTTCGACCAAAACGAGGAGGCTTTGACCAGAAACCTCGACCTTCTCGAAGAAAGGCGGCTGGAGGCCAACATGAGAAACACAAGGTACAAGCAAAGGTCGGAGAAGTACAATAAGTCCAAAGTATGACTGTGACGCTTCAAAGAGGGAGACTTGGTGCTTAAGAAGGTACTCGGCGAATCGAAAGGAGCCCTCGCTCCAAACTGGGAGGGCCCATTCAAGATCTCAAAAATCTTGCCTAATGGAGCCTACGAGCTCGAACAACCAGATGGTGCCAAGGCTCAATACCAGTGGAATGCAACACATTTGAGGAAATATTATCGATAAGTTTACACCCTTGTAATCAATTATTTATCAATAATAATGTCTTTTTCTTCCTCTCAAAATTCCTGTGTAAAACCCAAAGGGATTATGTAAAGAAAATATAAATTACCCGAGATACGACTTTCGACATACCGAGGGAAGGATCGACACCCCTTGAGGGGTGACCTCCCCCGACTTTGTAAGATGACCAAAAGTTAAAGTCCAAACATAAAGTCGCACTAACGATAAGACGACAAGGACAAATAAAAATCAAGTCGCATAAGGAAATCGAGTCAACACATCAAAGGAATGAGAAATGGAAATTTCATTAATATTCATAATGGGGCCCGAAGGCGGATACAGGGAAACAAGCCCGAAGGCTGATACATCAAAACAAAAAAAAAGGTACAGCAAGATAGGGTCTTCAAAAGTACCGCCGCTCAGGGCCCTGCAGAACCGTCGCTCGGCCTCTCCCCGACGTTCCCCTCCGCGGCCTCCAGGGTCAATTCTGACTCCGGCTGGACAACCTCCGGATCGGGGACTGGGCGCACAATCCGACTTAGATTAGCAAAAAAGGAAAGGTCGACGCCCATGTCTTCCAAATCCTTAATCTCCAGAAGGACGGTGGGGGCAGGAGGGTAGTCACGGACGTAATCAGACAACTTGGCAATAAAAGGGGCGAGGTCGCCAGCCGGATTTGCCCTGTGAAAGACCCGGATGGCCCCGACATAGGCCATCACATACGCGAAGTTGGCATTGAGCTCCTCGGTCCTCTTGAAGTCATCCTCCCGGTGGTCAGCACCCTCTCGGCCTCAGCCAGCTCACCCTCTAGCCGGGTCACATTTGCCTTTTCGGCCCTCAACTCGCCCTCGACCTCCGCCATGCGCCCCTCGGCTTCAGAAAGCCGCTTGAGCAGCTCAGAGTTGGAGGACTCCAATTTCTTCTGAGCATCGGCCGCAGAGACCAGCATCTTGGCCTGATCGGCGACTCTAGCCTGTGACTTCTTCAGCTCCTCCAACTCAGCCTCCAGCTGAGCACTGGTCTTCTCCAGATAGAAGACCGCCTTCTGAGAATGGGCAAGGGCTGAGTACAAGTTGCCCGTCGCCTTTTGCTGACGAGCATTGCTGTGGTCCAATTGTGTCCACCCCCGGGTCAGGTTTTGCGGACCCCTCCGGAGATAGGTGGGCTAACTTTCGGGGACCCCAGCCGGGACGATATAACCCAACCTCAGAAAGCTCAGGGCCTCGGGGCCAAACTTATACGGGGTGAGCTCCGGGCTGAAAAAGAAATTCGGGAGTCGGTTAAGCAAGGGAAGAATAGAAAAAGATTCACACAATCAAGAACTTATTCGCTGACACGTTCGGCGTCCCAACCTAACCAGGAGTCATCCTCTGGGAGCCGGTCTCCTCGAGGAGCGGGGGCGGGCTGCGAGAATGGGCGGGGTTGCGACCTCCTGGTCTCCTGGCTGGTCTCGTCCCTCACCCTTTTCCGAGCGGGCTCAGGAGCCGGCTCTTTGTGTTTCCTCTTGCCCTTGTCAGCGGTAGAGGGGCCGGAAGGAGTAAAGCTCGGGGGAGGGGCATCAGCGACCACCACGTGCTTCATTTGGCCCAGCACCGACTTTTTCCTGGAGGCCATGATCGCTGCGGAGGGCTGACGGCGGTAGACGGGAATGTCGGGATCTGCACACCAAAAAACAAATCAGCCACCAAAAAAAAAAAAAAACAGGTACTCACAAGGGATGTTCAAGTGACGAGGATAGGTATAAAGCCCGGCCTTTAACCGATAGAGCTCAGAGTTAAGGGCGTTGACGTCGCGAAGACTCGGGGCGGTGTCGCGAACGATCTTGAAAGCCTCTTGGAAGTCCCAGTACTGGTCGGCGGTCGAGGGCGTAAACACTGCAAAAGAAAAGGAGAATTAGATCAGTACGACCTCGAAAGTATTAAAAGAAAAGTATACTATGTTCGACTCGACGCGCGTAATCCGTGGGAACCCGAATGGGCAGTGTACTCAAGGGGTCCGTTGGTTCCCAAGCACCCCCAACAAACCACCACTTTCGGTGCCAATCGACGACTTTGTTCGGAATCCCACTCACGAGCTCCCGGCCCTTGTGAAGTCGTACGACATTATAGCTGCCGGCTTGAATGATTGGCGACATCACGTAAGCGACCTCGCCAGAGGTCGGCATCCGGTTTAGCCCAGCCAAACCCAGAACGGTCATCGAAGAGATTATGTAGCTCCAGCCATTCGGGGTGATCTGAGTAAGGCTTTGATTCCAAGCCGCCAGTAGGTGGGAGATCTTCGGGTGAAGGGAAAAGCGAATCCCCGCCTCCATTGTGTGCTTTTTAACCGCAATCATCCCTAGAGACGATTGGTCGGCACTCTCGTCGGATTTCGCCCCATAAAAATGCACGTCTCGGGGCACTTTGTACAACCGGCGAAGGGAACGCACGTGCCTGTCAGACAAAACCGATTTGTACTTAGGCAGGTCAGAAGCCATGTACTCAGAGCGGACCGACCTCCTATATGCACGTTCACTTCGCTTATATGGGGCCTCGGCCGAGTAAGAATGGTAGTTGAAAGCCCACTCGTAGGCCCCATAATCTCGGGTCGGAGCCGAGGTACAGGAGGGTTGTTCCCGCTCTGACACAGCGGAGCGGAATGTGCCAATATCCAAGGGAGGAGATGAGTAATATACTCTAACTCCGACAGAAATTGCTCATCCATGCCCTCGGTGTCCCAGACAATACGCCGGATTCCCGCAGATGAGGATCCGTCTTTATGGCCGACGGCAGAACTGGAGCCGCGGTGTTGCCAGAGGTGGGCTATCACTGTGTTGTCCTCCTCTGAGGACGAAGAAGCTAGAGGACGAAGAGCAATGGGCGTCAAAGGATCGGAGGCCATGGAAAGAGTGTGGAAAAAGGGGGATTACCTGAACGTAGTCTCGTTGGAATCTCGAAAGTTCACCGGAGAGGTTGAAGCTTGGGTTCGGAGGAGAATTTGGCTGCGCTAAAAGAGAAAGAAATGGCAACAAGTGTGAAGCCCTAGCCCTTTTTATAGAAGGAGACGGGGGTCAAAGTGAAATAAAGATATAAGTCGGACCCCACCCCTCTCGACGAAACAAAGTCGCACAGGTCACGCGTAATCTAATCTCGTCGACCTCATGACCTCATCCGCCTGCAACATCATCTCGTCGAATCCATCAAATCTCGCACGGATCGACACAACGGTTCACCTTCCCGAGGTCGATCCGCCGCAGGTCGATCAAATTACGAAGTCAAGCCTAGGTTTCAATGCAGGCACGTGACCTTGACTTTAGGGGCCATTGTTGTACCATGAAATATTCCAACCCGGTGAAGCAATCAATTAGAGAGGCTTTGATAGGAATCATGAGGCCGCAGAGCAACTTCTTTTGAGATGAGAAGGTCAAGGAGCGGCTTGGAAAGAGAATGGAGGTCGCGAGCGACCTTGGAAGAAACCGTAGGTCGGAAGCGACCCCAGACGGACATTTATGGTAAAGGTACAGATAATTGGGAGTGCAGCTATCGCGGGGTAAGCAAGGCAAGTGTATCCAGGCACGAAAATCGCGGGATTGACCGAGAAAACCCTAATCCTGGCAGCTGGAGCCTCTGAAAGCCCGTCGAAGGAAGCCCACGAAGATCTGTAACCTAATTTCCTGTCTATAAATATAACTTGTATCATTCATTGTAAAAGGACGAAATCTTAGAACCCTAGGCAGAAAATAGATAATAAACATTCCTGGCTTGGGCGCCCCCAGACGTAGTCTTATTCAAAGACGAACTGGGTAACCAAATACATGCGTTGTTCTTTACTGTTCGCCATTAATTTCTTTTATCGTTTGTTATTCTGAATCGATAATTCAATATCAAACAACAGAGTTTTCTTAACAACAGCTATCATTCTACTATCGGTATGGCTCCGTATGAAGCACTATATGGTAGAAAATGTCAGTCTCCAGTACATTGGGATGAAGTCGGGGAAAGAAAAATTTTGGGTCCAGACATGATTCGAGAAATGGGTGAGGCATTAGAACTGATTCGGGAAAGAATGAAGACTGCTCAAAGCCGATAAAAGAGTTATGCAGATAAAAGAAGAAGAAAACTAGAATTTGAAGTAGGTGATCAGGTATTTCTGAAAATTTCTCCAATGAAAGGGGTAATGTGGTTCACGAAGAAAGGGAAGCTCAGTCCAAGATACGTTGGTATGTTTCCTATTATTGAAAGAATTGGTGATATTGCTTATAAACTTGTCTGCCTCAATGTCTCAAATACATAATGTGTTTCATGTGTCTGCACTGAGAAAGTACATCGCGAGCCCGTCACATGTTTTAAGTACCGAGCCTGCAGAGCTGAAAGAAGATTTGAGTTACAAAGAGGTGCCAGTAGAGATTCTACTACAAGAAGTGAAACAACTTAGAAATAAGGAAATCCCACTAGTTAAAGTCTTATGGAGAAATCAAGCAATAGAAGAAGCTACTTGGGAACGAGAGGAAGAAATGAAGTTTAAGTATCCAGAGCTCTTCAGATAAGTGAAATTTCGGGTACGAAATTTTTATAAGGAGGGGAGGATGTGAGACCCGAGCTTCTCACTACTCATTGGCAAATATATTTCATGCATTGCATACATTTTATATTACGTATGTTCTAGTTGTGATTTTACCTTAGCTTAGCTCGTGTTTAAATCGCTTTTAAATATTGAATTATTGTCATACTTTTATCCTGTTAGTGGTGAGAAAACCCTAATAATTATTGAGACATGATTAGAATTTAAGGAAATTGTATAAGTGATTTGGGGACTAATATATATGGTACTAGTTGAAAAAGAAATTAAGTAATAATAATGAATAAGTTTATTAATGATAAAACATTTGTTGGTTCACGTAATATATATATATATATATATATATATATATATATATATATATGTGTGTGATATTAACACATGCATTAATGATGATACTATAATTACATGCATTGTGTATTATTAATCAAATTATAAATATATAGATGTAATCTTGGATTCTACTACACGTGTATGCATTTTATGTGTGCATATATATGTATAATTTTCTTTCAATTTAGAAGTAATAATATTATTATATAATAATTACTAGAAATGAATAATAAGCCCATTAAGTAATTGAGCTTATGGTGTACAGGGGTACATGTTGCTACCGTATAAGTATGTATACGTGTGAGAAAGATTAGTATATATTTATCCTTATGACTTACTTAAAGCTGAAGTATGAGGCGGTGGTTTGTGAATTAAGTCGCAACTCTAAAAACCCTTATGTTCATATCTAACCAATACATCTGGGGCTGAATGAAAGTAAATATTACAGAAAGAAAGGGAAAGGGTTTCGAAGGCGAGGAGAATCTGCAGGTAACTAAAACATATTCATATATGCTTATTATCAGTGTAGAAATTTAATGAAATTCAACTAAAGGTTGTCAACCAATTAGGGTTTTCATGATGGAGTCTAATAAACCCATATGCATAACCCCTTCTAGTGAGCAAATCTGAATCAATTAAGTTACGCTATAAGTTGATGTATTTATATAGAAATTTGCGCAAGTGCTTTAGGGAGTTTTAAGTGATTCAACTAACATTTATCATTTATATGTTTATAAATAGGTTCATTTAGATTGTCTAATTGTGGGGAGTTATTCGCATATGGTATGTATATATATGTATACATATGCACGTCTGGCTTGTTATGTTGGAATATGGAGGTACGTAAACATGTAATACATGTGCAGCGGAATAAAATAGTTCACCAACAACGAACAATTAATTGCATAAACAAGAACGAATAATCATAACGAGAAATTTTACAGTAATTCGATAGCAGATTTATCAACTACGGTATCCACGTAATCCCTGTAAACAGATTTGCATATATTTGCCAGCGTTGAATCTGAGACGGAATTTGCTAGGAAAATTCCTAATCTAGATTTTATGGAGAAAATATGAACAATCGTATTATGGATTCCCAAGAGGTCATATAGGAGAGGTCCACCTTAAATCTTAAATTAACCTGATTTGGAAATAAAATCCCTAATCTTTATTTAAATAAATCTCTTAGATTTATTTTCTACATATAACATCTCTACGGATTTAATTCCCATATATGTCAAATCTCTACGATTTATTTCCATATATATTAAATCCTATAATAATATTCCATACATTATTTTTGGGAATTCCTATTTAATTAAATCCAATTTAATTAAACATTAATAATAATTAATTCCAAATTAATCCATTATTAATCAATTCTCCATAAATTAAATATTAAATCCAATTAAACATTTAATCAATCAACTATAATCCGTAAAAGGGAACTACTTGTGTGTGACTCATAGGCCCTCATATATCGAGCGATTAGTCAAACTAACGGTCTTAATTGAACCCTAGCAATAAATCAGACATTCTCAATATATGAGGTATGTTGCGAGAAACGTGCAACTACTTGTAACTGTAACATGGGCTATTATGATTTCCTCCTTTCATTCACGAATACTCGATTAGTCTTGAACATGATGAAGTGTCTATTCAAATAACTTAATCACATTATCTCCAATCACTAATTGATCACTTATGTCACACTTGGCCACAAAGTCCAAGTTGACGTGCATTGGCCAATGACTTTGATCCAATTATGATGAGAAGGTGAGTATTCTCTCTATATCCACTTTGAGGAATGAATCCTTTTCTTGGCTCAACTACCACGCACATGCACTTCATGATGAACCCAATCCAAGCTATATCTACCCATGGAATGGTGCAAGTGTCGGTCATGGTCAAAGCTCATCACTCCACACATGCCGTGCCTATTGACCTCAAGTCAAATGAGTATTGCATCGCTACCACTAACCGAGACACCCATACACACATATAGTGGAACTACATCAAACGGTTTCTCGGATGGGTATACCAATACCCTCGAAGGTATTTGTGCATCCATCATGAGATACCTAGTATCTCGTAGTAAGTGAGATCTTACTACACTCTCTAAGAGTATGATGCAGATCGCACACCAATCTCCATTGTATCATCAATATCCCATTCTTGATGATCCTCGATTGGGGTCATTTGAGAATCATGCTTAAGTCATCTGAGTTCTCACATACTCAATGACAAGAGTGATTCTAGGGAACACAGATAAGAACAAATGCAAACAATCAAACATAATATTCTAATAAGTGTAATGTCATACATTTAATATTAAGTAAATGATAATATTAAACCAACACTGAATATTATCTGAGTATTATGTCCTTACAATGGATTGTCTCTAGGACACTAACACTAGACCATCAAAATGTCTAGTGTGTACATGAACACTCAAAGCCTTGGTGAAAGGATCAGCCAGATTATCCTCCGTGGGGACAGTTATAACTCTATCTCTCCTCTAGCGATTATCTCTCTTATCAAGTGGTATCGCCTAGGCACATGCTTGTTTCTGTTATTGGATCTCGGATCCTAAGCTTGCGCAACCGCACCAATGTTGTCACAATACAACTTTATTGGACTGCTGGCACTTGGAACTACCCCTAGTTCACTTAAGAACTATTTTATCCAGACAGTTTCTTTGGCAGCTTCCGCCGCAGTAATGTGCTCAGCTTCGGTTGTTAAATCTGCGATAGTCTCTTGTTTGGAACTATTCCAACTAACCGCCCCACCATTGAGAGTGAACACATAGCCTGACTGAGATTTGTAATCATCACAGTCAGATTGGAAACTTGCGTCAGCATAGGCAGTGGCAACTAGCTCTGACTGTCCTCCGTAGACCAAGAAACAGTCTTTGGTACATCTAAGGTACTTAAGAATGTTCTTGACAGCAATCCAGTGAGGTTCACTCGGATTCTGTTGGTACCTACCAGTGGTGCTGACAGCGAAGGCCACATCTGGCCTAGTGCAGGTCATGGCTTATATGATGGATCCAATTGCAGATGCATATGGTATATCCTTCATGCGTTGGATATCAGCATCTGTAGATGGACAATCCTTCTTAGACAGCTTTATCCCATGACATGCCGGCAGAGAACCTCTCTTAGAGTTCTCCATCGCAAATCGCTTCAACACCTTGTCTACATAGGTGGACTGTGACAGCCCCAACATCTTGTTGGATCTATCCCTATGGATCTTGATCCCTAAGATGTAGAAGGCTTCACCAAGATCCTTCATCATGAAGGTCTTTGACAACCATTATTTCACGGACTGCATGAGTAGGATATTGTTTCACGGACAACGATTATTTCATGATGTTCTCATTTAGCCTACTTGGAGTTCGTTGCTCGGGCAATGCAACTGCAATTACGCTCCCACTGGCTAAAATAGGATCACTTAGTGATAAACCTCCACCATGTGAGCTGTTGAATGCTCCCACCGATTCTTTGTCATGTTGCTTTGACAAGACATCACTCTCCTTGTTAATTTGTGGTTCTTGAATTTCTTCAAGTTCTATCGTCTTACGACCTTGTTCCTTGAAGACGTAGTCTTCTTCAAGGAATTTTGCCTGCCTGGAAACAACCACTGTTTGTTTCTCATGGAGATAGAAATAATATACTCTAGTTTTCTTAGGATATCCCACAAAGTAGCCCTTTTCACTTTTTGATTCCAACTTATCATTGAGCATTTTCTTCACAAACGTGGGGCAACCCCACGTTCTCATGTGAGAGAAATTTGGCTTCTTGTCGTGCCATAGCTCGTATGGAGTATGGTCAACTGATTTGGATAGAATCATATTCACAATGAAGATTGAGGTTTGGAGCGCGTATCCCCATAAGAATGTTTGAAGAGAGGAAAAGCTCATCATGGACCTTACCATGTCTAACAAGGTTCGGTTTCTCCTTTCAGATACACCGTTCATTTGTGGTGTTCCGAGAGGAGTCCACTGTGATTGGATTTTATGTAACTTCAAGTAATCAGTGAATTCATGGGTGAGATATTCTCCTCCTGGATCCGATCGAAGAGTCTTAATACTCTTACCAAGATGTTTCTCTACCTCAGCTTTGTACTCTTTGAACTTCTCAAAAGATTCGGACTTGTGTTTCATCAGATACACATATCCGAACCTACAGAAATCATCAGTAAAAGTTATGAAGTAGCCAAAGTGACCCCTAGCTAGAGTGGGCAATGGTCCACAAACATCACTGTGGATCAACTCTAGAACTTCTTTGGCACGAACCCCTTTCTCAGAAAAGGGTTTGTTGATCATTTTGCCCTTAACACAAGATTCACAATTTTCATAAGACTCAAAGTCGAATGGGGCTAAGTAGTCTAGCTTTCTTAACCTTGCAATTCTTTTCTCATTTGCATGACCAAGTCTACAATGCCACAAGTAAGTCGGGTTTTCATGATTACTAAGTTTGAGTCTCTTATTTTGTATATTAAGAATGTTATGTCCACAATGCAACAAGTATAAACTATTAGATAAAGGAGCATTTCCATACACATCACCATTAAGCGAAAAATAACAATTATTGTTTGCAAAATGGAAGGAAAAACCTTCAATATCCAACATCGGAATAGAAATAATGTTGCGGGTAATAGAAGGAACAAAATAACAATTATTCAGTTCAAGTCTATAACTAGAGGGTAAATCTAAAATGTAAACGTCAACACGTTCAGCAGCAACTCTCCAACGTGTAAAGCGACTTCACCCGGCCTAACTGTCCTGTTATCCTTGAGACCCTGCACATTTGTACAAATGTGTGAGCCACAACCGGTATCTAATACCCAGCAGTTAGTATCAATTGTGGACATGTTTATCTCAATAACAAACACACCTGTTCCAGTGGCTGAGACACATTGTGTCTTCTTTTCAGCTGCTAGTGTTGGGGTTATACTGAAAAGTATGCTTTTACTTTGTATAACCAAACTGAGTTTTCTTATTTATTTACTGAAATAAATTATTAATCACTGTTGCATTTAAATATGAATGAATGTTATATATATTTATTGCAAACCCGCTCAATAAAAGTCAAGACGTATTACGTTGTAGTTAATTTGGTGATACCAGATCACAGAAGATCAAATTAACAGCTCCTCGTAATTAAGTACAAATTCACAACCTAGATGGAAATGAACAAACCATCATGAAAGGTTGATGTATAAGACTCGGATTGACTTTTCTTGACCTAAAGATTTACTAGTGCATTTGGATGCGCTGAAAAGGACCTAAAGGAGGATGAATTATTCGGTACTAAATATACAAGAATTAGACCTCAGTGGTCTGTTGTTTCTTAATCTTCGTCCCTTAAATAGGAGTGTGAAATTAATAACTATTGCTTTGACTTATGACAGGAAGAGAGTCATTGCGATTCGATGCCTTATGTTGGTCCCGTTTGAAAACCCATTAGTGTGTTAAATACCAATTGTAATGCATATAAAACAGGGGTGAGGGAATGGTGATTACAAATTATTATTTTTGTTTAATCGATGTGTTTTTCTTATAGTCGAATGCATATGACAAGTAAGAACATAAAGCAGTAAAGAACACACGATTTTTATAGTGGTTCGAAGTCCAACTCCTACATCCACTCTTCCCTATCAGCAGGGGCACCAACTTAACCAACTGGACTTAGTTTTAGGTGTTAGTCCAACACAATACAGATATTTAACGAGTTCTCACTCTCACGGGACTTATCTCCCTCACAGGATTGCCTACCCTCCCTTTCGGGATTGCTTAGATGTTTACCGAGTTCTCACTCAAACGGGACTTATCTCCCTCACGGGATTGCTTAGATGTTTACCGAGTTCTCACTCACCTACAAACTTAACCTATCAAACTGATTTTGGTAAGGTTTGTTTGGTTTTCAACTAGGGTGAGATTTTCCCTTACATTTGTTTAGCCTCGATGCTAAGGATGGGAAAATCTCTCTAAGCTTAGGATATAGCATTTGTGCTTAGATATAGGGTAGAACACTCTTTGAATATATGCGTGTATTTCTTGTTCAGTGTTCTATGGTGGAAATGCTAGATGATTTGCCTTTTGGATGTTTCACGCATTTCACACACTTCCACACGAATAATGAAGGAAGAACTTGTATTTATAGTGTGGATTTGAATGTTACCGTTGGATGGAGTCACATTCAAATCCATACTATTCTGTAGCTTTTTGCAGCTTTTTCAGGCTTGTTGTATTCCTCTCATTGGTCCACGTCAGCTGAATCTAATGGCTATATTCTTGGGATCATACGAGTCTTGAGATTCTTACGAGTCTCGGGATTCTTGATTCGATGAGACTTCTCTTGGCGGACCTTATTCGATCGGGCATCTTGACACTCGGGCTAATTGAGTTCAGCTCTTGACCCGGACATCGACCCTCGAGTTACTTTTACTCATCGACCCCTCGGTCACTTGACTCGAGCTATATCGATTTCTTCTTACTGATTTGATCATTTCGACCGATCGGATCAGCACATCTTCAGGTCAACATATCAGGATAGCATTAGGTCAGTACATCAGGTTAGCATATCAGGTTATCTTATCTGATCTCGTTCACGTCTGATCTTGATCAGTCTCATCTGCACCTCTTCTGATCTGCAACCTTCTCTTCTGATCTTTTGGTGGTTTCTTTACGATCGGCTTATGCGCTCTTACGATCACCAGATTAGCTCAAATTCATTCTTCCGATCATCGATCAGGTCATTACAGTCATCGATCTTACGATCGGTGGCTTAGCTTTTTCTTCTCTTCTGATTTTGCACAACTCATCAGTTAACTCCGGAACTCATCTTATTCATTTGATCTTGATCAGTCTCGTCTATAGCCTCGTCGATCTCGATCATCTTCTTTCTGATTTCGTGAGTTCCCCTCAAACTTGTTCTCCGTTCCCCCCTCAACTTGTTATCTGTAAGTTAGCTTGAATAACACAAGTTGATAATGTTTTGGCATAATTCATCAAAACTAAAATATCCCAACAATTTCTCCCTTTTTGATAATGACGCCAAAACATTAAAATATATGCATTTTTACAGAAACTGGTTTTCAAATAGATCAGTTCAGATTGTCACATTTGAAATCAGTGAACTTTTGAACTCCCGCTCTGATACCAATTGTTGGTCCCGTTTGAAAACCCATTAGTGCGTTAAATACCAATTGTATTGCATATAAAACAGGGGTGAGAGAATGGTGATTACAATTTTTTTTTGTTTAATCGATGTGTTTTGCTTATAGTCGAATGCATATGACAAGTAAGAACATAAAGCAGTAAAAAACACACGATTTTTATAGTGGTTCGGAGTCCAACTCCTACATCCACTCTTCCCTATCAGCAGGGGCACCAACTTAACCAACTGGACTTAGTTTTATGTGTTAGTCTAACACAATACAGATGTTTAACGAGTTCTCACTCTCACGGGACTTATCTCCCTCACGGGATTGCCTACCCTCCCTTTCGGGATTGCTTAGATATTTAACGAGTTCTCACTCTCACGGGACTTATCTCCCTCACGGGATTGCCTACCCTCCCTTTCGGGATTGCTTAGATGTTTACCGAGTTCTCACTCACCTACAAACTTAACCTATCAAACTGATTTGGGTAAGGTTTGTTTGGTTTCCAACTAGGGTGAGATTTTCCCTTACATTTGTTTAGCCTCGATGCTAAGGATGGAAAAATCTCTCTAGGCTTAGGATATAGCATTTGTGCTTAGATCTAGGGTAGAACACTCTTTGAATATATGCGTGTATTTCTTGTTCAGTGTTCTATGGTGGAAATGCTAGATGATTTGGCTTTTGCATGTTTCACGCATTTCACACACTTCCACACGAATAATGAAGGAAGAACTTGTATTTATAGTGTGGATTTGAATGTTACCATTGGATGGAGTCACATTCAAATCCATACTATTCTGTAGCTATTTGCAGCTTTTTCAGGCTTGTTGTCTTCCTCTCATTGGTCCACGTCAGCTGAATCTAATGGCTATATTCTTCAGGATCCTTCTGAGTCTTCAGGATTCTTCTGAGTCTCAGGATTCTTGATTCAGCAGACTTCTCTTCAGCGGACCTTATCGATCGAGCATCTCGACACTTTCAGCTAACGAGTTTCTCTTCGACTTCGGACATCGACCCTCGGGTTACTTTTTACTCATCGACCCTCGGTCACTTGACTCAAAGCTATCGATTTCTTCACCGATCGATCATTTCGTGATCGGATCAAAGACATCTTCAGTCAACATATCGGGGATATCATCGGTCCAGTACATCAGGTTAGCATATCAGGTTATCTTATCTGATCTCGATCACTTCTGATCTTGATCAGTCTCATCTGCTCCTCTTCTGATCTGCAACCTTCTCTTCTGATCTTTTGGTCAGTTTCTTTCTGATCAGCTTATCTGCTCTTCTGATCACCAGATCGGCTAAATGCTCTTCCGATCATCCGATCAGGTTTGTTCGGTCATCGATCTTCGATCGGTGGCTTATTTTTTCTTCTTCTGATTTTGCACAGCTCATCAGTTAACTCTGGAACTCATCTTACTCATCTGATCTTGATCAGTCTCGTCTGCAGCCTCGTCTAATCTCGATCATCTTCTTCTGATTTCGTGAGTTCCCCCTCAACTTGTTCTCTCGTTCCCCCTCAACTTGTTATCTGTAAGTTAGCTTGAATAACACAAGTTGATAATGTTTTGGCATAATTCATCAAAACTAAAATATCCCAACACCTTATATCTTGGACAATATTATTAATTACATGACGATTGCTGACATTTAATATGGAGAATCGTGTGCAAGTACGTCTTGTTTGATTTGTCCCCTTGTTGGGCTCAGAACCTTTATCATACCAAATCTTGCAAGTGGAAATTTATTTCCAGTATGGATAATAATGTTGAGTTGTCTTTACTCCAAGGATAAAGATATTAATTAATATAAAGCTTGTTCAGTGGCTTAATTAATTAATGGACTAAAATAATCTTAGACACGGGAAATAATGACCGGGAGCCATATTATAGTAAAGTCGTAATATGGGTTAAGATGGATAGTTCAATATTAATTTTATAGTGGAATAAATTAATATTAATGGACTTTGAATAATATTTGGCCCATTATTATTGTTTCATAGTCCATTGGAGGTCCAATCTTAATTCTCCTAAAGGCCCCTCAAATAGCCCAAAATAAAGTCCAATTAATGAAAGAGAGAAGAAAATAATTTGCCTAGTATTTCTATGAATATTTTCGAAAAATATGTAGGAAAAAGGAAGAAAAGATTGTCTAGATTTTCTTGTAGATATTTTATGGAAAGAGATAAGTATTGTAGGAATACATAATTATCCCATAAATTCAAGAAGTCAAATCTTGATTCTTTTTGCCTTGTTATTTTCGAAAATTAGGGATAAATAGGGGAAGAGATTTTTATGGAAAATTTAATTAAGGAGAAAAGAATATAGGAGATATATTCAAGATTTCTTGGAGACCAAGAAAAGATTTTCTCCCTCAATTTCTTGACCTAAAAATCGGGCCCCCTCCTCCCTATAAATAGGGGATGAATTTTTCATTCCCAACTGCAATTCCATGTGTTGGAAATATTAGAAATCCACAAAGGTGGTGGTAAAATATTTTTTGTTTTCCCTCTTATTAAAATCGTTCGTGTGAATCCTCCCACCGGATTGCGTTCGTGGACTTGGAACATATTTGGGAAGGCTCTTTGGGTTGATCCATTGTCTCATTAGTCATCTCTCTAAGAGGTTAGTAATCTCGTAATTCCTAGATTCCGCATGCTTAGGATTTACGTGGATTACGTATACGCATGTTGTTTATCCGCTTATTAATTATTATGTTTAATTGATTTAGGATTAATTCAAGTTAGTAATTAATTGATTAATTTAAATATGTATTTAAAATCATCTCGAATAGATCCGGGCACCCCTAATTACCCAACAGCTAGAACCTTGCAGTCCTTCTTCCAATACCCCTTCTGCTTACAGTGGAGGCATACATCCTTGTCTACCCTCTCCCTCTTTTGAATTCCACCTTTGGGCTTATGGAAGCTTGGCTTGGAGCCTTTCTTCGCCTTGCCCCTTCGTTTCTTCTTTCCTTTCGGATCAGAAGAAGTAGAGGCACTCACCATGAGCACGGGTTTTTCCTTAGCAGTGGAAGACTCAAAAGTCTTTAGCATGTTATGCAGCTCGGGCATAGTCGATTCCGTCTTATTCATATTAAAGTTTACCACGAAACTCGAACATGAATCGGGAAGTGACTGAAGAATGGCATAAACTGTTGAAATTTAGAAGCACGTAAACACATAATACATGTGCAGCGGAATTAAACAGTTCACCAACAACGAACATATAATTGCATAATTAAATACGTGTACACATAAAGAGAAACCTTATAGTAAATCGTACACATATTTCTCTACTATGGTATCCGCGTAATCCTCAATCACGGACTTGCACGGATTTGCCAACGTTGAATCCCGAGATGAATTTGCTAGGAAAAATCTATCTCTAGATCTTATGGAGAGAATAATGAATTAACATTGATTGTGAATTCCCAAGAGCTCATATATATAGGGAAGGCTCAGCTTAAATCTCAAGCTAACCTAATTAGGAAATAAAATCCCTAATCTTATAAAATAAATCTCTTAGATTTATTTCCTATATATAAAATCTCTACGGATTTAATTCCCATGTATATCAAATCTCTACGGATTTGATTCCATATATATATTAAATAGTACAATAATATTCCATATATTATTATAGGGAATCCTATTTAATTAAATCCAATTTAATTAAACATTAATAATAATTAATTCCAAATTAATCTATTATTAATTAATTCTCCATAAATTAAATATTAAATCCAATTTAACATTTAGTCAACCAACTATAATCCGTAAAAGGGAACTACTTGTTGTGTGACCCATAGACCCTCATATATCGAGTGATTAGTCAAACTAACAGTCTTAATTGAACCCTAGACAATAAATAAGACATTCTCAATATATGAGGTACGTTGCGAGAAACGTGCAACTACCTGTAACTGAAATATGGGCTATTACGATTTCCTCATTTCATTCGCGAATACTCGATTAAGTCTTGAACATAATGAAGTGTCTATTCAAATAACTTAATCACATTATCTCTAATCACTAATTGATCATGTATGTCACATTTAGCCACAAAGTCTAAGTTGACGTGCATAGGCCGATGACTTTGATCCAATTATGATGAGAAGATGAGTATTCTCTCTAAATCCACATTGAGGAATGAATCCTATTCTCGGCTCAACTACCATGCACTTCGTGATGAACCCAATCCAAGTCATATCTACCCATAGACTGGTGCAAGCGTCGGTCATGGTCAAAGTTCATCCCTCCAAACATGTCGTGCGTATTGACCTCAAGTCAAAGGAGTATCGCATCGCTCCGACTAACCGAGACACCCGTAGATACATATAGTGGAAATACATCAAACGGTTTCTCGGATGGGTATACCAATACCCTCTAAGGTATTTGTGCATCCATCATGAGATACCTAGTATCTCGTAGTAAGTGAGATCTTACTACACTCTTAAAGAGTATGATGAAGATCTCACATCAATCTCCATTGCATCATCAATATCCCATTCTTGAAGATCCTTGATTGGGGTTATTTGAGAATCATGCTTAAGTCATCTGAGTTCTCACAACCTCAATGACAGCAATGACTCATGGGAACACTTGTATGAATAAATGCAAACAATCAAACATAATATTCAAACAAATGTATTGCCATTTATTAATATTAAATCAAACTGAATATCATCGAGTATTATGTCCTTACGATAGATTGTCTCTAGGACACTAACACTAACAATCTTCCACTTGGACTAGAGTCAATCACCTACATGTCTAACCCCTAGACCATCAAATGTCTAGTGTGTACATGAACACTCAGTGTTTTGGTGAAATGATCTTCCAAATTAAATATGTGGGAATACATTTTAATTACATTTCTCCTATCCTTATGATCTCTCGGATCAAATGATAAGTCTTGGTACATGCTTGTTTCTGTTTACTGATCTTGGTTCCTTTGCTTGCGCATTCACACAAACGTTGTCTCAATACAACTTTATTAGACAATTGGCACTCGGAACTACCCCTAGTTCTTTTAAGAACTATAAAATCCAGACAACCTTCCTGAGGCTTATGATACAGCAATGTACTCAACTTCGGTTGTTGAATATGCGGTCCTTTTGCTTGGAACTATTCCAACTGACCGCCTCACTATTGAGAATGAAACGTAACCTGACTGTGATTTGTAATCATCACAGTCAGATTGGAAACTTGTGTCAGCATAACCAGTGACTACTAGTTCTGACTATCCACCATAGACAAAGAAACATTCTTTAGTTCGTCTAAGATACTTCAGAATGGTCATGACAGCAACCCAGTGAGACTCACCCGGATTCTGTTGGTATCTATCAGTGATGTTGATAGCGCAGACCATGTTTGTCCTAGTGCAAGTCATGGCGTACATGATTGACCCAATTGCATATGCATATGGGACATCTTTCGTGTGCTTGATATCAGCTTCAACAGAAGGACAATCCTTCTTTGACAGCTTTATCCCATTATTTGTCGGTAAAGACCCTCTCTTAGAGTTCTCTATCGCAAAACGCTTTAACACCTTGTCTACATAGGTGACCTGTGACAGCCTCAACCTCTTCTTGGATCTATCCCTGTGGATCTTGATCCCTAAAATGTAGCAGGCTTCACAAAGATCCTTCATCATGAAGGTCTTTGACAACCAATCTTCAACGGACTGCATTAACGGGATATTGTTTCCCAAAATCAATATGTCATCGACATACACGATTATGAAAATAATATTCTTCCCGTTGCATTTACGATAAACGCAAGGATCTTCCAAATTTCTGATGAAGTCAAAAACTTGATAGCTTCATCAAATTGGATATTTCACTCCTAGAAGCTTGCTTCAATCCATAAATGGATCTCCTTAGCTTGCATACTAGATTAGAATTTTCTTAGATATAAAACCTTCCGGTTGAGTCATAAACACTTCCTTATCAATGTTTCCATTGAGGAAAACTGTTTTGACATCCATCTACCAAATCTCATAATCATAGTTCGCTGCTATCGCAAGTAAAATTCGAATGGACTTGATCTTTAAAACTGGTGAGAAGGTCTCATCATAGTCAATGCCTTCGCGTTGACTATAATCCTTCGCCACCAACCTATCTTTGTAGGTTTGTACTTTGTCATTTGTATCAGTCTTACGCTTGAAAATTCATTTGCTAAATATGGGTCTAACCCCTTTAGGTAACTCAACCAAGTCCCAGACTTGATTGGTGTACATCGAGTCCATCTCGGATTTCATGGCTTCATGCTACTTCCCTGAATCAATATCTGATATTGCTTTAGAGTAAGTATTAGGATCGTCCTTATCCGGTATGTCCATATTATCGAGTTCCTCCAAGAGGTAACTGTATCTAATGGGCGGATTACGATTCCGAATTGACTTACGGAGTTGTGGTTGTGCAGGCTGTACATTCTAGTCGTGAAAAATTTTATGGTGCATCCATTTCATCAATGTCCGGAGAGTCCTCAAGAGCTACACTTTCAGATGCCTCTTGGGTGGTAGTTTGAACTATGCTATTATCATTCAGCCCACTTGGAGGTTCTTGCACTGGCAAGCATACTCCAATTACGCTCCCACTGGCTGAAAGACGATCACCTAGTGAAAGACTCCCACCGTGAAAGTTGCTGAATGATCCCACTAATTCTTTGTCATGTCGCTTTGACAATATATCAGTCTCTTAGTTAATTTGTGGTTCTTGAATTTCTTCAAGTTCTATCAGCTTATGACCTTGTTCCTAAAAGACATAGTCTTCTTCGAGGAACTTGGTCTACCTAAAAACAATCACTGATTATTTCTTAGGTAGATGGAAGTAATATCCTTTAGTTTCCTTAGGATATCCCACAAAGTAACCCTTTTCACCTTTGGATTCCAACTTGTCGGTAAGCATTCTTTTCACAATCACGGGGCAACCCCCATGTTTGATATGTGTAAAAGTTGGCTTCTTGCTACACCATAGTTCATATGGTGTATCTCAACCGATTTAGATGAAATCATATTCAGAATGTAAATTGAGGTTTGTAACGTGTATCCCCATGAGAATGTCAGAAGAGAGAAAAAGCTCATCATGGACCTTACCATGTCTAACAAGGTTCAATTTCTCCTTTCGGACACACCGTTCATTTGTGGTGTTCCGGGAGGAGTCCACTGTGATTGGATTCCATGTAACTTCAAGTAATCAGTAAATTCATAGCTAAGATATTCACCTCCTCGATCTGATCGAAGAGTCTTGATACTCTTACCAAGTTGCTTCTCTACTTCATCTTTGTACTCTTTGAATTTCTCAAAAGATTCGGATTTGTGTTTCATAAGATACACGTATCCATATCTCGAGAAATCATCAGTAAAAGTGATGAAGTAGCCAAAGTGACCCCTAGCTAGAGTGGGCAATGGTCCACAAACATCGTTGTAGATCAACACTAGAACTTCTTTGGCATGCACCCCTTTCCCAGAAAAGGGTATGTTGATCATCTTGCCCATGATATAAGATTCACAATCTCCATAAGACTCACAGTCGAATGGGGTTAAGTAGTCTAACTTTCTTAACCTTGCTATTATTTTCACGTTTACATGATCAAGTTCTACAATGCCATAAGTAAGTCAGGTTTTCATGATTACTAAGTTTGAGTCTTTTATTTTGTATATTAAGAACATCATAGTCATAATGCAACAAATACATGTTGCGAGTAATAGAAAGAACTAAATGACAATCATTAAGTTCTAATCTAAAATCAAAGGGTAAGTCTAACACATAAGTCCCCACGCGTTTAGTTAGCAACTCTTGCTTCATTTCCACGTGTAAGATGACTTCACCCGCCCTAACTGTCCTAAGACACATGAGCCTCTTCTCATTCTTACAAATGTGTGAGCCATATCCGGTATCTAATACCAAGCAGTTAGCGTTATTAGTGGACATGCTTATCTTAATAACAAACATAGATGTTCTAGTGCCAGAAGCACCTAGTGCCTTCCTTTTAGCAACCAGAACCTTATAGTCCTTCTTCCAGTGCCCTCTTCTACTTATAGTAGAGGCACACATCCTTGTCTACCCGCTCCTTCTTTTGAACACCATCTCAGTGATAGTGAACTCAAAAGTCTTGAGCACGTTGTGAAGTTTAGGCATGGTCGCATCCATCTTATTCATATTGCAGTTCACAATGAAGCTAAAATATGAATCCGGGAGCGGCTGGAGGATAGCATAAATGAAAAACGTTGGCCCTTTAGCTTAATGCCTAAATTACCAAGTTTCCCAATTATGCCTATCACCATTAGCACATGAGGTGAAATCTTCCATTCTTTAGCTAACTGACATTTGAACAGATCTCTCATCACTTCAAAAATCTCAGAATGAGATTCAGAATCAAAGAGATCCTTCAGATGCTTGAGCATCTAGAAGAGACCCATTTTCTCACGTTGTCTATGTATATCGGGAGTCATGTCGAGCAACATCACATACTGAGCCTGGGAAGCATCCTTTTGATGCTTCTTCTGAGCTGCTACGTCAAATGTAGCTGCTTTAGAGTACGAGCTGTAAGGGTAACCGGGATAGACGTGTCCAACACGTACTCAATCTTTTCTTACCTTAGCACCAAACGCACATTTCGATGTCAGTCTTGAAAATTTGGCCTAGCCAATTTCTTTGTTTCCAAAACACATCTCAATAATAGTTATACATTTCAACTAACCAAGAGAAATAAAATAAAATGGGAATTAAACACATAATTCCTATGATCAATATTCAGCAATCAAAATAAACATGGCCTTTCTTTTGTGTTTATTTTATCTCCATTATTTTCGCATACTTAATGACCTCATCGAAAAAGTACAAATTTTTATCTAATATAAATCATAATGGACTAGGATCCACATTACTACTATTATAATCCCAGCAAGGGCTGATCATTATAATAGCATAACTGGTAGGTCTCCAAACCAATTGCAAAATGCAATTCCTAGTTTGTCGAACCTAGTTCGATTGATGTCCCTTACCCTTTGTTCCCCGCGAGGGCTAGCGAAACAAAGTTAAGTTGGTTTACAACCATCAAGCGGCAACATTACATGTCCCTATAAAATTTCCGTTAGATGTAGATCCGAGCAAAAGACGAGGGTCTTTAAGTATTCATTGCAACGAAATCTCCGATTTACTTTTAACTTTGATGGAAGACATCTTATCAAATTAATGAAAAACCCATATTTTAGTGAGGAACGTTTTTAAAGGCGGGGTATTAATTACTTAATCGAGATTCATCATGATATCTAAGTCACATTTGAGCAATTACGGACGCCGCCTACCCAAACATGACATATACGGACTAACAAATATTTGGGCGCCGCCTACCCAAATAGTTATAATGCGGACCTAAATTGCGTTAACTAATTCAAACGAGTAAACAAGTTAACAGTGGGTTTTAATAAACCTTTTAGAAAAACCGAATTTTAAATTCATTAAAAAAAATTCAATTTTAAGATTATTAAATTTTGATTAATCCAATTAATCTCCTTGGTCCAACCAATTTAATTTCAGAATTAAACTGATAAAATTCCAAAATTAATTTTTTTTTTTACGGGGCTCAGGTGTAATTTCTAAGATTTACACAGGAGGGCCTGTCTCAAATCGAATTTGCAAAACAACCCTCCTACATCATCACCCTTTCCAAATCTAATCCAATCCGAAAAACGAACACCCAAATTACCAAATTCCAGATTAATCGTCTCATCAATATCACCAAAATCAATAGATTAATATAATTAATCAGTCCCAATTAACCCAATCAGGAACCAAAACCAAAAACAATCCAGATTCATATCGAGTCACAAGGGAGACAAGAAACAGGCGAAACGACGCGGCAAAGCACGGCCTGGACGAACAGGTGCGAGTCACCACCGCCACGCCTCGCATGCGGGCGACTCGCTGCCTTGTACGAATGAAGCAGAAGGGGCGCACGCGGAGCCGCCACCCCTTGGTCGGACTGGTTCGAAACCAGAACTAAAAAAAACAGAGGAACATCCAGTCGGTTGCGCGTCGCCACTAATTTGTCTCGATTCCGGTGGCGCGCCGCCTTGTAACGCATTGATATGGACACACCGGTCAAGTCTCAAAAATGCCCAAGCGTCGAAAAACCCTAATCGGGATGAATCGGTGGCGCACCGCCACTAAACGAGCTGAAGAGAGCGAGGCGCACCACCGTGAAAAAAGGTTCAATAGAGAAGCATCTCGAAGACGATTCACATCGGGATGGAGTCGCAAACGACGCCGTGGGCTTTCACAGATTAGTCATACTACTTGTTGTGTGACCCATAGACCCTCATATATCGAGCGATTAGTCATACTAACGGTCTTAATTGAACCCTAGACAATAAATCAGACATTCTCTATATATGAGGTACGTTGCGAGAAACGTGCAACTACATGTAACTGTAGCATGGGCTATTACGATTTCCTCCTTTCATTCACGAATACTCGATTAGTCTTGAACATGATGAAGTATCTATTCAAATAACTTAATCATTTTATCTTCAATCACTAATTGATCACTTATGTCACACTTGGCCACAAAGTCCAAGTTGACGTGCATTGGTCAATGACTTTGATCCAATTATGATGAGAAGGTGAGTATTCTCTCTAAATCCACTTTGAGGATGAATCATTTTCTTGGCTCAACTACCACACACATGCACTTTGTGATGAACCCAATCCAAGCCATATCTACCCATGGATGAGTACAAGAATCGGTCATGGTCAAAGTTCATCACTCCACAAATGTCGTGCGTATTGACCTCAAGTCAAAGGAGTATCGCATCGCTCCCACTAACCGAGATACTCGTAAACACATATAGTTGAACTACATCAAACGGTTTCTCGGATGAGTATACCAATACCCTCTGAGGTATTTGTGCATCCATCATGAGATACCTAGTATCTCTTAGTAAGTGAGATCTTACTACACTCTCTAAGAGTATGATGCAGATCGCACACCAATCTCCATTATATCATCAATATCCCATTCTTGATGATCCTCGTTTGGGGTCATTTGAGAATCATGCTTAAGTCATCTGAGTTCTCACATACTCAATGACAACAGTGATTCAAGGGAACACAGATAAGAACAAATACAAACAATCAAACATAATATTCTAATAAATGTAATGTCATACATTTAATATTAAGTAAATGATAATATTAAACCAACACTGAATATTATCTGAATATTATGTCCTTACAATGGATTGTCTCTAGGACACTAACACTAACATGTTATACCTGCATATAAGAATTGTTGGTATGATTAGAGGTTTGATTGTTTGTAGTTATATTTTTTCGTACAACATTAATGTGTTAATAATAATATTTTTTAAAAATGGGAAATACGTATATATATTTCATAGGAACTCCCATGGTTATTATGAATAAAAGGGTAAAGTTATTATGTTATTCAAATAATTAATAATTTGAGATGATACTTATGGTTTAATCGTATTCTATTCGGTAGTGAAAGGCGATAAGTGAATAAAGAGTTCGGGTTATCGATCATTTTCAAGCTCAAGGTAAGTAGAAATTCATTTGCAACTACAATGCATAAACATATTATTATGTGATTAATTTTTATATAATTGATATTATGTGAATTTTACGTGAATAGTGAAATTGAATGATATTTAGTGATTATCGTAGGAGGAGCTTTTAAGCTCAAAACTGTATCTGAATTGTGAGATATCTTGTGTTGCATTGCATTGCATCATGCATACCATTTCATTATCATGAGATGATATTTAAGCAGATGATGTGTGTGTTGGCCACTGGTTATACATTGGAAACAAGGGGCGTACGTGCGAGGAGAACCCTTGTGGGCATGTTTATGACAAGGGGCGTACATGCGAGGAAAATCTTTATCGAGTATCTGTGATAAGTTGTGTTGGTGTTCAGTGAGGGGACTTCTTAAGCGGACAGGGGGTCGAGTTTGGTGATGGACCTCACTGGGCCGTTAGAGGGTGGATCCTAGGACTGCACCATTATGATTCGGCGTGGTGGGATGACTTCTTGGTGGACATAGGGGCGTATGTGCGAGGAGAACCCCTGTTGGGCCACAAGAGGATGGGCCACACGTCCGAATCACACTTATGTGATATTATTTATATTGGCCATTTGATTATGTGTATATGATGAGCTCGGTCCGGTGTATAATAGTGTGTCAGGGGCCTTAATGAGTGTTTCATAACTAAATTTGTGGTTTCCAATGAGAGTGTATGGGGAGGATTTTTAAAAAATTACATTTCATGCATAATTTCTACTTACTGAGTTTTATCTCACGTAGTTTATGAATTGTAGATAATCGTGATGTGGTGTGATGTGACGGATCTACTGGACAAGTTGTTGAGCTCCTACAGGTTTTGAGTTGATGTGTACATAGATGACGACCTGTTGGGCATACCGTGGCTCATTTTGCTTCCGTTATTGTATATTTTGTCGCTTTTGGATATGTATTATGTTATGTTATAAAGTCCGGTATGTTCTAGTGTGTTGACTGGGTGTTTGAGTACGAAATGCTAGTTTGTTGCTACCTTTTTATATATGTGAATGCTACAGGTTATTTTGGGTGAAAGCATGTTGATGTTATATTGTCGGGAAAAAAATTAATTATATCAGGTTTACAGGCTAAATTATATTTATATGCATATTATGTTAGGTTAAATAAGGGTGATTGTGTCAGTTCAGCACCAGAAAAAACCCTTCACCGCAAACAAGTTATTGTCGAAATGCCACGGTTGGTTCCTAAGAACCCAATCACGATCTCCGTAGCACACTCAAACGAAAAGATGATCAGGTCCTGATCCCAATCTCTGCCAGTAACTTTCCCTTTCCCTCTAAACGCCTTGTCATTACATCAATTAGGGGAAAAGGGTTTGGTTGTTTTTCCGATATCAGCTTCCCAACCAAACAAATAGGCCTCGCCCCCACCTCCTTCCGCATTTATGTAGCATAAACCCTAGATCAAGGACCTCACCCTCGCCCCCCGAATCACTTCCCGTTGCCATTCCACTATAACAGTAACCCGGATATGGATAGGGAGCGTTGAAAACCTGCGCAACATAGACAACCAAACAAAAAGAGAAAACGTTAGCCAAACCGTTAGAGAGGCGTGAAGAGCCAAAGCACGACACGAAGGAGGACAGAATGACGAAAAAGGGAGAGGGGAAACAACGACACAAAGAAAACAAGGAGAAAACACGACGAAAACCGGCTATCGAGGGCCCGAAACTCTAACCCTATCTCACGAAAGAGAAACTCTAACTCCTAAGGGGAGGAGAACTGTATGTTACTATTAAACGTCAATTGACAAGTTGTATTAATTTATAAATGTAACTTTTATCAATTTTATAATGTGAACAAATTACACCGGAGACTTATCCAATTGAAATAAAATTAGTTGTACAATTCCTCAATTCTAAATATTGCATGTTGATGAATACAATATATATATATATATATATATATATATTAAATTCGCAATATAATAATAAACAAAGAGTGTAATAGCCAATATCCAAATATCCTGACCTTTTTTTTTTTCTTTTTCTCCATAAGCATATGATTTTTCAAATATATATATACTATATAAAAGTGAAAATATACATGTGTAAAGTAATTAGACACATCTAAATTTACAATGCGAGAGTGTTAGGCGAGTGAGCAGAGATGGAAACGAGAGAAATGGATAGAGATCTGGAGCGACTAATACCCTTGTCAAATCTGGGCGATGATGCAATTCCTAATCGCTCCAAAACTTCTTCTCCTTCTGATTCACCCGATGCCGCCACTTCCTCCTCTTCCAGCAACGAGGTGCATCATCCCTTTCCTTTCTTTTTATATGCAACATTTCTTATAATTATAAGGTTAATTTTCTGGAAATTAAGCTGCATTATTGCCACATTCATACATACATATACAAATGATGTGCCTGATGTTTAGAAACAGATTTCCAATCCCAAGGGATTTACATTACGCTATATCCTAACAATACAAGGACTAGCCAATAAGCATTTATGTTGTTTTCAATTAATTAATTTTGGCAAAATATCTTTAGGTCCCTAAAATATTATTTTTTGTTTCGTAAGGTCCCTAATTTATTTTTTTATTTTAGCAAGCCCTTAACTATTAAATTTTGTTTCGAAAGGTCTCTAAACTATTTTTTTGTTTAATAAAATCCCTAAACTATTAATTTTTGTTTCAAGCAGTTCTTCTTGATGGGATTTTCTAAATAATCTAACGGAACTATTAAGTAAAACAATGGTAAATATTGACAATTTTGAGAATGATGATGTGCGTATTTACTTAACGGTTCTGTTGGATGATTAAAAAAACAGTCAAGATGGTCTACGTGAAACAAAAATCAAAGTTTAGGGACTTCATTAAGTGTCTGTTTTGAAACCATTTTGAAATAGTGAGAATCATTTTTTTTAAAGTTGGTGTGAGACAATTTTTTCAAAAAAGAAGTGCTTTTGATGGTCCGTTAGATGTCTAAAACACCACCTAAATAAAAAAATAGTTTAACGACCTTTCGAAATAAAAATTACTAATAGTTAAGGGCTTCTTTAAACAAAACAAAAAAAAAATAGTTTAGAGATCTTTCGAAACAAAAAATAATAGTTTAAGGACCTAAAGATGCATTTTGCCATTAACTTTTACCAAAATGTTGTCTAGCTATGATTAATGTGTAGTATAGAATTAATCAAAAGGGTTGTACTAATGATGTTACATTATGCAGGCATTTGTCAAAGTGGTTCGTAGTTGGGCTTGGAAAAAGTTTATGACAGGATGGTTAGTGATATTAATAAATTTAAATGCAATGATTGAGTTAAATGATATACTTGGCTTGTTTATGATTTGGGTAATGAGTTGGCATATATATTAATGTGGTGCAGTGTGATATTACTTCCTATTGCCATCACATTCTACTCAACTTGGTGGTTCATTCATTTTGTGGATGGCTTCTTCTCACCAATCTATGTTCAGCTGGGGATCAATATCTTCGGTATCAGCTCCGGGTTTTGTTTCTTGAATGAATAACAATTAGTATTCATTATGATTGATGTGTTGTTTTGGTTCATAATTGGCAGGTCTTGGATTCGTAACCTCAATCACTTTCATTTTCCTTGTGGGGGTTTTCATGTCATCCTGGGTTGGTGCCTCTCTCCTCGCTTTGGGAGAATGGTTGATTAAGAAGATGCCCCTAATCAGCTATATATATACTGCCTCCAAGCAGATTAGTGCCGCCATATCCCCAGGTAATAAATATCTTGGCTGAGTTTTATGTAAACTAGTTTTACCATGCAACTAGCTTGCATTTTATGTCTATTTTTAAATAGTGTGTGTTTTTTTCATTAAAAAGTGATAGTTGTTTTACCATAAACTGATAGTTGCGAAACAGTTGCACGGTAAAACTGTTGAGTAGGTCTCTTGTGACCTCGTGATCATGTGAACTCTACGCACTATCACTGCTTAGAAAATGCTTGAATTTTAAACAATGATACTTGTATGCACAACAGTGATAGTGTGCATGCACAATAATGATAGGTGAAAAGAAAAGAGTTTACGCGAACTTACCAAAATTTTTGTTAATTTTTTTAACTTTAGAGCAACTCCAATATCTGTACATGGCCCATCATGCTTGAGTACTAAACTACTTGATATCTATGACTTGCTCAGATCAGACTTCGCAAGCCTTTAAGGAAGTGGCTATCATAAGACATCCTCGTATCGGGGAATATGCATTCGGCTTTATCACATCGACTATTATCCTTCGCAAGAGTTCTGGCGCAGAGGAGCTCTGCTGTGTTTATGTGCCCACCAACCACCTCTATCTAGGAGACATATTCCTTATTAATTCTAAAGATGTTATGAGACCTAACCTTTCGGTTAGAGAGGGCATAGGTACGATTGGATAAAGACGAGATCCTATCTCATACTTTACATGTCCCGCTTGTATTCCACTTTTAAAACCAAGTAGTTTTAAAAGTTGGACACAAATGGGACGCTGCAAGTGTAATAGAGGATCATCGGGTGCTTAAGGCTTGTTTGCAAGCTCTTTTAAATAGGGACAATCACTTATTGTTTTTTAAAGCTGAGTGTAACAACTTAAAAAATAAGTACTTCTTCACAGCTTTTTAGAGTTTCAAAGCAGGCAATTAATATGCTTATTTGATAGTTAAAAGAGTTTATTGACAATGCTTCTTTTGATTTGCAATGCAGAGATTGTCATCTCCGGAGGATTGTCGATACCCAAGATTTTGACTATTGTGGATACGCAATACATAATGTCGCCGAGAGTCGGGAAATTGGCGATACCGCAAATTTAAAAAGAATAGTTTTCCGATAGAATTGGTGTAGATTAACACAATTACATTGACAAGAGAGAAAATTATCTCCACCGTTACTGTATTTATTTTGTTTTGATTGTCTAACAAGAACCGGTCTTATTACAAAATGTAAAACTAGCTAGTTGAGATGAGAAGGAGCATTAGTATTACATTTTCTCTATCTTCCAAATACGAATAATGTTTTTATGCCTTTGAATTAATAACTTAACAAAATACATTAAAATCAAGGACTTGGGAACTTTTTAGAGTGAAGACAGTGATCATACATTTGTCTTCCAAGTTCTGATAAAGGCAAAGTGGTGTTGTTACCATTCATCTAAACTCACACAAATTGGTACATACAACTGTCAAAGCCAACGGTTAAATTTCATGGCAAGGGGAATAAGAGGCACCATGTCTCATTAACATAGACGGAATATTTGTGATCAAATTAAATGTATATTCGTCATTTATCTCAAATTAATTAATTTTGATGATCTGAAAGTATGTGCAAGAGTGAGACTGTGTAATGCATTTCAAGACAGATCCAATTTAGATTTATTTACTTATTCACTTAACTATTAACCTAGTATATTTCTTTCTGAAGAACGAATTTTATTACTCTGGTACGAGAGTCTACTAAAGGGTCACAATATAAGTTTTTCTCTCAGATGATGAAAACATATCAAGTGAGGAAAGGTCAATATAATAAGTGTGTATAACTAAAAGAAACGGGAGAAGGCATAAAAAATAATACAAATACTGAATTTCTGCACATGTAGTCATGCCAGGTTAGGTAAGAGTGGTAGTTGACAAGGCGCAAAAAATAAACGGGAAATGAAATGCAAGGCAGCATAACATACAGACAAAAATTCATATGGGATAGTCTCGTACATGAAACGAGATATAAACTAGTACAAATTAACACCCATCTCTTACAAAATGTTAAAGCGTTATGTCCAAATTATATTTCATCTCATCGTGACACCGTCTCAAAAAAAAATGTGCCTCTAAAATACAATGACAATGTTACATAAGCACCAATACACTGTGCAACTCAATGCAATTTCAAAGTACAAGTTGTTCTCACTGAAACATGCAAGTTATTTCACTTAAAAGTGCAAGTGTTCAAATAAAAACTTGCATGCTTAAAACCTACACTTGTATTTCACTTAAAAGTGCTAAGTGTTCAAATAAAAACTTGCATGCTTAAAACCTACACTTTTATTGCAGTGTACATCTAGCGCACAAAACACCTACTAAAACATAATACTATTGGTAGAACTCGGCAATAGTAGTCATCCCAGTACCAACAATCTACAAAATTATAAGCCAAACTTAAAAACATTCCTATACATAAATTTGAGTGAATGAAAAGAAAATGAAAAAAGGTATCATTTTTTATAGATTAAAATATTAATTAAATATGATAAAAGTTTAACTACAATTACATCACAAATGCGAAAATTAGAAAGATTTCAATCCAAAACCACAACCAAAACAAATTTGGTGAAGCAAGTTTGGGCAAGCATCCTTGTTACAATAAATATAGCAGTTTAGCAAAAAGTACAATTTGGCATTTAATTATGATAACAAACAGTGACACAATTGTCATGATACTAAAATGCAAAGAACCATTAACACAACAGAAACACGGAGCCCAATAATAAAATTAAAGAAGTGCATACCATCCCAATTCGGGTCTTGTTGAGTTAATATCAAACTTGATAAACCAAAGAGAAAAATGCTGCAGGAACAACAGGTCTCAAAATAGTACGACATACCAAATATTAACCACCCACACAAACTTGAGACACCATGGGTATAATAGCAACAAGCAATACTAATCGAGCAAATCCCAAAAATCCTTAGTCATGGCTTAATAGTCGTACTCACGAGAAACGGACCTATCAGATCGACGGTGATCTCTGTCCTGGGGCTCAGATGCAGCAGCAGCAGCAGGTCTATCATAAGCATAAGTATCATCATCATCCATTTGATCATATCGATCCTTATCATCACGATGATCATATTCCCTGTAACGGTCATAATCACCCTGCCCATCTTGGTTTCCATAGTAGTCATAGTGCCCGTGTCCATGCCCATGCCCATGCCCATCACCCCACTCACGATTTTCTTCTGGTTCCATAATAGCATCATAGTTCCTCTCTCTTTGCTTCGAATCACCGCGCTCATACTCGTACTCTCTATCACGCGAACGCCCGCGATCAGTATCATCCCCCATGATTTCATAGTCCTTGTCTTTTTCCTTATCCTTGCCACGATGACGATCACGGTCCCTATCACGATCACGCTCGCGCTCGTGGCCTCGATCTCGACGGTCGCGTGTGCGATCTCTTTCACGGTCCCGGTCACGATCTCGACCATGGTCTCTCTCGCGGTCCTTGTCTCTTGTCCTGTCGCGATCTCTATGGTGCCTATCGTCTCTATGGTCACGATCCCTTGATCTTTCGTGAGACAGCTCACGAGATCTTTCTCTCTCCCTGTCCCTTCCCCTTTCACGAGACTTCTCCCTCTCCCTGAAACGTCACTTCTTCGTCATTCACCAATTTTATATCCCAAAATATATGTTAAGCAATTCTAGAGCAAATTTTATGTTCCAACTATCTACAAGTCCCAAAAAAAAAGAGAGAACTTCACAGGAAAATAGAGTTAGAAAATTTTCTTTTAAAAGGTAATTTATCAGAACCAATTATAACAGTATAAAAATGAGGATTTACCTGTCTCGTTCCCCTCTTGGCTCCTCTGATCGAGATGTTCCTCCAGACTGCACTGGCTCTCTGTGTGCCAAGGTTAAGATGAATCAGACAATTATTAGAGCATAATAGCTTCTCCTAGTGTATTATCACATACTGTGCATGCATAGCATCTTCTAAAACCCCAAAAGGACATATAGGTTCTGCTTAGAAAGTATATTATCTTGGACATGAGAAATCAATTTCCGAGCTACTGGAACAGTTCCACACAGCTTCAAAAAGCATGCCAACAGGATAGAGGAACTAGCAACTCAGGTGTTTAGATAGCATACAACAATATTTATACATCAATTATTGACATCTAGAGTGCTTCTTGCCAAACAAAAAATGTGGATGAAAAAATAACAATAACTATCTGATTAACTTCTCATTACCAAATTGGTCCTTACCTATATTGGTCATAAAGACTCAAGCAAGGGTCTACTGCAAGACTTTAATAACATTTTGCAACAAGATATGGTTAAAATACCTAAGGACGCATGCATCACTAAATGCCTCCCCCTCTTGAGAGGTATTAAGATTTCCTGTTACACTATCTATATGAAGAGGTGTAATTTAATTACCGTTGTCATCCCAAGTGCTAATTTTTAGAGAAATACATGAATTTCAATTACCTCCCTAAAGGCCTAGATTCATCACTGCCAATACGAGTTGTTCCAAGTCCACCACCAAGCCGGCGAGGACGCCAGTTAGGAACAGTTCGACCGCGTTCAACATCCACAAGGACCCTCCTGTTATCAATCTTTTTCCCATCTGCTTGTTTATATGCAGCTGCAAGAAATAAACACACCATTTTATAGCCAAGAGTCATAAAGAATAAGGAGGTTAAATGAAGCTAAGAAACCTTTCATATCTCGTGTATGAACGTATTCAATGAAGGCGTAGCCTCTAGGCTTATTAGACTCTTTATCAGTAACCAAACGTACCTGAAACTCAAAGGGCACTGGTTAGTAGGGTATGATTATAAAGAAGAATTCTGTACATAGGAAAAGCATTTTTCCAATCATCACTTGATTCACAACTAATATTATTTAATAAAAGCCTAAGGGCACGGCAGGCAGGCACTTTGCCTAATTAGCCGTGCTCACCTTTCAATAATAGAGCTTCCAGGCGAGACGCATCACCATCACTGCTAGAAGTGTCTTAAAAGGCGGGCAAATTTACCAGTAGACATGTATTCTAACCTCCCCTTACCAGGGAATTTTTTAAAATAAAGAACACTGAAATGACTTTAAGTAATATTCGATACCAGGATATCTTCAGAATCGTTGAAGCATTTTTTGACAGCCTTTATATCCAAAGTAAAATTTTAGCAGCAAGAAGCTTTTGTATTAGAAAGTAAAAGAAGAGAGAGGTACTAATACTCCCAAAGCATTTTACCCAGTGTGTAAATTTTGCCCCTCCAGATTCCTTGATATAAGAGCCAAAGGCACAAAGCACCATTGCTCTTCACAAACTAATGTATTTACCTTTGTTTGAATGAAGCAGCATCTATTGACTTCGAATAATTCCTCAAGGAAATTAAATGGTAATAAAAGTGAACAAGGATAAGATTTTCCCTCTTATAGGGTGTCGATACTTACACTTTAAACTATAACAATGGCGAGGTGACTAGAGACTAGAACACCATCCTAGTCTGAGGAAAATTCAGAGTCCAAACGAGCAGAAGGAAACAAGGATTAACAAAATAACCTAATTTTGATCATGCTAAAAAAATTATACCTGGGGATACTTCTGATCCTGATTTAATCATGCATTGTTGTCGTTCTATCGAAAGAATGAAATTACTCTAAATTTGTCAGCAGGAATAGCAAAGTTGCATTGTAGGGTTGTATTTTCAAATGTAGTAAAGAGGGTTCAAATGACATGAATTACCAGTAGCTATGACTACATGTACATGCAATCTTTATATATTCAACACAGTAGAATATGAGGGACTGTGACCATTAAGTTTATTTACACATAAAGAAAAGTAGAAAATATAATACCATAAGTACCAAAATTTTCAAACCATCTTATTACCAAAATTAACAAAAAATAACAAAGTTATTTTTTTTTTCCTTTATAATGGGGTTAAGAGTGGGATTTCCTCAGTCCAAGGAGAACCTTTACCAGTGTGAAGATTAATAACTTTCTGTAGTAGACCTTTTTTACGGTAAAAGAGTTCAGATAGCAATACCAAGACACGTGTAAAATTTCTTACCAAACCCAAGTGGCAATAACCCATGCCACACTTGGGTGTTCCAAAATACCTACCCGCTTGATAGGACCATAAGCCTCAAACTCCCTTTTGATTCTGCTCTCAGTTGTCTCATAATTCTGGAAAGGAAAAACAGCACATAAGCAAACTAGGCTAAATAGCATATTCTTGATTGAAAAATAATTTCCAAAATGAAATTACTACTCACAAGCCTAGCCACAAACAAAGTTTTGTAAGGATCTCCAGAGACACCTGGGTCATTATTTGGATCATCTGCAACCAAAATTTGCATAAGAAGGTGGACAAGGTTGCAAACTACAAAAATCCATTCAAGTTGTAAAAATACATTCTGTTTGGGTCTCAACGAAAAATAAAATTTCTGCTAGGGCAAACAGAGAGTAACCAATTCTTATAAACAACTATTAGAAACAGAAAAGAGCTGTAATCACATTTTTCAAGCTCCTCTAAGGCCTTTTTGGCTCCTTCTTCCAGCCTTAGTTGATGAATCCTGGCTCTTCTTTCTACCTGTATAAACAGACCGAATAAATTATAAATTGCATGCTCAATCAATAGTTTTGGGACAACTGAGATTTTTCTTATGGGGCATTAAATATACTAGCCAAAGGAAAATGACAATAACATTTGGGTCGATTTGCAATATATATGCAAACGCTACTAAGATGCAAATAAGAACTATCATACTATCAATCTCTTAAAAGAAGGGGGAGGGTAAGATTTTATTAGTACAAATATATATGCATATAGGTTACAATCTACAAAATCAGTCACTGCAAAATAATGTTTTCTATTATTAAATACATTCAATAAAACAAATCCAGGGGCACAGTGGCCCCCTGGCCATTCCTCCCCACATAAACAGAGTGCATCCCACACGATTTTGAGACATATAAAAGACTTACAGGAGTTTCACCCTTCTGCACAGGAGGAGCATAATTAGGATCACCAGGCTCAGCAAAGTTACTGACAAATTGTGATATTCCTGGGAAATTTATAACATACAGCTTGTAGTTAGTAAAAGGAAAAAAACATATCAACTCATCTGAAGACTATATCATAGTTATAACAACTACAGACCTGAATATGATGGGCATTTCCTCTTCTCAGGAGGTGGTTTGTATTCCAAAGGTGGGCGGGGCTCAAACAATTTCAGAAGATTTGTTGTCAAACCAGTTGGATGACTCTGACCAATCTGCAGGTTATTCAACAGAAGAACTGTTAGCATGACCACAAATATCCTTGGATGCACAAGTTATGAGCATATTACTTTGTCTATACACAAATCTGATGAATTGATAAATCAAATGTCAGAACTATCTAGGGCAATGCACATCAAGACACATTCCTTCTCAAGATGGGCCCTGTAACTACTTTATTCAAATTACAGATTATCAAATTCTAGAAACACGATCCGTAAATATAACACATTAAAAAAGTGATGATTATTGCCTTAATTTGAGAAACCTAGCACCAAAATTGCTCAATTCAAATCAAATGAAAAAAAGAAAAACCTAACATCGCGACTGTAAAAAATAAAAATAAAAACGGATTCAGCAAACGAGAGATTACCAATTTGAGTTGCATAACATTAGCGCGGTTCTGAGCCTTGGTACGAGCCTGAACGGCGGCGTTTTGATTGCGCATCATGGCATCGCCATAGTCCCCCATTCTTTTCCGATGCCTTAGGTTTCTAAGTAGGAATCGCCGATGATGATTGGGTTTTCTTTAGGAAAAATCTGGGTGATGATGCCTAAAGCGGCAGGCGTCGAGTTGTTTTGAGTGCAGGGAGGAAGGGTTTTGGGGGCTCCTTATTTATATCTGGTTTCATCGACAATATTGTATTTCCATTTTTTTATACAAATAATTATTTTATTGCTATCATTATTATTATTATTATTATTATTATTATTATTATTATTATTATTATTATTACTCCATCTGTCCTATTTATATAAATTTATTTAATTTTTAATAAGATTAAAAAATTATATTGTAAAATATAAATTAGACAAATAAAATTTCTATTATAATTTTATTTATAAAGTCATCTTTGCTTTGCTGGACAAGCATGATAGTTGATTTTATCCGGCTCAATCTGGTGTTTGGTTAAATGGATTTAGGCTCAGGATTCGAGGTTGGGAGTATGCTTTTTGGAATTATCTTCTGAATGCATGACTAATGGTCAGGGGGTGGGGGTAAGATTAATTGGTCTGCCTTTTTTTTGAGTTTCTGGCAAACTGTGTAAATACAATATTGTCTTCATATACATACATGAACAGACGAAAACACCCTTATACATCAAACATATAACATAAATGCCAATATATATAAGACAGTGGCTGGTCGGTGGTCAGATTTTCTTCCCTATTGCTCTCTTCACGTTCGAGAGGTTTGGGCTGCAAAGAACATCGATCGAAAATGAAAAATCGAATTGAAAAAGTAAGAAAGTCTATGACCTTGTATATTTTCTTTTCTCTTGTTCTTTCGACCACGGTTTATTATGAGAATGGGCTTGCATAAATTTTAGGGCATTTTTGTGGCTTTTCTTTTTATTCTTTTTTGTGCGACTTGATTATGAGATTTGAGTTTTCCTGAATGTTTCCGTTAATTTTGTTATGTGTGCGGCAGCGATTCTGAGATTTGAGTTTTTGTGCAATTTGATTATGAGATTTGAGTTTTAAGTATGTTTTTTAATCGTTTTGCAGAATCGAAGAAGGAACTAGATGCACTTCTTTCAGATGATTCCCTTGCCACTGTCCTGTTTCTCATTTTGGGAAACAAGATCGACATAATGTATGCTTCCTCAGAAGATGAATTGCGTTAGTGTAACAACCGGAAAGGGAAGGTGAATCTTGCAAATTCTAATGTGCGTCCTCTAGAGGTATTCATGTGAAGCATTGTGCACAAAATGGGTTATGGTGATGGTTTCAAAAGGGTCTGTCAATATATTAAAAGTTAATCTATTACCCACGTAATAATGTCTTTAATTTATAAGCCATCTTTCTTGAAGAAAAAATGGTATGATAAAGGGGTAGAAGATTCATTTCTCTCAGGTTGTTTCAGTTGTTAAAACTTTTGCACATTTTCTTTTAAATTTGTAATTACTCAAAAGGATCTTTGTTTGTCTCAATTACTAGTTTTCTCAATTATTTGGGACTTTTTTTTACATGAAGAGGGATATGAATATTAGGGAGAGGGTCATTTAATTCAAATTTATACAACTTTGTCGATCAAAGAAATAACAATGTTAAATTAAATGTGTGAACTGGTTTTAGATGTATTCTGCTTTGAATGCATTTATGGTGAACTTTTCCTTATGAAATGGTTATAAATATGGATAAATCATGCTTTATATTGTTAATTTGGTGTTACACTTATAATGTGAATATTTTTCTCTAGTTATGGAACTTCCACCTGAGAAATTAAAGATGAAGATGACATGAGAGTAGAGAAAGATGAAAATGCTTTGACAAAGGAAGAGAGGATGGATGTTGTGTACAGGTCAGATGCTTATCAATATCTTTGTCATCCTCTTTTCTTCTATGTACATAAAGTCGAAAGGATCTTATTTTCTCAATTACTAGTTTTCTCAATTATTTGGGACTTTGTTTTACATGAAGAGGGATATGAATATTAGGGAGAGGGTCATTTAATTCAAATTGTTTGGAAATTTATAGTTTTGATGGAAGTTCCAAAATAATTGTAATATGATTCGTCGAACTTGTTAGTCGACTGATGATTGGTTAGGAAACTAGCAGAACATGTTAGACAACTGATGGAATAGATTAGGTCACATATTGAGGGGGAACTCAATATGTATAGGTTAAGTCCGGAGATCAGAAGACAAGATCAGCAGATGTACATGATCAGAATGCTTAAAGATCAGAAGACATCAGCAACATGAAAATCAGAATACCTATTATATCAAGACATCAGTAGAGTCGATAAGTTGAGCTAAGACAACTCTATCAGAAGACTCAAGGTAACGTGATCAGTAGGATACTGATCAGATCAAGCTAAGTCAGAAAAGTGATAACCGTATCTACGTATCCAAAACATTCGAAGGGAATCAGACCAGAAGAATGTCAACACAGCTGGCATCACAAGGCGCCAAATAAGTGTACTTGTTAGCCACTAAGATTTCGACACGTATGTACGGAAACTGATGACGCGGGATATGGCGTATCAGGGCAAATAGCTAGAAAGGACAAAATTGCATGAAGACATCACGGCCTTCCTGAGCACGTCAATTTGGACCTGCAAGCTACCTAAAATAGCATGAGATTCAAATCGCTCTCCAATGTACTATAACTCTAAAGTACGACTCCGACGCTTCAAAGAAGGAGACTTGGTATTGAAGAAGGTACTGTTAGTGTTAGTGTCCTAGAGACAATCTATTGTAAGGACATAATACTCGATGATATTCAGTTTGATTTAATATTATAGTTCATTTAATATTAATGTATGGCAATGCACTTGTTTAAATATTATGTTTGATTGTTTGCATTTATTCATACAAGTGTTCCCATGAGTCATTGTTGTCATTGAGGTTGTGAGAACTCAGATGACTTAAGCATGATTCTCAAATAGCCCCGATCAAGGATCATCAAGAATGGGATATTGATGATGCAATGGAGATTGGTGTGTGATCTACATCATACTCTTAGAGAGTGTAGTAAGATCTCACTTACTACGAGATACTAGGTATCTCATGATGGATGCACAAGAGGGTATTGGTATACCCATCAGAGAAACCGTTTGATGTATTTCCACTATATGTGTCTACGGGTGTCTCGGTTAGTGGGAGCGATGCGATACTCCTTTGACTTGAGGTCAATACGCACGACATGTGTGGGATGATGAACTTTGACCATGACCGACGCTTGCACCCGTCTATGGGTAGATATGGCTTGATTGGGTTCATCACGAAGTGCATGTGCGTGGTAGTTGAGCCAAGAATAGGATTCATTCCTCAATGTGGATTTAGAGAGAAACTCATCTTCTCATCATAATTGGATCAAAGTCATCGGCCGATGCACGTCAACTTAGACTTTGTGGCTAAGTGTGACATACATGATCAATTAGTGATTAGAGATAAATTGATTAAGTTATTTGAATAGACACTTCATCATGTTCAAGACTTAATCGAGTATTCGCGAATAAAAGGAGGAAATCGTAATAGCCCATGTTTCAGTTACAGGTAGTTGCATGTTTCTCGCAACGTACCTCATATATTAAGTGTTGGGATATTTTAGTTTTGATGAATTATGCCAAAACATTATCAACTTGTGTTATTGATTTACAGATAACAAGTTGAGTGAGAACGAAAGAACAAGTTGAGGGGGAATTCACGAAATCAGACGTAGATGATCGAGATCAGACGAGGCTGCAGACGAGACTGATCGAGATCAGATGAGTTTCCGAACCACTATACTTTGTTGTGTTATTTACTGCTTTATGTTCTTATATTGTTATATGCATTCGATTATAAGCAAAACACAACACATGAGCTTAAAAAAGGCAAAAATCTGAAATCACCATTCCTTCTCCCCTGTTTTATATGCATAGCACGAAATGTTTTGCTTCCGCACGCGCAAAATGGGTTTTCCACCGGGACCATCAATTGGTATCAGAGCAGGTGTTCAAACGGTTCACTGATTTCAAAGTAACCACCTGAACTGATCTTTTTAAAAGAAAACCCGTTTCTTTAAAAAATGCATATATTCTAATGTTTTGGCTTCATTATCAAAAAGGGGGAAATTGTTGGGATATTTTAGTTTTGATGAATTATGCCAAAACATTATCAACTTGTGTTATTGAAGCTAATTTACAGATAACAAGTTGAGGGGAACGAAAGAACAAGTTGAGGGGAATTCACTTAAATCAAACGTAGATGATCGAGATCGACGAGGTCGGCAGATTTAGACCGATCGAGATCGATGAGTTAGATGAGTTCGAAGTTAATGATGAAATGCATGCAAAATCGGAAGAGAAGAAAAGCTAAGCCGGTGATCGGAAGATCGATGACTGAAACGAACTGATCGGATGATCGGAAGAATGATCAGTGATATGGTGATCGGAAGAGCGCATAATTCGATCGAAAAGAAACCGACTAGAAGATCGTAAGAGAAGGTTGCAGATCGTAAGAGGAGCGAGATGAGATCGACGAGATCGACGTGATCGAGATCGATATGAAGATGAGCAAATGATCAAGATCGACGCGGATTGAGATCGAGACAAAGCTAAACCGATATGCTAAACCTAATGTAATCGACCGATGCTATCCCGAGATATAAATTGAAGATGTGTTGATCCGATCACCGAAATGATCGATCGTGCAAAAAGAAGAAATCGATAGCCCGAGTCAAAGTGACTCAAGGTCGGGATGTCCGACCAGAGAATCGAACTCGGCCATTTCGAGTGTCAAGATGCCCGACGATAAGGTCCGCCAAGAGAAGTCTCATTGAATCAAGAAACCCGAGACTCAAGATGTCACCGGACATCGAGGCTCGATAGACCAAGGCTCGATAGACCAAGGCTCGGGATAGAATCAAGATCCCGAGACTCGTAAGAATCAAGAAATATAAATTGGAATTCAAATTGACGTGGACCAATGAGAGGAAGACAACCAGCCTGGAAAAGCTGCAAGAAGCTACAGAATAGTATGGATTTGAATGTGACTCCATCCAATGGTAACATTCAAATCCACACTATAAATACAAGTTCTTCCCTCATTATCAGGTGTGGAAGAATGCGTTAAACATCCATCAAGCCAAATCATCTAGCATTCCCACCATAGAACACAGAGAAAGAAATACACGCATATATTCAAAGAGTGTTCTACCCTAGATCTAAGCACAAATGTAATATCCTAAGCTTAGAGAGATTTTCCCATCCTTAGCATTGAGGCTAAACAAATGTAAGGGAAAATCTCAACCTAGTTGGAAACCAAACAAACCTTACCCAATTCAGTCGGTTAAGTTTGTAGGTGAGTGTGAACTCGATAAACATCTAGCAATCCCGAAAGGGAGGGTAGGAAATCCCGTGTGAGGGTGTTAAGTCCCGTTGGAGTGTGAACTCGGTAAACATCTGTAGGCAATCCCGTGGAGGGTGATAAGTTCCGTTGGAGTGAGAGCTCGTTAAATATCTAGAGGCGAACCCGAGAGGGTGATAAGTCCAGTTGGAAGGAATTTCCCTAGGAACAGAGAGAGTGGATGTAGGAGCTTGAGTCTCCGAACCACTATACTTTGTTGTGTTGTTTACTGCTTTATGTTCTTATATTGTTATATGCATTCAATTATAAGCAAAACACAACACATGAGCTTAAAACGCAAGAATCTGAAATCACAATTCCTTCTCCCCTGTTTTATATGAATAGCACGAAATGTTTTGCTTCCGCACGAGCAAAATGGGTTTTCCACCGGGACCATCATTGAGAATGTCTGATTTATTGTCTAGGGTTCAATTAAGACCATTAGTTTGACTAATCGCTCGATATATGAGGGCTTATGGGTCACACAACAAGTAACTCCCGTGTACGGATTAGAGTTGGTTGATTAAGTATTAAATTGGATTTAATATTTAATTTATGGAGAATTAATAATATATTAATTTGGAATTAATTATTATTATTATTTAATTAAATAAGAATCCCAAAATAATATTATGGAATATTATTGTAGGAAATATCTGTATGGAAAAACATATCTTTGAGATATGCTTCAACAGGATTAGGAGTTATCCTCCTAACTAAAAGATAGCTTAAATCTTAGGCTAGTCTTTCCCTATAAATATGACACCCTGAGATTCATTATTGACTACAGAAATAACAAGAGTTCTGATTCTCCGTAAAATCTAGATTAGGAATTTTCCTAGCAAATTCCGTCTCAGATTCAACACTGGCAAATACTTGCAAATCTGTTCACGGGGATTACGTGGATACCACCGAGAGAACAAAACTCGCGAGCCGATGCATTAGCACGACTGGCGACTTCCAAGGGGTCACCAGAGATGAATGATGTCACCATCACGACATTAGCCCACACATCCACCGCGCATGCGAGAGTCGCGACTTTAGAAACCCCAACATCAAGCTGGATGGCACCCATCATTGAATACTTGACGACAGGTCTCCTGCCAACGGACCGGGTCCAAGCTCGGCAATTGCACCTGCGAGCCGCGTGATAAAAAATGATCCAAGACGGGTTGTACAAGCGTAGCTTCAGCATTCCCCTACTCCTTTGTATCACACCTGAACAAGGGCAAGTGGTCCTGCGCGAAATACACGAAGGGGCATGCGAAAACCACACCGGGGGAGAATTGCTGGCCCATAAGGCCACAAGGCAAGGATATTTTTTGCCTACACTAAGGGCCGATGCCATCATCTTCGCCCGCAAATGTCATAAATGTCAAATATATGCTCCTTCCATCAAAAGTGCTCCGGAAGAACTCGCAAGCATCCTCAGTCCTTGGCCATTTGCAAAGTGGGGGATAGACATTATTGGCCCACTCCCAATAGCTCCGGTCTCGGTCAAGTACACTCTGGTGGCTGTAGACTACTTCACAAAATGGGTAGAAGCTGAGGCACTAGCGACCATAGATCAGGATCACGTCATCAAATTCATATGGCGGAATATCATCTGCAGATTTGGTTTACCACAAGCGATCATATCCGACAATGGTAAACAATTCGACGGCCTCAAAATCGAAGCCTTCTTCAAGAAATGGAAGATCGCAAAACTCTTCTCGACTCCATATCATCCACAGTCGAACGGTCAGGTCGAAACAGTGAACAAAATCATCAAACACACTCTCAAGGCCAAAATCGAAGGGGGCAAGGGAAAATGGGCTAGCGAGCTCCCGGATGTTTTGTGGGCCTACTGAACGACCTGCAGAAATTCGACAGGAGAAACTCCTTACTCACTGGCTTTCGGGATCGAGGCGGTCGTACACTCGGAGGTTGACTTCCCCAATCTTTGCACAAATCAAGTCACCTTCGACCACAACGACGAGGCCCCGGCCAGGAACCTAGACCTGCTCAAAGAAAGGCGGTTGGAGGCCAACATGAGAAACACAAGGTACAAGTAGTCAAGGTCTATAAATATGGAAAAATCTTCAGAGTAAGGTTACGGAAATAATTCAAAGCTCAAGCACAAGCTATTTCAACACAAAGAACACCAAGATCTCAAGAAAATTCTAAGTGTTCATCCCATAAGTTCTTAGCAATAATTCTTATCCTTTAGCTATAGGCTACTCAGAAACTAGGATAGAATTTCAGTTGGAACAACACAAATCTTATCAATACGAAGTGTTAGGTTAAGTTTGTTTACCAAGATTTCAAACTAGGGTTTCTAGTTTTGATTTCTAGGATTGGTTGAGTGAGAAGTCTTTAAATATCTGTTGTACTGTGTTGGACTAACACATTAATCTAAGTCCAGTTGTTAGTTGGTGCCCCTGATGATAGGGAAGAGTGAACGTAGGACAAGTTGTCCGAACCACTATAAATCTTGTGTTGTTTATCTGCTTTACACTATACACACACCTGTTATTTAAACAAACATGCATTTTCTAAGTATAGATCAGTTCTACACCAAGCAGCTGATCTGATCAGCTTGACATGTTGTCATCTGATTTGATTCAGAATACTTAGGATCTGATTTAAGAAAACTGGTTTTTCTACACGGGTTAAAACAGCTTCCGCACATCAGTTGGCCTGATAGACACCAAACTGATTTGCTTCACAACTATCAGTAAGTTGGATATCAGATCATACTGATTATCACACGCACTCTACATCAGTTAACTTGCATCACAACTGATCACGCAAAAGTTTTGGAAGCTTATTCACCCCTCCCCTCTAGACTTCCACCTCACGAAACCCGTTCGGGACCTACAAGTGGTATCAGAGCAGTGGTTTTACGAACCACTGGCTTTGAGTATCATCGGTTCTTGAGGAAGAACCTTTGTGGTCACTTGAACTGATCTTGAAAAACCTATTTTTAAAACTCATTTGTTTCTCAACTCACATAGTCAGCATGGATAACACTACTAGAATAAACCATGATCTGCCTAAGTTCTCTGTCGATGAGTATGCCGACTGGACAATCTACATGAGCGACCATCTGGGTGTTATAAGCAATAGGATGAAGGGATTTCTCGAGCAAGGACCCATCATCATCTATCACATCAATCTAGCTAAAGGAGGTGATCCAGATCATCCTACTGGAGCGAGGATCAGAAAGAGTCCTTCTCTATTGGACGCTGATGAAAGGAAGTTGTCCAACCTGGATGCTGTTGCCAGGCATCTCATCATGAAGACATTGGACAAGACTACGCGTGAGAAAGTCAAGTACCTGAAAACTACTAAAGAGGTATGAGATACTCTTGCTGAAATTTGTGAAGGTAATGACCTGATTAAGGACAACAGACTGTAAGCTGAGTTAATCAAGTTTGAAAAACTCAAGATGCTGCCAAATGAAACCATTAATCAGCTTGATGGAAGGATCACTCAAGAAATCAACAGGCTTCGTGATCTAGGTCGAGTGATGACTGACAAAGATATTAACTACAAGATTCTGAGGTCTCTGACCAAAGAATGGGACATGAAAGTTACTGTGATTAAGGATTGTCAAGACATTGTGACAATGAAACCGAGCAACCTGTTTCTCAGTCTGAAAGCTCATGAATTTTATCTAATTGCAAGAGGATGAGAAGAATATGAAGCTCCTGTTGAAGCTACATCAAGTTTGACAAAAGTTGTTGCATTTCAAGCAACCAGTAGCGGTTCACGATCTGCTAAACCAATTGGAAACATCATCAGTCAGGCTGAACAGATTCAATTGCTGACCAGAAAACTTGAACGATCGAATGTTCAAATGGTAAAGTACAGGAAGTTCTATAATGACTATAGACAAAGCAGGGGAAAAGATAGGAGATCTACTGATAGATCACAAGAAAGAAATCGTTCTGCTGAAAAGAGGGATGATAGAAGAGACTATCGAAGAGATGATCGTAGGGACGATCGCAAGGATGACAAACGTGATGACAGATTAGATCGAAGAGGTTCTGATTACAGCAAACTGGAAAGTCTTCTGATAGATCGTATAAGAGAAATGATTCACCTGGCAGAAGAAATTCTGGAGAACCTGAGGCGTGCTTCAATATTCAGAAATCAGGTCACTACAGTGTTGATTGCCCAGACCTAACTCCTAAGGAGAGAGAAGAGAAGCGAAGTAGAAGAGAGCAACGGTACCGAGATAGAAAAGCTATGGTTGCTGATACATCTGGTATCGATGACTCCTACCTGCCGTCAGACGACTCCGGATACTCATCGTTTGAGGATTTCTGCTTGATGACCACTACTGAAGATGTCGACTATCTAAACTTCTCATCTGACGATGACATCTGCCTCATGGCCAATGAATCTGACCAAACTGAGGTAATTTATAAATCTTCTGTGCTTTCTGTTTCCACACCTACTGTGCTGAGCACACCTGCAGGAGAGATTGACCTGCATCTCTATAATGAGCAATTGCTTGATGATCTCTCTAATGCAGTAGAAACTTATACGCGAGTGGAAATGGAGAACGATAACCTAAGGGCTGAGAATATTCGGCTTGTCAAGGAAAATGCAGCAAATAGAGCTGCTGAACTAAAATCAGTTGAAGTTGTTCAGAAGATGACCACAGAACTGTAGTTCTGAAAGTCAGTACTTCTGATCAAGGAAAACTGATTAAAGAATAGCAGGCTCTCAACCTTAAACAAGTTGATGATCTCAAAGTCCTTCAGGCTAAGTTTGATGAACTCTTTCGACTGCATGAGAGTCTAAAAATAAGTGAGGACAGTTTGCGAAAGAAAGTAGAAGTTTTCACAAACTCATCTAAGACTGTTCTGTTGGGAAAATCGGGGTGCCCGGATCTATTCGAGGTGATTATTTAAATACATATTTAAATTAAACAGTTAATTACTAACATGAATTAATTCTAAATCAATTCAACATAATAATAAACAACATGCGTACACATAATTCACGTAAATCCTAAACATGCGGAACTAGGAGTTACAGAATTACTAACCTCTTGAAGAATCAAACGGATGAATCAACCCAAGAGCCTTCCCAAATATATCCCCAAAGTCCACGAACGCTATCCGGTGGGAAGATTTCAATGAACGATTTTAATGGGAGAGGAATTAAATATTTTCTACCACCTTTGTGGATTTCTAATACTTCCACCTTGCATTTAGGGCTTAGGAAACAAGGAAGAAAATCTTTTCTTGGTCTCCAAGAAATCTTGAATATATATTCTATATTCTTTTCTCCTTAATTAAATTTTCCATAAAAATCTCCTTCCCCTCTTCAACCCATTATTTTTGAAAAATACACTATAGAAGAAGTCAAGATTTGACTTCTTGAATTTATGGGATAATTACGTATTCCTACAATAATTATCTCTTTCCATAAAATATCTACAAGAAAATCAAGATAATCTTTTCTTCCTTTAATAGACAAAAATATAGCAAGAATATTTTCTTCTCTCTCTCATTAATTGGACTTTATTTTGGGCTATTTGGGGGGCCTTTAGGAGAATTAAGATTGGACCTCCAATGGACTATGAAGCTATAATATTTTGGGCCAAATATTATTCAAGTCCATTAATATTAATTTACTCCACTATAAAATTAATATTGAACTATCCATCTTAACCCATATTATGATTTCACATATAACATGGCTCCCAGTCATTATTTCCCGCGTTTAAGATTATCTTAGTCCATTAATTAATTAAGCCACTGAACAAGCTTTATATTAATTAATATATTTGTCCTTGGAGTAAAGACAACTCAACATTATTATCCATGCCGGAAATAAATTTCCACTTGCAAGATTTGACATGATAATGGATATGAGCCCACCAAGGGGACAAATCAAGCAAGACGTACTTGCACGCGATTCTCCGTATTAAATGTCAGCAATCGTCATGTAATTAATAATATTGCCCAATATATAAGGTATCGAATCGCATTGAATTTCTTCCCATCATAAGTCAAAGCAATAGTTATTAATTTCACACGATCCTATTTAAGGGACGGAGATTAAGAAACAACGCACCACTGAGGTCTAATTCTTGTATATTGAAGATCAAGAATTTGTCCTCCCAGAGGTCCTCATTCAACAAGACCTAAATGCTTTTAGTGTGATCCCTTGGTCAAGACAGCCAACTGGGTCTCACACTTCAACCGATTCATGATGGTTCGTTCATTTCCATCCGGGTTGTGAATTTCTACTTAATTACGAGGGTCTGTTAATTTGATCTTGGTGATCGGGTATCACCAAATTAACTACAACGTAATCATCTTTATCTTATTGAGCGGGTTTTCAATAAACATATATAACATTCATTCATATTTAATGCAATGTTGATTAAATAATTTATTTGATGAATAAATAAGAAACTTCTGTTTGGTTATACAAAGTAAAAGCATACTTTTCAGTATAACCCCAACAATCTCCCACTTATACTCAAAGTCTGCTTTTAAGTATACTACAACATGTCTCGTGTTCTATGTTGTTGGTCCCGGTGCAAACGAGTCTTACACGTGTATGGGGGGGGAATACACGTGTTTAGTGTTTTTAACTTTTTTTTTCTTCGAGGTCACTTGGGTCGATAATCCTCAAGATTAGGTTCGAAAGACAGATCGCTCCGAGTCAAAGTTCATCGAGAGGCAGTGATCCCGAAATGCTTTAAAACCTCGGATAATCCCAACCGAGTCTTGAGTGTCAGAGATCCCGAGTTGCTTGGATCGAGATAACTAACTTATTGAACCCTCGTAAGAAAACGTTCGGTTTGGTAACTATCTGTTCTAGCTACTCAGTTGTGCGGAATGGTTTCGCCCTTAGTTTATACTCGTTTTAAGCTTTGCAGAAAACCTTCCCTTTATGAAATAGTGATTAGGTTGTGATTCACTTATGCAACTTCAGTGGATTGATTCCAACTGAATATCGATTGAAAAGTATGCTTTCAAAATCAAGTCAATGCAATGAGATAAGCCTGAGATAAGGAAAGCAATAAAGAACACAACAATTATAGTGGTTCAGAGACTCAAGCTCCTACGTCCACTCTCTCCGACTCTTCAGAGAAATTCACTATCAACTTATGAGCTTTCTGACTACCTCGTAGTTTACTTACTCAACTTCGCCCCGAAGTTTTCTCGACTACTCCCGTGAGTTTACTTACTCAACCCGACCACGAGCTTTTCGACTACCTCCGTAGTTTACTTACTCAATCACACACAAGCTTTTCGGACTACCCCAGAGCTTACTAACTTCTCCTCTAGAGTTTTTCGACTACTCCGCGTAGTTTACTAACTCTTTACAACACTTCTCACCAACAAACACACTCCAACTACCTTCACAAGGGTTTGGGGTTTCTAGGTTGGTTTCCAACTAGGATGAGAAATCCTTTACAATGAAGCACAATGCAAAGGGTTAGAATATCTCGACTAAGCTTTGGATAATTCTTATCAAGCTAGGCTTAGTATAGTGAGCTCTCTTCAATATTGAAGCACTTGGGAAATTCTAAGTTTTTCGAGTGCTTTTAACTTTTACAAGAATAGGCTTGAGCTCTTAAGTTATGTGATAAATTTCCGTAACCTTACAATGTAGAAGGTCACCAAGATTTATAGGCATACACCAAGGTCACTCTTGAAAACTATCCGTTGGAGAGACAAACCGTGAGTTCCCTCTTGTGGTGTGTGAAACGGCTATATTTAGGGTTTGAAACTCCCTAACACTTTCTAGGCAATAGTCTTCCATGTAGCCGGTCTTCACTTTTTGCAGTCTGGAACTTTTGTACATCTGACATCTTTTTTGAGAGAGACATCATTTGTCGATTGTCAAGTATGGCATGCGATGTTGTCTTTCTCTTTTTGACTTTTGTCTCCGGTTAAAGGTAGACACCTTCAACGGCTTTTTGGTTACAAACTCGAGTTTGATATAACATTAACAACACTTCGACTTAGTTCCTTTTATGCGCATTTGAATGTCTTGGCAGATATCTAACTTTCTAAGGAATCGCGATCTTCTCAAGATTGCATCCTTGGATAGATATATTCAATTGCCTCGGAATATTCAGTTCATATCGAGCATTCAAGACATCACCGATTCTTTCAAGAATTATTTGTGCATTCAAGATTCTTGATCTTTAGTTTCTCGATCTTGATCTTTGTATCTTGAGTCTTCGAGTCTTGTGGTCTTCGAGTCTTTGTAGTTTATCTTGACCGATATCTTCGAGTCTTCTCGGTGAGTCTTGATTACTCAAGATCCTATCGAAGAAGTCTTTAGTAATTATCTCGAACTATATCACGACTATACATTCTGCAGATAACATCCTAAATATTCTAAAAACTGAATCCTGACTCAACTTATCAAGATCATTCTAAACATGTCATACTCAGGGGTTTTGGGATCTAATCAAAATCATAAATCTTTATTAAAATTCATCTCCCAACAATTTCCCCCTTTTTGATGATGTCAAAACCTATCTTGTTACAAACAAATAACCTATACTCAAAGTTTGGTTTATCCTATTTCAAGATTGGTTGTCTCCCAACAATTTCTTAAATCAGAGAATCTCTCAACAATTTCAGAGTTTCTCAACAGTTTAATTATTCAGCAATTTCTTCAGTAATGAATCTCTTTAACTAGTTCATTACCAAATACTTAAACAATTTCTCTCTTATCAATCATACAATTAGTTCAGAGACATTCATTCAGGCATATCAAAATAAAATACATGTAAATAAGATAATGAGATATTATCTTTTGAGCATAATGATAAATCTTCATTGATGATTGGTATCCCGTTACATATTACAATGAGTTTATCAACAAAATCAAAAAAGACAAAATATAAAGATTACAAAATCTTCTCGAGTCTTGATCTTGATCTTGTGATTTTGGCTCTTGATCTTCTCGCTCTTGGTTTGCTTCATTCTCAACTTCATCGGTGGGCACCTCCAGTCAAACATTAGAAAAATCTCTTCTTCAAATTTCATTTCTTTCCTTGATGATGTCCGGATTTTTTTCTGTTAAACCCAACCGACCAAAGATATCGAAAGCAATCTCTTGAGTAATGGCCTTCTCATTCACCAAGCCATTATCAAGTTTTGGAGGTGGATAGGAATATGGACCGGGGCTACTATTCGTACCTCTCCTTCATCATAAAAGTTAATCAAACTCTGTAGATACTTTGGATAGAAGATAAGAAGGTATTCAATGAAAGCTTCATTACGATCCGAGCTTTCCCCTCTCCATTCTCTCGAGAACATCATAATTGAACCGAAGGTCCTCTTGACTTTTTTTCCCACATATCGTTGAGTTTGATAGGCATCCATTTATCAACGTGGGGCCCTTTTTAGTGCTTTTGATGTTCTTTTTTCCTCTTGCTCATAAACTTCACGAAATCACTCCTTCGCTTACGCTCTTCGTCTATCTTCTTTCTCGATCCAGACGTTCTCGAGACCCGGCGGCGACTTTCTTAGCTTGTTCTTCTTGGAGTGTCTTGAGCATTTCTCGTGTTGAAGACTTTCTTCCGAGGTTGAGACTCGATTCCACTGGTTGTTTCTGTTTTCTTCATCATCCGTAATCGGTTTTTCTGGATTGGCTTAGAAGCCTTTGACGTTTGCTTTTCGGGTTGAACAACGCCCAAGGCTTTCCTCTTCATAAGCGATTTAAAGGCGGCTGACTTGTTCCAACCTTTGCTCTAGCCTTTTCGGTTTCTCTCTTGCAACATCAAAGCATAGCTTGCTCGTAAACTTCGAGTGTAGATAGGCTTTTCTACTGGCGAACTTCAACTTCTCAAGAGCTCAGGCTTCTTTAAAGGATTTTGCTAGATTATACATTTCAACATCTTTTCGAGCCTTCTTCTCCAAAGCACGTGCCATGAACTTTTCGAGATCTTGACTTTCTTTTTTCCCTTCTCTAGACCGTAATTTGGAAGAAGCACGGAGAGTGTTGTGTCCATGTGATATTGCTCTTTGCTTACACAGCGAACTTCTCCTACTATCTGATCTTGTTCGTCTTCCAGCCTCCTTAGATGGTTCTTGGCCACAGAAAATTCTTCAGATAAGTGGGCAAACCGCCGAAGAGTGCTTCTTTGAACATCTGTCATCTTGGTCATGAGCATTGAGCTCATTTCCTCAACAAAGAGACTTGATTAGCACCTCATTCTTTTACGCGGTTTCACCTCTAGAAATCGAGAACTTTCTGGTGTTTACCTTCGATTCATCACTTAACTTCGGCCTTGACTCCCTCGAACTTCTCATTTAGCTTTCCTTCCATGGAGGTCATCCGGGTGGTTAGAGTGTTTTGAATTTGCACCGATTAGAAGAGTGACTAAGACCGTCCATCTTTTGAGCTTGATTGGCCAACGTTTCTTCCATCTGAGCAATCTTGATCATCATTGGCTCAACCTTCTCAAGTTTCTCTATCAGAGGAGTGAGATCAATCTCAGGAATCTTCTGTACCTCCTGTGTTGTCTGATCATCTTGAGCTCCAGCTTCATTCTGAGCTCCAGTCTCGGTGTGCCTCGATCGAAGAGTACTATCAACATTCGATGTTGACTAGATCCGAGTTGATCGCCAATGAAGTCTCCTTTCAATCTGAGGCCGCTTCTCAACATCTCCCTGTTGGTCCCCATCTCCATCTTGAGATTTGTCTCCGCTGCTTGGGGCACCAACTTCAGTTGCTCTCCTCTCAGCCAACTTCCTCTAAACCAGCTCATCAAAATTGGAGTTTTTCATCCTGAGCTTTGTCCTTCTGAACCCTGAGAAGTCGGTCAAAAAGGTTGTCTCCTCATTCCACCAGTCTTCCCCTCTAAAAAGCAAAGAATATCAAGCATCTCGGGAAGAGTCGATTGAGGATAAATCTGATTGTCTTAATCAAGAAAATATCTTGCAGATCGGGATATGAATTTGAGCTCAGGGGTATCGGTCAAGTATGAACCGTTCCCCCTTGCTCCCCCACTCGCCTTCTCAAATTTCGCCCCCTTCTTCCATCTCGGGCTCTCTGGTTCATTTGAAGTTTCTGCTAAGGGATCAAGAAGTAGATCACTCAGGAGCTCATCAAGACTATTCTGCTCCTGAGTCTCAGCAGCATCTGAAGTTTGTGCGGTCAGGTCCTCAGTTTGTATCTGTGTGGGTTCTGAGGTGCGAATGGTATATCCTCGGTTTAGTCCGAGTTGGCTCGTCGATCTGAGCTTGCACATCTTGGATCGACTCGAATGGGGGCTCTTCATCGAGCTGCACACTTTTGAGGTAGGCATCTCACGAGGTGCGAGCTCCTTTGAAAATTTCACGAGAAATTTTATCTGTCTTGGCGATGTCTCGAGCACCTCGGAAAAGACACACGCTCACCGGTCGATCCTGTGTCCGGAGATAACTTTGAGCCAACACTTGTAATGGTGAACTCTGGCGGTTTTGGCCCTCGGGTTGAATCTCTTGAGAATCACTTCCATCTTCATCGGTGAGAACCACCAATCTTCTGCGTTTTGGAGCAAGATTTTTTGTTTCATCATTTTTGCTCCTGCTCCATCTTTGCCTCCAACAAAATCTTCCCCTAGTTTGTTGGGTCTCTTTTTCAAAGAAATTGAGAAGGTGATTCTACCTTATTTTCTCTCTTCCCCGATGACACCGCTTCCTTGCAACAATGGGTTTAAGGAGAATTTTGGATTTAGGAAATGGGGTCGAATTGGCGAAGATATCCTCCTCCTCTCTGCACATCTCCAAAATGTAAGAAATTTTGGTGGCATGGTGGATCTTGCCTTTGATTGAGATCGCCCCGTCAATCTTCCTCAAAACTTTGGTCCGCTTCACTCACACCGTCTGGATCGAGAATTTCAGCCGGTTGAAATTTGTGGTGGGTGAAGCTTATCGCCGCCATCAACTGAGCTTGGGTTACTTATCCGCTCAAAACTCCCCTTGAAGACTCATGATGCACTTGCTCACAATATCCATCAACACACGATATTGTGGCCCGGGTGCCTTTTTATGCGATTGTCGCCTCAAACTTAACAGATTCTCGGCAATCCTATCTAAGTACTCCTGCTCTCTTCCTGACATATACGTCGTAGGATCCTTTCCTCTATCACAGAGCTCAAAAACATCATTCACATTTTTGGGAACAATATACAGATCCCTCTCAAAATCGGCGTATTTGGATGATCGCTCTAAGTGTGATCTGATTAACTTAGAATGCATACAACCCTCTTCATCTATCTTCAAGTTCTGAGATGAATTGATTACCTCTTTTCGCAAACTCCCGGTCCGGGTGGGTTTGCGACTAGTTGGGTGAGTTTAGCCAGTCGAATCATATGCAGAGCCTCCTCTTCTGGCTTTGAGTTGGTTGTGCTTTCGAGTGAGACAACGAACTCATACCACGGCTTGTTGGTTTGGCTAATCTCTAGCGGGGTTGGAGCCATTTTAGAGTTTGATTTAAGAAGGGAAGCTTTAGGGTTTGGAGAATTTCTGGGCAAAGGGGATTTTTAATTTCAGAGGATTTGAAAATGAAGGGTTTGATAAAATTTTTGGCTTGAATGGCTGATTGGGGTTTATATAGCCTTGAGATCGTGGGGAATCGTGTTGGTTAGGTGAGTAACAATGGTTGAGATTAATCTCCGATTAATCGGGTATACGAACCGACAATCTCCGAAAAGTAAGCCGCCAAAACATCCTAATTGGTCATTAATGTAGCAGAGCATTAAATGACTGTTGATCTTCTTCGGAATTTAAAACGATCCCGCCCCAAAAAAAAACATTCCTCAGGTGTTTTTATATTTATTGTGAATGATTACTGAATTTACTTGAGCAATAAATGGATCGCATGAGTCATTACTTCTTCGGACCAATTTCCCTCTATCGGTCTTCTCGAGTAATCGATCTTGATAAAATGTCGATAATATCGAAGTCTTGAATTGGTTCGTTATCTTCTCGAAGTTTTTCGAGATTGATTCGGTATTTCCATTTTATCCTGAGCTTCTCAGAAGGATTCTGAGAAAAACTTCATGCATCTGAAAACCTTCAATTTTTTAGATTTTATTCTATACACTGGTTCTAAAGATCCCTAATTCAACCGAAAGTTCTTGAAATCTTGATTCCGCCAAAGGTTTATTCAAGATATCGACTCTCGCTTATCGATATGAATTTTCTCCATCCTTATGTCCTTCTTCTCGACATGATCTACGATGAAGTGATGTCTCGATATCCACATGCTTGCATCCGTGTGCAATAACGGGTTTTTTGTGAAATAGCAATGGCACTATTATTGTCACAAAATATTGGTACTTCATTGGCTACAACTTTACAATCCCTCAATTGTTGTGCGAGCCAAAAGAATGCGGCACAAAGCGACTTCCGCATGACCATATATTCAAACTTCGGTAGTACTTGTTGCTCTTTCGAGGTGCATTTCTTCGAAAACCAAGATATCGGCTTGTTTCCTAGAAATTGACAAGTTCCCGAAGTGGACTTCTGTCAATTTCAAGATCCTCCATAATCGACATCGAGTAACCACTTAACTCTAGGTTATCATCAGCTGGATACCATAATCCTCTATTCATTGTGCCCTTAAGATATTTCAGTATCTTTTTGGCAGCCTCCATGTGACTAGCCTTAGGATTAACTTGGTATCTTGCACATATCCCAACAGCAAATGTTATATCCGGCCTACTTGCTGTGAGATAGAGCAATGATCCAATGATTCCTCTATAATCAGTATGACTTACTGATTTGCCTTCAGAATCAGGATCCATCTTGTAGTTAGTATTCATGGGAATTCTAATCGTATTGCAGTCTGTACACCATATTTGCAATCGGATCTACGGTGTACTTTGCCTGGTTGATGAATATTCCTTCCTTTGATTGTTTCACTTGAAGTCCTAGAAAGAAATTCATCTCTCCCATCATTGACATCTCAAACTTGCCTTTCATCAGTGTTGAAAACTTTTCACACAGCTGATGGTTTGGAGATCCAAAAATGATGTCATCAACATATATCTGAACTAGTAAGATATCTTCCCCATCCTCTATCCTGAACAGAGTTCTATCAACAGATTCCTTTGACAAAACCATGGGCAAGAAGAAACCGAGAAAGAGTATCATACCATGCTCACGGGTGCTTGTTTAAGACCATACAAAGCTTTTCTTAGCCGTAAACTTGGTCATTCTGTTTGAAACCGGAGGTTGTTCCACATAAACCTCTTCTTTAAGCACGCCGCTCGTAAATGCACTTTTCACATCCATCGATAGATTGTGAACTTCATGTGGGCAGCATATGCAAGAAACAATCGATGGCTTCTAGTCTTGCAACAACAGTGCAAAAGGTTTCATCATAATCCAAGCCTTCTTCTTGGGAATAACCTTGTGCAACTAGCCTTGCCTTGTTTCTCACAATGTTGTTGTTTTCATCTCTTTTGTTCTTGAAAACCCACTTGGTTCCAATGACATTGTGCCTTTTCCGGGTCTATCTACTAGCTCCCATACTTCATTCCTCGAGAATTGATTTATTTCATCTTGCATGGCAAGAATCCAAATGAGAATCTTGTAGAGCTTCACCAATCTCAAGAGTTCTTTCTCCGATAGGAAGCGGCGAGAATAGTGCACTCTCTCCATGGAACCTTCTAGTCTTAACACCTTGGTTAGATCACCCACAATCGGCTTGTAGGATGGCTATCTAACCATTTACTTCTTGATGTTCCCCTTCAATGGTATCCTCAACATTTGAAATGTTAGGTTTGGGTTAAATCAAGCAAACTCGGGGAACAACAAAACAGAGAAAGGGAATCATCTTCCTCGGAAATTTATTCGAGAACATTGTCGAGACATTTGTTCCCCTTTGGTTGATAGATTCGAGAGAAATTGCCTCATTTGTGACCACATCTTCATTGGCATCACGCACTGAAGTCCGAATCGGTGTCCGCTCGATTGGTCACCTTTTGGAGTGTTGGTTTTCCGGTCTCACCATCCCGATTTCCATCCCGAACTTCTTTATCCGAAGTCCGAGTCACTCCAATCATAGATAATGGTGACTTCTTCTTTTCAGATTCAATAGATGATTTATCTTTACATTTTCAGCTTAATCTGGTGATCCTCTTTGTCGGTTCATTTGCATCATAATCCTATTTCTTCCGAACACAAAAGCAGATTCATCAAAAACAACATGAGGTGTTTCCTCCACAATAAGAGTCCTACATTTGTAAACTCGAAAGTTTTATTGACTTCGAATATCCTAAGAATATTCCTTCATCGCCTTTACTATCAAATGTTTTCAATCGATCTTTACCATTATTGTGTATGAAACACTTGCAACCAAACACACGAAAAGAAAGAAACAAGAGGCTTCCTTTCATTCCAAAGCTCATAAGGCGTTTTGCCTTGACTTTTTTGTCAAGATGGATCTATTTCGAGAGTAGCATGCGGTGTTGATGACCTTCAAAAAATCTTTTAGGAATATCAAACTTCACTATCATTGTCCTTGTAGCTTTTTCGAGTTACATTTCCTTCTTTCAAAGAACACCATTTTGTTGAGGGGTCCTTTTGCGGTGATGTTTCATGTAGAATTCCATTTTTCGCACAATAATCGAAATGATATGATTTATAAACTCGGTTCTTTTGTCGATCCGATTTTGACCACACTTCGATTTTTATCATTATCGAGCCTTTTCGATAATTCGGCGACTTTATTCGAGTCTCTTTCTTACTGAGTAAGAATATGACCCAAGTATATCTTGAGTAGTCATCAACTACTACCAATGTGTATTTCACGCCATTAGTGCTCACGGTGTTATAGGACCAAACAGATCCATATCAAAAGTCAAGTATTCTCTCAGTAGAAACTTCTACTTTGCTTTTTAAATGATGCTTTGACTTGTTTTCCTTTTGGCACGCATCACAAATGTGTTCCTTACTGAACACTTCATTAGGCAACCCTCTCACAAGAGCTAATCTTGCAAGCTTGTTCAGGGTTTTGAAGTTTAGGTGATTCATTCTTTTTTATGCCATAAACCAACCGGGTATCTGTGGAACTTTTAGCAATTAAACATGTATCTTTAGGAGTTGAACTCCAATCAGCAAGATACACATTCCCTTTTCTTGTACCAGTCAGTAATACTTTTTGTGATGTATCATCTTTCACAAAGCATAAGTTCTTGGAGAACTCAACATTGAAACCCTTATCACAGAATTGACTAATTGACAGCAAGTTATGCTTCAATCCAGATACATATGAAACACCATGGATATGAACTGAGTCGACTTCCAAAGTTCCATATCCTTCAGTCTGTCCCTTGGAGTTATCTCCAAAAGTGATCTGTGGGCCTCTTTGTTCAACATAGTCACTGAGCATCTTCTTGAATCATGTCATATGTCTTGAGCATCCGCTGTCAAGATACCATACATCGAGCTTTTTTCATCTCTCGCTCATCGAGGTGCCATGTGATCTTTCATCAGCTTAGTGCCCTGGTTTTCCTCCTGAAAAACAGATCAATTCTTAGGTACCCATTTTGTGTAGGGTCCTACGAGGTTAGCTGTACCTTTCGGAATCCAAATCTGCCTGACAACTCTAATCACTTTAGAGTGGCTAATTTGTCTTCCATAAACATCAACATATACATCCACTACTCTGGGTGCCTTAGTAGTTTTCTGTATATATGTGCTAGCTTTAGCATGAACATGTGCCTTTAGAGTTCTTCTTTGGTTCGGGCCTTACGTTTTAGATGCTTAGGCTTTTTGTGCAAACCGGTCTAAATCTTTGATGACACGGGTTGGATAACCCTTACCCTTAGGCAAGTGAGGTTCGGGTTATGATCTTTGAAACTGGTCTTTCAACATACCGAGGACTTGGTCTCTTTAGTTGAGAATGTCTCTATTTGAGTGTTTCTCATCCGAGGATTCCTCGATGGTTCAATTGTGGAGCCTTTCGGGTTTGCATTCTTAGCCCGAGGCTTTGAAGTACTTGCTCGAAACTTTCATAATCGCTCAGTTTTCTTGCCTTCACCGAGGTTTGGGCTTTCTAACCCGATCATTCGGTTTTTTTGAGACCATAGGTCCTTTTCCTTGTCGACAACCTTGGGCATTTCTTGGGTTTGAAGTGTAGGTGCCATTTGGTTTTACAAAGATAGTCTTCTTGCTACTTGACTTAACATTTAGATGACCTTGTGAGGTTCCCCTGGAATATATCCCAATCCATTTTTTATAGTCACAGATCTCTGGTAACTCTCAATTTCATCTATTACATTAGATGCATTATTCAATAGAGTTAGCTTCTTACATGCACTATCCTCCACCGATTCTGTAGAGTTTTATGCTTCTCGAGAGGTCATTGAACTCGATTCGATTATTTGAATCTCTTCAAATGGATTTCTCTAGCTTTTCGATTAGGGACACTATCAACTTCTCTTTCTCTCGAGAGTTGTACTTTCGTAACATCCAGTTCATCGGTAGCTCCCATTAATTGAGAAGTGACTTCGATATTGCTAGAGTCTTTCCATTTTAGATTTTTCGACTTTCGGTTCCTTATTCTCGCTCTTGAGTTTGATTTAGCGATCCTTGCAAAAACAAAGATAGTCCTTCATCGATTCTCGAAAAGAATCCATCGGGTCAAAATGACTGTTTTCGATTGGAACTTGAAAACTCTTGTGCTAGTGTAGGAGCAACAACGGAGAAAGAAGAGTTTACCTCCTCAATGGCCATCGGGGCAGATGTCATCACTTTTCTTTGTCTCGAGAATATCTCATCCAAGAGCTAGATCCTCCTCCTGAGTGTTCTTCTTCTTCGCAATCATGACCTTTTTGCTTGAGAACTTACGGTCTCTTATAGCTTGCCTTTCTCTTCTCTCCTTAGCACTCAAACCGGACAATCATCTTTGGAAGTGACCTTTCTTCTGGCAGTTATAACATCTGTTGGCATCATCATCCTGATCATTTTCTTCTTTGGACTTGGAGTCCTTTCTTTTGGATGAAGATCCTTGACTTTCGAGTCTTTCTTCTTCTCGGTTGATCCGTCCTCGGGTTTCTTCCGTACTGTGGGTTCTGTAATAGTTTTTGTATTTTCCAAATCTATTATTGAGTCTATCAAACCTTCTTGCCATCGCTAACTTTTCCTCAAGCTCATCCCGATTTTTTTGGCATGGGGGTTCTCGAGACTCTCTAGTTTTCTGAGTTTTATCTTTGGCTTTTTAGGGCCACATTCTTACTCGATGAAGAATCATCTTTCTTTGTCGGCCTTTTTGGATTTCTTATCAATTTCAAATTCATAGGCTTTCAAATTTCGGAGAGAAGACTTGTTGGTAAGGCATTGAGTTAATATTCTTGGTGTTTTCAATCACCCTTTGCATGAATATCCCATTTCTTAGATAGACCTCTAAGAATTTTCAATGCAACTTCTCTCTCGTGGGTATTTCTTTCCAAGTGCATTTAGATCATTCATGATGCTAGTGAATCGACTTCCGGTTTGTCTATTGATTCACCATCATCCATTTCAAAACTGTCAAACTTTCCAATTGCCTTTGAAAGTTTGTTTTTTTTTTATATGATCGTGCCTTGGCACATAACAGCTAGTGTATCCCAAATCTCTTTAGGAGTATTACAGTGAGAGATCATTCCCATCACACCATCATCAATCTTTGTCAGATAGTGTGTCTTTTGCAATGTAGTCTAGATTGACTAACTTTCTCTCCTCAGAGTCGGGTTGGTCATCGACTTAGGAAATTTCGCTCTCTAGGATCAATTCTCTCATCTTTCATTTCCTCTCGGGATTCACTACAAGAACTGGAATAGTCCTTGAGAGACCACTCTCCACATACGCTCATGTTTGGAATCTGAGATGAGCTCGCATTCTCAGTCTCCATAGGTCATAGTTCTCCACTGAGAACATGAGAAGTTTTTTAGAAGACATTTTTCTAATCTCTTGAAAAATAAAAGGTTTCAGCAAATAAGATCAGTTCAGATAGACCACAAGTATTTTTGAAAATAAAACTTTGGTCAACACAGCAGGTGGTCAAGTTGAACCACTGCTCTGATACCACTTGTTGGTCCCGGTGCAAACGAGTCTTACACGTGTATGGGGGGGAATACACGTGTTCAGTGTTTTTAAAACTTTTTCTTACTGAGGTCAGCTTGGGTCAGATAATCCTGAAGATTAGGTTCGGAAGCCACAGATCGCTCGAGTCAAAGTCTCATCGAGACAGTGATCCTGAGTTGCTTGGATCAGATAACTAACTTACTGAACCCTCAGAAGAGTACGTTCAGTTTGGTAACTATCTGTTCTAGCTACTCAGTTGTGCGGAATGGTTTGGCCCTTAGTTTATACTCGTTTTAAGCTTTGCAGAAAACCTTCCCTTTATGAAATAGTGATTAGGCTGTGATTCACTTATGCAACTTCAGTGGATTGATTCCAACTGAATATCAGTGAAAAGTATGCTTTCAAAATCAAGTCAATGCAATGGATAAGCCACGGATAAGGAAAGCAATAAAGAACACAACAATTATAGTGGTTCAGAGACTCAAGCTCCTACGTCCACTCTCTCCGACTCTTCAGAGAAATTCACTATCAACTTATGAGCTTTCTGACTACCTCGTAGTTTACTTACTCAACTTCGATTACGAAGTTTTCGACTACTCCACGTTGTTTACTTACTCAACCCGACCTCGAGCTTTTCTAACTATCTCCGTAGTTTATTTACTCAATCACACACAAGCTTTTAGGACTACCCTCAGAGCTTACTAACTTCTCCTCTAGAGTTTTTCGACTACTCCGCGTAGTTTACTAACTCTTTACAACACTTCTCACCAACAAACACACTCCAACTACCTTCACAAGGGTTTGGGGTTTTTAGGTTGGTTTCCAACTAGGATGAGATATCCTTTACAATGAAGCACAATGAAAAGGGTTAGAATATCTCGACTAAGCTTTGGATAATTCTTATCAAGCTAGGCTTAGTATAGTGAGCTCTCTTCAATATTGAAGCACTTGGGAAATTCTAAGTTTTTCGAGTGCTTTTAACTTTTACAATAATAGGCTTGAGCTCTTAAGTTGCGTATAAATTTCCTGTAACCTTATAATGTAGAGGGTCACCAGTATTTATAGGCATACACCAAGGTCACTCTTGAAAACTATCCGTTGGAGAGACAACTTCGTGAGTTCCCTCTTGTGGTGTGTGAAACGGCTATATTTAGGGTTTGAAACTCCCTAACACTTTCTAGGCAATAGCCTTCCATGTAGCCGATCTTCACTTTTTGCAGTCTGGAACTTTTGTACATCTGACATCTTTTTCAGAGACCTGTCACTGTCAGTGTCAGTATGGTACAGTGTTGTCTTTCTCTTTTTGACTTTTGTCTCCAGTTAAAGGTAGACACCTTACGGCTCTTTTTGGTTACAAACTCTGAGTTTGATATAACCTTAACAACACTTATGACTTAATTCCTTTTAGCTGCATTTGAATGTCTTGGCAGATATCTAACTTTCTAAGGAATCGCGATCTTCTCAGTATTGCATCCTTCAGATAGATATATTCAGTGCCTCGGAACATTCAGGTTCATACTGAGCATTCAGTACATCACTGATTCTTCAGTAATTACTGTGCCTTTATTATTCTTGATCTTTAGTTTCTCAGTCTTCAGTCTTTGTATCTTCAGAGTCTTCTGAGTCTTCAGGGTCTTCTGAGTCTTTGTAGTTTATACTGACTGATATGCTGAGTCTTCTCGCTGAGTCTTCAGTTACTCAGTATCCTACTGAGTCTTCAGTAATTATCCTGAACTATATCTGCTGACTATACATTCTGCAGATAACATCCTAAATATTCTAAAAACTGAATCCTGACTCAACTTATCAAGATCATTCTGAACATGTCATACTCAGGGGTTTTGGGATCTAATCAAAATCATAAATCTTTATTAAAATTCATCTCCCAACATATGTGATATCTAATGTCACCCTACACGAACCTAATAATATTTCTCCACTTATACTCAAAGCAGATTAACAACGTCCTTGACACCCATTCCTTCCACATGTCTCTCGAATGTACTCTGAGGCAGACCCTTTGTGAATGGATCTGCTAGGTTGTCTTTCGATGCAATCTTAGCCACCTCAATGTCTCCTCTCTTAACGATTTCTCGTATGAGATGGTATTTTCTTTCAATATGTTTGCTGGCTTTGTGGGCTCTCGGTTCCCTTGAATTTGCAATTGCTCCGGCGTTATCACAGTAGACCGTGATTTTGTCGGGCAAATTGGGAACCACGTCCAAGTCCACCAGGAAGTTCTTGAGCCAAACCGCTTCCTTCGCTGCTTCACAAGCAGCGAGGTACTCGTCTTCCACGGTAGAATCAGCGATGCATTTCTGCTTTACGCTTCTCCATGTCATGGCTCCTCCCCCATGCAAAACACACTACCCGAGGTAGACTTTCTAGAGTCAACTTCTGATTGGAAATCCAAGTCCGTATAACCGATGGGGATCAGACTGTCTGACTTGTAAACTAACATTCTTTCCCGTGTCCTTTTCAGGTACTTCAGAATGTTCTTTACTGCAGTCCAATGTTCTTTCCCAGGGTTGCTTTTGTATCTTGCCACCATGCCAACGACAAAGCAGATATGCGGTCTCGTACACAGCATTACATACATGTGGCTTCCCACAGTCGAAGCATAAGGGATGCCCTTCATGTCATCTATCTCTTTCTGTGTCTTGGGACACATCTATTTGGATAGATGGATTCCGTGTCTGTAGGGCACAAAGCCTTTCTTGGAATCCTGCATGCTGAAGCGCTTCAAAATAGTATCTATGTATGAGGCTTGCGAAAGCCCGATCATTCTTTTCCTGCGATCTTGAGTGATCTTGATCCCTAGGATGTGACCGGCTTCCCCTAAATCCTTCATATCGAACTGTTTTGACAGCCATGCCCTTACGTCTGATAACATCTTTACATCATTTCCGATGAGCAAAATGTCATCCATGTATAGTACCAAAAATACCAATGCAGTTCTGTCACGCTTTTTATAAACACAACTTTCAAATTCGTTTTGATCGAATCCGTAGGATTTTATAACTTGATCAAAACACTGATTCCAAGCTCGGGATGCTTGCTTCAGTCCATAAATGGACTTCCTGAGCTTGCAAACTAGATACTCTTGGCAATTTTCAATGAAGCCTTTGGGTTGTTGCATATAGATTTCTTCGTCAAGATTTCCATTTAGGAAAGCTGTCTTGACGTCCATTTGCCAGATCTCAAAATCTAGATGCACAGAAATCGACAAGAGAATGCGGATGGACTTGAGCATGGCTACGGGCGAAAAGGTTTCCTCATAATCGATCCCTTCTTTCTGAGTGTACCCTTTCGCCACAAGTCTTGCTTTGAAGGTTTGAACCCTTTCGTCCGGTCCCCTTTTCCTCTTGTATACCCACTTGCATCCGATGGGTTTTACCCCATCAAGTGGTTCGACTAGCTCCCACACCTTGTTGTGATCCATTGAACCCATCTCGGCTTCCATTGCTGTTTGCCAAGATTGAGCATCTTTGTCTTGGATCGCCTCGTTGTATGACCATGGATCTAATTCTTCTGCGGAGATCAAGTCCGAAGACTCTTCAATCCCCAAGAATCTCTCGGGTTGTCTGATAACCCTCCCACTAGAACGAGGTTCTGGTTGTGTAGGCGTGACGTTTGGTATATCATTTTGTACAGTTGGCAACAGAGTTGGCCCCCTAAGTTCTTCTAAGGTAATTTCACTTCTAGGCTTTTGACTGTTCATATAGTCTTCTTCCAAAAATATAAAGTGAGTACTGATTACCACCTTTTGATCTTCGGGACCATAGAACATTCATCCTTTAGTTCCTTCGGGGTACCCTATGAACATCCTTAATTCCGAACGTGTATCCAATTTATCGGCTTCCTTGTCTAGCACGTATGCCGGACACCCCCAGATCCTGATGTATCAGAAACTGGTCTTGCGCCCCGTCCACAATTCTCTCGGGGTTTTAGGTACCGATTTGGATGGCACTAGGTTCAGAATATAAGTCGTTGTTTCTAATGCGTAACCCCAGAACGATTTTGGTAAATCCGCATAACTCATCATCGACCTTACCATTTCTAAAAGTGTTATATTCCTTCGTTCTGCAATCCCGTTTCGTTGAGGGGTACCGGGTGCAGTCAACTGGGATGCAATCCCCACTTCTGATAGGTAGTTCAGAAATTCATCGCTGAGGTATTCGCCTCCACGATCAGATCATAGAAACTTGATACTTTTTCCCTTATGATTCTCTGCTTGAGCCTTAAATTCTTTGAATTTATCAAAGGTCTCAGATTTATGCTTCATTAGGAAAATGTATCCGTAGCGTGAGTAATCATCGATAAAAGTAACTAAATACTCGTAGCCACCTCTAGCTTTGATTTGCATTGGACCACACACATCGGTGTGAACGATTTCTAATACTTTTTTAGCTCTAAGCCCCTTGGCTCCAAATGCCCTCTTGGTCATTTTACCTTCCAAGCACGATTTGCAAGTCGGAAATGGCTCAATTTGGAGAGACCCCAAAGAACCATCTTTCACCAACCTTTGAATCCTTTTCGGGTTAATATGACCTAATCTTAGGTGCCAAAAAAAGTGTTTCGTTCACGTAGCCGAGCGCTTTCGTTTACAAGAAATAGCAGATGTGTTATAGGATGCATTTTGTGAGTGATGTGCACAGTTAATAATATAGAGATTGTTCCTCAAAGTTCCACGACAGATAATCACATCGTTACGAAAAACAGTAACATCTTTACTAAAACGAACAGAATATCTATCGATAAACAGTTTAGAAATAGAAATAAGGTTTTTTCGAAAAAATAGGAACATAAAGAACATCTCTTAAAATTAACTTCTTGTCTCCAAAAGACAGGTGCACGTCTCCCACTGCTTCAGCTACCACTCTCGTAGCATCGCCTAGCGTGATGAGGATTTCACTCCCACTAAGTTGTCGTGAAGCAAACATGATCAGTGGATTCCGTATCAACTACCCACGAATGAGAAGTGTACGATGCCAAACAGGTTTCAACAACTAGTGTGTGAGAATTATCTTTCTTTCCATTTCTTTTGGGATTGGAACATGCCAACCTCCATTGTCCTTTACCGCAGTTGAAACACTTGCCCTTTAGATTTCATTGACACTACCAGCATCCCTCATCTTACCATTATCCTTGGCAACATTTGAGTTTGATTGCTTATGGCTTTTGGTCCTCTTCTTCTTCTTGCCTTCCCTTGACCTAGAAGATGAAGATGGACCACTTGCCGTCAAGGCTTGAGTTTTTGTGCCCCATCAACGTCTCTGCCGCAACCAAAGCTTGCAACAAATCAGCTAGCGAAGCCAAAGTGCTCAAAAACTTTTAGGTAGAGAGTGGAGTAGCAAATTGATCTGGGTCCTAGATCATAATCTGCATCCAGATCCTCAAGTTTGTTTAGATGGACCATTAATTTTGAGGACGTAATCCCTTACGGGGTTGTCCTCCACCATTTTCAACGACAACATCTCTCGCATGGTGATCTGACGAGCCCCGCACTTTCGACTCGTCAGTTGGCTCATCTGAATTTTTGGTATGTCAAGAATCCACTTGTGCAGTTAGGACAATTATAATTTTTCATTTCCAATCAACAAAGTTTTCTCCGATGAGTTGGTTTTCTTTCAGTATATTGAATAGTGGATTAAAAGGTTACGACATACTGAATTGAATTAAACATACATCTTGTGTCAATGTCCGGATCAACACAAAATTAAATCACATAATTCGATCACTTGATTCATATTAAAATCTCAAAAAAATATGAGCATGCATCAGCCAACATCTCAAAACAGATTTAAATGAGCCTCGTGGGAGGGTCATCATTTAAATCACATACAAGCATGTTACAATCAAGAACAATTACAAACCTTTAATTTATAAAAAAAATAATAGTCAACTCCCAATTGACCAATACAAAATTGATAGGGACTTCGGAGAAGTATATAAATATCAATTTTATACCTAAGTAATAACCATGATTAAATACAGAATTATTACTTCGCTTTGATCGAGCCTCGTGGGAGGGTCATCGTCGCCACTAATAATAATTCACAATCATCCTTTTGGGAATTTATTCATGTGAAAGCTATCTTTTGACCGTCCCTTAGGGGAATTTCTCCAAAAGATTTCACAAATAAATAAATCATGGAGGTCAAAATTAATTTGTGTCAAAACAAATTAATTATTAAAACATACTTAGTAATTTTTGAATTTGAGATTTTTCGTTGAGCAATTCTCATGCAACAACATTTAAACAAATTAAATAAAGCACGAGAAAAAACAACAGTAATAAATCAAGCAAAGCAGAAAATAAACACATTGGGCACAAATTATCCAACTGTCATGGTTTGATTTTCTTTGGCTTGATTTTGAAAGAAACGCCGTCTTGAATTTCTCCCACTCGTTCATCTCGAAAAGAACTCCGTCTTGAAAACGCCAAGCCAAGCAGCTCGCAGCCGGGATGCCCACTCGCATCCGGCCGGCAGCTTGACCGGGCACCCGTGCCCATGTGCCTAGGGTGCAGCGCACGTCGCCCGCGTGCTCTTGGAGGCCTCGGCAGCCTCGGCAGGCGCCGCGCGTGCACACGAACGCCATGCTGCCTTGGCTCGCCCATCGATCGCCCCTCCGCGCACCTACGCCAGTGCGCGTCCCCCTGTCCGCGCGCCTACGCCCGGGGCCGATCCCGCCTTGGAGCCTAGCGCCTAGGCCCGTGCGTGCGGTGTCGTCCATGTACGGTTCCGTATCCGTCTTTAACTCATCTCCATCTTCGTCTCCGATCAGGTTACAATTTATTTAACGAAAAATAAATACCTTAAATCTAGACTAGTGTATTACATTGAACAAATCAAATAGCTTAATCTACTCGTGGATTTTCTCACGAGAAAAACAAATCCGAACGAGTCGAATTAAAAATCATTCATTCATACGCATGAAAATAAACACATTAAATACCATGACAATTGGATACCTACAAAACATATATATCAATTCTACTATCCAATTTCAATTTAATGTCCAACAATTTAAATAAAAATTTAAAAAATCAGAGCTCGAAACCAGAGCTCTGATACCAGTTGTTGGGAAAATCGGAGTGCCCGGATCTATTCGAGGTAATTATTTAAATAATATTTAAATTAAACAGTAAATTACTAACATGAATTAATCCTAAATCAATTCAACATAATAATAAACAACATGCGTACACAAAATTCACGTAAATCCTAAACATGCAGAACTAGGAGTTACGGAATTACTAACCTCTTGAAGAATCAAATGGATTAATCAACCCAAGAGCCTTCCCAAATATATCCCCAAAGTCCACGAACGCTATCCGGTGGGAAGATTTCAACGAACGATTTTAATGGGAGAGAAATTAAATATTTTGCTACAACCTTTGTGGATTTCTAATATTTCCAATACATGAAATTGCACTTGCCAATGAAGAGCTCATCCCCTATAAATAGGGAGGAGGGGTCAAAAATTTAGGGCTTAGGAAACAAGGAAGAAAATCTTTTCTTGGTCTCCAAGAAATCTTGAATATATCTTCTATATTCTTTTCTTCTTAATTAAAATTTCCATAAAAATCTCCTTCTCCTCTTCAACCCATTATTTTCGAAAAATACACTATAGAAGAAGTCAAGATTTGACTTCTTGAATTTATGGGATAATTATGTATTCCTACAATAATTATCTCTTTCCATAAAATATCTACAAGAAAATCAAGACAATCTTTTCTTCCTTTAATAGAAAAGATTTTCGAAAATTACACTTGGAAATATAGCAAGAATATTTTCTTCTCTCTCTCATTAATTGGACTTTATTTTGGGCTATTTGGGGGGCCTTTAGGAGAATTAAGATTGGACCTCCAATGGACTATGAAGCTATAATATTTTGGGCCAAATATTATTCAAGTCCATTAATATTAATTTACTCCACTTTAAAATTAATATTGAACTATCCATCTTAACCCATATTATGATTTCACATATAACATGGCTCCCGGTCATTATTTCCCGCGTTTAAGATTATCTTAGTCAATTAATTAATTAAGCCACTGAACAAACTTTATATTAATTAATATCTTTGTCCTTGGAGTAAAGACAACTCAACATTATTATCCATGCCGGAAATAAATTTCCAATTGCAATATTTGACATGATAAAGGATATGAGTCCACCAAGGGGACAAATCAAGCAAGACGTACTTGCACGCGATTCTCCGTATTAAATGTCAGCAATCGTCATGTAATTAATAATATTGCCCAAGATATAAGGTATCGAATCGCATTGACTCTCTTCCCATCATAAGTCAAAGCAATAGTTATTAATTTCACACGATCCTATTTAAGGGATGGAGATTAAGAAACAACGCACCACTGAGGTCTAATTCTTGTATATTCAGTACCGAAGAATTTGTCCTCCTGTAGGTCCTCTTTCAGCGCACCTAAATGCGCTAGTGTGATCCCTTGGTCAAGACAGGTCAATCTAGGTCTCACACTTCAACCGTTCATGATGGTTCGTTCATTTCCATCTGGGTTGTGAATTTGTACTTAATTACGAGGGCTGTTAATTTGATCTTCAGTGATCGGGTATCACCAAATTAACTACAACGTAATACGTACTGTCTTATTGAACGGGTTTGCAATAAACATATATAACATTCATTCATATTTAATGCAACAGTGATTAAATAATTTATTTCAGTGAATAAATAAGAAACTTCAGTTTGGTTATATAAAGTAAAAACATACTTTTCAGTATAACCTCAACTTGTTCAAAGTCTGAACAACTACTATCACAAGCCAACTGATAAGAAGAGTATTGGGTTTGAAGGCCCCTCTGGATCCTCACTTGTCCAATCTGGTTCACCTTCAAAAAGTGAATCAAGAAAGATTTATGGAAAAGATACAAGTTATGCTAAATCTGTATCAAATAAGGGAAAAGGACCAGCTGATCAGGCAAGGCAAGTGTCTAGTAAGAAAGAGAACAAAAATGAGCCCCAACTGACCAGACATCAGCCGAGGAATCAATAGAAGAGCCCAGTTCTTCTAAAGAGACCTCAGCCCAATCAGCAGACTAGTTATCAGCCTGGACCATCTCGCAAGGGACAATCCCAGCTGAAACATAATTAGGTCAAGCATCTTACATGACAGCTGCACCTGAGCCCCATTGGATTAAAAGAAGACAGACTAACAAGAAAAATCTCAAGTCTTCTAATTCATCCAAGGCTCACACTCATAATCATACTGATCAGAACGCACATGAAGAGATGTATGATTATGTAGATGCTTATGGGAGACAAATCAGACCTTCTGATCTTAATGGTTACCATAGGAGTGCCCTGCTTGTTTGGATCACGAAAGGTAACACTAATCCCTCAGGACCCAATCCTACTGGGGTACGTAAAGTCTGATCTGATTGCAGGTTGGCGTGGGTTTGACCAATAAAGGAGGTGTACAAGCAACTATCTGGTACATCGATAGTGGATGCTCAAGGCACATGACAGACAACAAGCATATCCCCAGTTCATACATAGAACAAGAAGGCCCACGTGTACTCTTTAGTGATGATAACTTTGGTTTTACCAGAGGATTCGGAACCTTAATCAATGAAGATGTACAAGTTTCTAGAGTCTCGTATGTCGATGGTTTAAAGCACAACCTTTATCGGTTTCACAATTCTACGACAAGGGATTAGTGTTGAGTTCTCGACTGATCAATGCACTATCAAGAATCGAGCTACTCAACAGATTTTACTAACTGGTTCCAGAAAAGGAACGATCTATACTGCAGATTGGGACAATTGTCCAAGAAATGAATGCCTGATCATGGATGATTACTCCAAGTTCACCTGGGTTGTATTCCTTTATAAGAAGAATGAAACTACAACAAAGATACCTAAGCTGCTCAAGAAATTACAGAATGAGAAAGGTGTCAGTATTATAAAGATCAGATCAGATCAGGGAACAAAATTCTTGATTTCTTTCATATCTGATTTTTACAAGGATTTTGGGATACAACATGAGACATCAGCCGCAAGAACGCCTCAACAGAATGGTGTAGCAGAAAGGAGAAACAAGAACGGGCGAACTCTAGGTATGGAAGAAACACCTCATGTGGTCTTTGATGAGTCAACATCTGATCAGTAGAAATCTGCTTCAGAAAAGGTTGTACCAGAACAAGATGTACCTGATACTCAGAAAATGGATCAGTTAAGCATCAAAGAAAAGGAATCAGATCACATTACAGTGTATATTCCTAACTTTGACCTTGATGATTCACCAGGCCAGTCAGACCCTAAGGTACGTACAACTGTCGATGAAGAAGCTGGTACAGCTGAGACAGTAACAACTGGACCATCTGGTTCAGGGGGAACACCTGATGTTCCAGTGGACAGACTTCAGCATATGATGATTCCAACATCAGCTGAGATATGTCCATGCCAAGTGGATCCTACTACAGTACCTCTCCCAAACTCTAGTGACTCACTATCAGAAGAGGATGATGATCTCCAAACTAATGAAACTCAGGAAAGGAAGATCTGGTTGAGAAACCATCCTACTGACCTGATCATCGGAGACTCATCTGATAGAGTTCGAACTAGACACCAGATTGGTGAAAGTGCCATGTATTGTTGCTACTTGTCTTTGAAGGAACCCCTCACTGTGGAAGAAGCTCTTGCTGATGTAAACAGGATTCTAGCCATGAAAGAATGAATTAGAGCAGTTTGAGAGGAATCAAGTTTGGGAACTTGTGGACAGACCAACTCATCAAGATGTGATTGGCACTAAGTGGGTCTTCAAGAATAAGAAGGATGAGCATAATGTGATAACCAGAAATAAGGCAAGACTTGTTGCGAAGGGGTATTCACAATCAAAATGGATTGATTATGATGAGACCTTTGCACCGGTCGCTCGCCAGAAAGTCATTCAACTGTTTCTGGCTTATGCTGCTCATAGAGGGTTTACTATGTATCAGATGGATGTAAAGAGTGCATTCTTAAATGGGGTACTAGAGGAGGAAGTTTATGTGGAACAACCTCCTGGCTTTGAGTTAAGCAACCAAGTGTACCGTTTAAGAAAAGCTCTTTATGGACTGAAACAGGCTCCCAAAGCTTGGTATGATACACTATCCCAGTTCATGATAGACAACGGGTTCACTAAGGGACTTATAGACAAGACCTTGTTCAGAACTAAAGATGGAAATGATATTCTGATGGTTTAGATCTACGTGGACGACATTATCTTCGGATCTCCCAATTAGAACTTATGTGAGAAGTTCAGCAAATTGATGCAAGGGAAATTTGAGATGTCCATGATGGGTCAGATGAACTATTTTCTAGGTCTTCAGGTAAGACAAAGTACTGAAGGAATCTTCATGTGTCAGGCCAAGTATACCAGAAATTTGTTGGGTAAGTATGGAATTCAGAATTACAAGACTGCCAGAATTCCCATACTGATAAACAAAGAGCTGATATCTTAACCAAGCCACTAGCTGAAGTCAGATTCAGAGAACTATCAGTTGAGTTAGGGCTATTGGACTTAGGTGAAGACACACCTGATTTCTTTGGAGGATTAGTCTCCAAGACCAGTTGGTTAAGAAACTAATCAGACGAGGGATCAGTTGAAAGGTGAACTTCAACTGATATGAAAGGATCAGTGGAAAACTGATCAGAAAGAAACATTGTTGGGAAAGGCCTCATATTCTCCTGAGACCTGGTAGGCCACGAGTTGGGAATCTGTATGAACTTGCAGTCTTTTGACACCCATGGCTGTCGACATTTCTAGGCCGCTGATGAGTGCTTCATATTGGGCCTCGTTATTAGTTGCGGGAAAATCGAAAGTGATGACATTCTGGAAGGAGGTTCCTTCCGGGCTTATCAGAACTAAACCGGCCCCCAATTTGTGGGAGGTCGCTGACCCGTCCACGAATAGCTCCCACGGCGGGATGTTTGAACATTCGGTCCCTAATGAGAAGGTGAGCTCCACGATGAAGTCGGCTAATGCCTGGGCTTTAATGGCAGATCGGGGTGCGTATGCTATTCCGTATTGTCCGACTTCAATTGCCCATTTGAGGCATCGGCCTGTCGTATCCGATCGATGTAACACATTCCTTAGGGGTGTGGAAGTGAGGACCTTCACTTGATGATCGAAAAGTACGGCCTTAGTTTCCTTACGCTCATGACTAGTGTGTATGCCAACTTCTCCAGCACTGGATATCGCCACTCGATTTCATTTAGTGTCTAGCTGACGAAGTATATTGGAAATTCATTCCTGTCTTCTACTCGGACGAGGAATGCACTCAGAGCCGTTTCGGAGGCCGCGAGGTATAGGAAAAGCTTTTCCCCCGGAACTGGCTTTGATAGAATGCTTACGTCCGCTAGGTAAGCTTTGATTTTATCAAGAGCTTCCTGGCTTTCAAGTGTCTACTCGAATTTTGTTAACTTCCGGATTGTGTCGAACAGTGGTTTGCATTTGTCCCCCATTCGGGAGATGAATTTGTTCAAGGCAGCCAGACACCCTGTGAGCTTCTGTACCTCTTTCACATTTCGAGGTGCTCCCATGTCTAATATGGCCTTGACTTTAGTGGGATTCACCTCTATTCCTCGCTTGCTTACTAGGTGTCCCAAGAATTTTCCCGATTCAACCCCGAAATTACATTTCTTGGGGTTTAGTCGCATGTTGAATTTTCTTAGGATGTCAAAAGCTTGTGCCAGGTACGTTAGGTGGTCCTCCGACCTCAGACTCTTGATGACTATGTCGTCCACGTAAACCCCCACTGACTTGCCGATGAGGTCGGCAAACATGTGTTTGACCAGTCTTTGATATGTTGCCCCTGCGTTCTTTAGACCGAAGGGCATCCTTTTCCAGCAATATATATTATTTTCTGTCAGGAACGAGGTATGATGCCAGTCTGGGTCATACATGGCTATCTGATGGTAGCCTGCAAAGGCATCCATGAATGACATCATCTCGTGGCCTGCCGTGTTATCTATCAGGTGGTCGATGTGGGGCATCAGGAAGAAATCCTTTGGACAAGCGCTGTTGAGGTCGGTGAAGTCGATGCATAGTTGCCAAGACCCATTCGACTTTTTCACTAACACGGCATTAGCCACCCATTGGGGTTGATCGGCCTGTGTGATCAGGTCATTGTCTAACAGTTTCTTTACTTCCTCGTCTAGTGCTGCATACTTCTCCGGGCCAAATTTTTGCCTTTTCTGGGCTATCGGCTTCCGAGCTGGATCTATGAGCAATTTATGGCAAGCGAGTTTTGGGTCGATCCCCACCATGTCTTTGTGCGACCATGCGAAGACGTCCAAGTTCTTTTTGAGAAAGTCGATGAATTCCCCCTTCAGGTCGTCCGACATCCTGGAGCCTATGATTACTTCAAGATTCGGTCGGGCTGGGTCTATCTTAACTTTCTCGAGGTCTTCCCCCGGGATGGCCCTTGGGGTATTTTGTCGGGGGTCGGCTATCTCTGCTTCAAGCAGAAATTCTTCTGGTTCGGGCCCCATTCTTGGATCGAGGTCGTCACGACTTCTTTTCTTGCTCATTTTGTTATTCAAAATTTTGCATTCTTTTTCACTATCTATTACAAGTATTTGTTTGCTAGATATTAGTGCGGAATTGAAAAGAGACGAGGAATAAATAAAACAACCTCTTGCATCAACTTGGTCACCTTTGACGGTGCCGACCAGCCCACTCTTGGTGGGAAACTTTACACAAAAATAAAAAGTCGAGGACGCAGCCTCGAATTCGTGTTCAAAGAGCCTCCCGAGGAAACCATTATAGGAGCTCGGGAGGTCGACAACTAGAAAATCTAAAAGCCTAGTGGCCCTAACTTCTTCATTCAAGGTGGAGACTAACTCAACAGCTAGACGGATCATTCCTGTCAGCCTCACAGTCGCATCTCCAAAGCCCTTCACAACGTGGTCGCACAGGGTAATGTAGGCGTCATAGTCCCTGAGTTGGTCTAGGGTCTTCTTGAAAAGGATGTTGCAGAAGGCTCCTCCGTCCACCAGCAAACGACATAAAGTGGTGCCCATGATGTTGGCCTTGATCACCAAAGGGTCGACGTTCGGATAGACTATGCTAGCCTTATACTTTTCGCCAAATTCGATCGTGCTGGTCTCCTCCCCTACTATGAAAACCTGTAGTACCATCTTTCTGGCATTTTCTATCTCCCTTATCTCTGCCTTCAATCGTCTTTTGGACGAACCGGCCGTGGAGAGCCCCCCGACCGTTCCGAGCGGGGAGAGGGTGTCTATGATGCGACCTCTAGCGCCCTCAGGCATGGGTGGCACTGGTCGTTCCCCCTAGCCGGCGTTCCCTGGAGTAGGTTCTGCTTGCCGAGGTCGGTTCTGCCGGTGGCCTCCCTGGGCCTGTTCTTGATTCTTCTGAGGTCGCTTGACGAACTCGTCCAAAAGCCTGTCCTCGTACAACCTCCAAATCTGGGGAAGCAGGTATTTGCATTCGCTTGTATAATGTCATGTCTGTTCATGGAAGTGGCAGAACTTGTTGGGATTCGACCTGCCCTTATTCTTGATAGGTCGCGGTGGGAGGAGTAACTCTCGGTCTCTAATCTGGTTGTAGACATGTCCGGGTGTTATGCCTAATGCCTCCATCAGTTTTACTGGGATGTTCTCTTCGAAAGGCTTGAAGCTACCGGGTGCCTTATAGTGACCCCCGGTTTTCTTGGAGTTTTTCTTTGAGTCTGCAACCTCTCTATCATCAGAGAGTCTAGATTCTAGAAGTTCTGAAGCATGAATAATGTCCCTAGCTCACCTCCGGAAGTCGGTATAGTTGATTGGGTATTCGGTGGTCATGCGCCGCCATAGTTTGGTTCCCTTTTTGAGGCTAGAAACGGCCCCGAGTACCTTGGCCTCATCTCCGATTGGATCCTCTTCAAGTATGAGTTTGTCGATCCTTTCAATGTAGGATCAATCAGACTCATTGTCCGCTTGCTGGGTATTCATTAGTCGCTGCCTGGTCGCAGGTCGCGGTGCCAAGGCCGTGAAGTGGGTTAGAAACAATCTGACGAGCTGCTCGAACGTATCCACCGAGAAGGGTGGTAGCGAAGTGAACCACTGATAAGCCTAGTCGCTCAAGGTTAGGGAAAACAACCGGCATTTGGTGGCATCCGTCGCACCCATGGAGGCCATGTAAGAGTTATACTTTTCTATGTGGACCTTTGGGTCCGTGTTCCCACTGTAGTGATCTAGAGCCGCTGTGTTGATTTTCCGTTGGGTGGGTGCCAAGGTGACCATGGTCCTGAGGGGAGAGTCTGGGATGGTGAGATTATGGTCCGTGCCAGCTGGACCACTCTGATTCTCTGCCCGCTCGAGAAGTCGCTGGACCATTCTGGCCAGCGCGTCGATCTTCATGTCGTGCTGATCCTTAGGAGGGAAAGTCACTCGGGGATCTTCTGGTGAATTGTCGTGCCTCTCGGTAATTCGTCATGGTGCATGTTCAGAGCCATAGCGAGGTCTTGCTCCACTTGGTCGGTGAGTCGGGGCTGAGAGTGTGCCTTGTCCTCGATGGCCAATGGAGATTTCTTGGCCTCCTGACCCCCAAGTCGACCAAACACATTGCCTGATCCCGCCGGCCTTTCCAGGAGCCTTCGATTCCGAATGATGGCGTGCTTTGCTGGGTTATACACAAGTTGGCCTGTGGAGAGCCCTTTTTCGACAAGGGGGTTTTTGCCCTTAGAGGCCCCTGCGTTGTGTGCCGCCTTCTTGATCGGTGGTTGCTCGTCCTTGTCATCGAAGGCGAGGCGTTTCTTGTGGAGGATGGCCAGTACGGCCTTCGCGTCCTCTGGTGTCTGGATAAGGTTCCACCAGTCAGGGGTGGCTTCTGGGATGACGGGGTGAGACCGCTATGAACTCATTGAGGCCTTGACACCATCATAGAGATCTGTCTCGTTTCTGGTAGCGTTACCTTGGTTGATCGCCATTGACAAAGGATGGGTCTCCTGGGGATTTACGAATAAATCGACAGAAAATTTCCCACAGACGGCGACAAATGTTGTAACCTAGATTTCAAGTCTAGGGCAACACACGCATGATTAATCGGATCAAACAGGTAATGAACAATAAACGTAAATTGTGCTCAAATTTGGTTACCCAGTTCATGTTTTGAATAAGACTACATCTGGGGGCGTCTAAGCCAGGAGTATTTTATTATATATTTTCTGCCTAGAGTTCTAAGATTGCTCCTTTTTACAATGAGCATTACATGTTGTATTTATAGACAAGAGATTAAGTCACAGATCTTCGTGGGCTTCCTTTGTGGGCTTACTGAGGCTTCCGTCGCCAATGCTAGGGTTTCTTCAACTAACCCAAGATTTCCGCGTTTGGATTTACCTGCCCTGCTTACGCCCATAATATTCGTGCCGTTAGATGTCCATATATTTACCATATTTATCCCTTCGTCGACCTCGGACTGAAGTCGCTTCCGACCTGTGGTCTTCCCTAAGTCACTGCGACCTCTTCAGCTCAAGTGAAGTCGCTTTGCGACCTCCTGATCGCAAATGAAGTCGTTCCAACTGATTTACATGTGAAAGAGAGTTGCCTTACCGGATCAGATTATTTCATGTTACAACAGTAGACCCTAAGGTTATACTCGTTTTACTTTGCTGAAAATCTTTATTGCTCAGTAAAATAGTGGTTAAGGCTGTGATCAATTTAATGCAATCTCAGTGGATTGATTCCAACTGAATATCAGAAAAACTTAGTATGCTTTCAGTGAAAGTATGCAACAGATAATATGCAAAGTAAAAAGCAAACAACACATCAGGTTATAGTGGTTCAGAGACTCAAGCTCCTACGTCCACTCTCTATGATCCTCAAAGAAATTCCTTAACACACTACTACTACAACCTCAAGCTTTCAGAATGAACTCAGCAGCTTACTAACTTTCTCTATGAGTTTTCAGGCTGAACTACACTGCAGCTTACTAACTTAACACACACAAGCTTTCAGACTGAACACAAGTAGCTTACTAAATTCTTCTCTAGAGCTTTCAAGCTGATCTCCTACAGCTTACTAACTCTTTAAAACTCTCACTTTCAACAACTACACACTCAAACTTCCTAACAAAAGGGTTTGGGTTTTGGGTTGGTTTCCAACTTAGGTGAGATATCCTTTTACAATAAAACACAAGGTAAAAGGCTAGGGTATCTCTAACTAAGCTTTGAATATGCTTGAATCTAGGCTTAGTGAATGAGCTCTCTTCAAAGATGAAACACTTGGGAAATTCTTAAGGTTTCGAGTGCTTCACAGTATGAACTTGAATACGAATGAGCTCTTGAGTTGCTTGATTTCCCGTAACCCTGCAATGGTGAAGGTCACCGGTATTTATTGACAACTCACCAAGGTCACTCTTGAAAAACTATTAGTTGGAAGAGATAACATCAAGGGTTTCCTTATTTGGTTAGTAATGAACGACTATATTAGGGTTTGAACGCGCCCCTGCATGGTTTGGGTAACAAGTAACCAATGCAACCAATCACCACTTTCTGTGAACTGGAAGATATCAGTCCTGACATTTCCTCAGAGATATGTCGCTTTCAGTGTTAGTAAAGTACGCTGTTGTTGGCTCCTCATTGGTCGAAGTCTTCCTTTGAACATAGACAAACAAAACGGCTCTTTTTAAGTCAACCACACTGAACTGATATGTTCCTTAATATCCACGAATGTGTAACATTCTCTTTGTTTTTACTAAGAATGAACAAAACATTATTTACTCAGAAATAGTCGTTCAGGGTCTTCTGAGTCAGTACAAACAGTCTTCAGGATCTTCAGTCTTTAGGATCTTCTGACTTCAGGTTCTTCTGACTTCAGGGTCTTCTGACTTCAGGGACTTCTGATTTTAGGGTCTTCTGAAGTATCCCTATCTATCCTGGTCTATATCTGCTGACTATACTTGGTGCAGATAATCCTGAACATATTACCTATAGAAAACCTGAACCTGATCTATCAAAATGTTCTGATACATGTCACACTCAGGGGTTTTGGGATCTAATCAAAATCTTTATTAAATTCATCTCCCAACACCAAGTTCTTGCTTGTTATCTGGTGGAAGATACTCACGAACAATTTAAACAAAGCAAAAAGAAAAAAAAAATATTGCACCATCTTTGTGGATTTCTAATTTTCTGAAGATTGGAATTGTGTTGGGGATTACAAAATCATCCCCTATTTATAACAAGGGGGTGACCGATGTTTAAGGTCAAAAAAATAGGGGAGAAAAATATTCCACTACAAAGTCACACAAAAACTTACAACCAGATACAAAGTGCAGAAAATTTCTGCACTTTAGTTCAAATTTCTGCACTTTGTATCTGGCTGTAATGGTTTACTCAATCTTGTATCTAATTGTAATTTTTTCAAAAATAGATATGGGAAGACCGTTACTTCTTGTGCAAGAAGTAATCTTGAATATATCCAATATATTCTCTTTTCCATAAATAATTTTCCATAAAAATCTCCTCCCTTATAAAATCATTATTTCTGAAATTTTTGCCCAAGAAAAGTTAAAGTCCAAGATTATTGAATTTATGAGATAATCTTGCATTTCAAGAATACTTATATTTTTACCATAAATTTTTTTAAGAAAATCTTTATTTCTTTTCTTGAAAATTTCAAAAATAATTAGAAAAATTAAGCAATAAATTATTTCTTTTATTTTAATCACCTTTTCATTAATGGACTTATGTTTGGGCTACTTGAGGGGTCTTTAGGAGAATTAAGATTGAACCTCCCAATGGGCTCTGAATTTCAATATTGAGCCACAATATTATTCTGCCAATTAATATTAATTTATGCCACTATAAAATTAATATTGCACTATCCATCTTAACCCATATTACGATAATATGGCTCCCGATTATTATTTCCCGTGTTTAAGCTTATTTTGTCCATTGATTAATTAAGCAACTGAAAAGCTTTATATTAATTAATATCTTATTCCTTGGAGTAAAGACAACTCAACATTATTATCCATACCGGAACCCAATCCACATGCATGATTTGGTATGATAAAACTTCTGAGCCCACCAAGGGGACAAATCAAACAAGACTTTCCTTGCACACATTCTCTGTATTAAATCTCATGTAATTAATAATATTGCCCAAAAACAAAGTATAAAATCGCTCTTTGATTTTAAACCCAACGTAGATCAAAGCAATAAATATTAATTACACACAATCCTATTTAAGTGACAGAAATGAAGAAATCAACAACCACTGAGGTATAATTCTTCATCCCTTAAGTCAGTACAGAAGAATGTATCCTCTCTATATATCCGCTTCAGCGCATCACAATGCACTACTGTAATCTCTTGGTCTAGACAAGTCAATCTGAGCTTTACACACCAACCTCTACCAATGGAGTGTTCAATTACATTTAGGTTGTGAAGATGTACTTATTTACAAGGAACTGTTAATGTGATCTTCTGTGATCGGGTGTCACCACATTAACTACAATGCAATATGTACTATTATTGAACGGTTTGCAATAAATAAATAACATTCATTCATATTTAGAGCAACAGTGATAATAAGATTTATTCTCAGTAAATAAGTGATAAATTCAGTCTGTTATACAAAGTAAAAAATACTTTCACGTATAACCCCAACAATCTCCCACTTATACTCAAAGTCTGCTTTAAAGTATACTAGTATTTTGCCAGCCCGTGCGTTGCACGGAAGTTATTAGTTTTTATATATTTAATTAATTTAATACTCAATCCATTCCCATTTGTTATCCTCAAATTTCAACTGCAAAATATCCTAAAACTTAGAGTATCCCATTACCATTTCACAAATTATTTTTTTATACAATACTTATTAAGCATAAGTGATTCATATTTTCTAATTTATAAACACGCATATAGGAGCTTGTTTTATTTTTTTTTATATAAAAGTAATACGACAACAATCATTTGTTAAATAAAATAGCATTCAAACTTTTAAAGAAAAACAATGTAGGCAAAAAAAAACAAATCATAAAATAATTCAAAAAATCTAAACATTTCAGAAAACTTCTAGAAATACAACATTCTTTGTTGTATTATGTTCAGAACTGCCATTAGTACACAACATAATCCTCAAACCACGTCGACTGGTAACCCTCGAAACTGCGACATAAAGCTGGCCATGGCTATATTCTTAAGAAATACTCCAACATGAGAAAATGATCGTCCTTGACTTTTATTTTATTTATTGACATAGCATACGAAACAATCAACGGGAATTGTCTGCGTGTAAACTTGAACGGTAACCTAGTATCGGAAGGAGTCAGTGACAATCTAGGTATCAATGCTAGTTCGCCAGCGCTGCTGCTAGTAAGAACTTTACCTTCGATCAATCTATCACTCAACCTAGTGACCACCAACCTACAATAAAAAAATAAATTATAAAAATAATCTTATAAGAAATGGTAAATATTTGTAAAAAAAATAATAATAAAAAAATAAAAAGTTTTACCTGGTTCCGTTACATAATCCCCTTGAATGATCTATATTTCTCAACAACATAACAGACGTTCCAACTTTGAGATTAAGTTCATGGTCGGGCACACCGGAAAATTTTAAAGTGTTGAGGAACTCGGGAGTATGAACATCAGCAAGAGAATCAAAATTAGAATCAGACCTGCAATGACTATCGGAGCTGAGATACTTGCGAGACTCCTTTCGATTTAACCGAACCATGTAATCATTAATAGATTTAACAACGTCAAGTGTCAGCGCAAGTATAGCTCTATCCTGTAAAAATTCATGATCGTACATCCCCAATTTAAAATCCAGATAAATACAATCAACTATGGAAGCAATTGGATCATCACCACATTTCAATAAAATATAATCAGGGACGATAATATCTGAACCATTATCAGTTTTTGTCCCTATACTTCCATCACCAACTGATTCGATCCATTCTGAAAATAATTTCATTTCGTTCATCCCCTGAACCGAATCGAATTGCATCAACCTCATGTTTCTTCTCAACTTCAAAACAGTGCATGCATTCCATAAATCAGATGAATTGATAGTGGCATGTACAATGTCTTGTCTCATTCCTTTTGGAATGACAGGCAATATCTGTTGAAAATCTCCCCCAAAAATAATTATTTTTCCACCAAATGGTATTTCACAGCGCGATGGATTAGACAACTGCATGACATCTCTCAATGATGTATCTAATGCTCTAATACAATGTCTGTGAGTCATTGGAGCTTCATCCCATATTATGAGCTTGCACTTAATCAAAAGTTCAGCAAGATGACTACCTTGTTTGATGTTACACGTAGAATCTTCCAGAGAATTGATTGGAATGCAAATCCTAGAATGCGTTGTACGTCCACCAGGAAGTAAAAGTGATGCTATGCCACTCGATGCTACATTCAATACAATCTCACCTTCAGATTGTAATCTAGAAGATAGTGTCCTCCACAAAAATGTTTTCCCAGTACCTCCATATCCGTACACAAAAAACACTCCACCTAAATCCGAAGACACAGATGTAATTATTTTATCATAAATATCACGTTGCTCATCATACAATCTCCCTAGCAAAACTTCATACTCTATTCACAGGTCAACTCTATTATACGATAACTCAGTAAAAATCATCCTATTACGGGATGCTATATTGGTATCAGCAACTGCCACAGGCATATCATCAAAGTCATGCAAACTCTTACCAAGAGAACGTAACATATTATCGATTTCCTAAAGACAACAGTTCTTGATCTCATCATCCGACATTCTCAACTCTAGAAATATAAGAAGAATAAAAAAAATCATAATTTAAAAAATCATACATAAATTATTAAATGATATTTTTTAATAATATACTTAACAGTTACATATAATATATATATGAAAATATACACACCAACAATATAAAAATGATATTTTTTCTTTCAAAACACTTAATATAATATAATATAATATAATTATATAATTATGATTGATTATATAAAACGCCTAAAAAATAAATCATGCAATAAACTGAAAAATAAGGAAATTGAGCGAGAAAAAATTGAGCGGAGGGAATTAAATTGAAATAATTTATAATTTTTTTAAAAAAAATAACTGGATATCGCATTATTTTTCTTCTCTTGTACAAAATATCATCGGACAAATATTTCCAACACTTATCCCATATCTCACCTGGATTATTTAAAGATCCGGAATTGAAAAGAGTAACAAAAAGAGATCTCATCGAAGATGCAGAGGCCCAAATGCTAGTCTGTTCTAGTCCATCAACATATTATCTATCATCGTCTAACAACCCTCTAGCAAAGCATGCATCACGGAATGTGGAATAAACTGTTCCTCTAAATTTTTTGATATCATCAAAACATGTAGGTCCAGTGACAACGTTCAACAGAATCCTTAGATAATATGCCTCACCAGTACCAGGTGGTACATAAGAAATACGAACAACTGAAAATCCCCTCTGTCTTGGTTCCCACTTCCTTGTTTTTCTTTTAAAAACAAAAAACTAAGGAATTTGAGCATATGTCAACTTAGCTGCATCATCAAAATGCTTATTCAACTCAAACCAAGCTAAAAACATGCTAGTCTTCACACTCGGTCTGTCCAAAACAGAATGAAAAGAATTGGTGTCCCTGAACACAACATTCTGTTGTTCTGGTAGATGGAATGTCAAACGTTCAACAGACGGATTCCTGTAGTTAATTTCAAAACCAAATAATCTCCAAGCAGCTTCACACGGCGAAATATACCTAATCATAATACATCTTGATCTCATAAACATCCGATGCGTGATTAGACTCCCCATTATATTCAACAAAAGTAGCTGTCACACGATCATGACCCTTGTTGATATACTTGAATAAGTATTTAATGGCTCTGGATTGATTGCACCATTCAACATTAATATGTGCATCGTATTTCAGGAGAAGATATATGTTATGAGGAACAACAAATTTGTTGTCCAAAAAAACACCCTTTTTCACGGTTTTTCCATCGTCCCTCCGCCTATAAATAGGATATCCATCATCATCAAATGAACTCTAAGACAAAAATTTCTTTGGAAAGTGCTTTGTACATTCACCTTCTTCAGAGTAGCATGGAGATTACTTAACAGTTGGACCACAAGGACCATGCATCATAAAATCACAGACAGCTTCAAAGTACTGCTTATCATTCGACTCATCTAGTAATTCAGCTGAAATTATTCGATCAATATCATCACCTGAAGGAGCATCGTTATACTTTTCCAGAAAAACCAAGATATGCACATGAGGCAGACCATATTTTTGAAACTCAACAGTATACAAAACTGCAAATTAAAGGATAGATTTTATTACAAATTTCTACATTTAATTTATGATTATATACTATTATTATAATATAATTTATTTATAAATAAAACTTTATACAAAAAAAATTGTACTTGATTTAACATTTCCAAATATTTTATTTTGTCGAATGTCACGAATCAGTGCATCCAGTTTGACCTTAAAGATGCGACATACAATATCTGGTCGATCTTCGGGATTTTGACCTCTATGAGACATATAACGAACACTTTCTGGCCATTTCACATTGCACGTAAATGTTATAAACAATTGTGGATAACCAGCCCAACGACAAATAGCCATATCATCTTGATAATTCTGCATCATGTACCTCGGGCCTCCAGTAAATGAAGGAGGCAAAACAATGCGTTTACCAATAGCTCTTCCTTCCCTCTCCCCATTCAAATAAGCATCTTCAAGACCAACATACATATCACATCGAAGTTCCTTCTGATGATTTTTTATGTACAAAAGCCTTGCAGACTCAACCATCATATATGCATCCACAATGAATTATTGCGTCAACCTCTTGCAAGATAGTAGTGTAGGCGGCTCCTCATTCCTTTCCTGAAGACGATATTTAAAAAACTCTCTGAAGCTAATATCAGTCCTTTGTCCAACCCTCCCCAATGAAGATTGAGAAAATGGTATATCTTCCCTGTACCCATCCTCACCATAAGGAAAAAGAAGAGGATATTGCAAAGCAAGATAAGACGGGTTCAACTCTGTAATACGTTGCAGTATACTAGAATATGTTTGAATTATAATGTCACGGACCCCAATAGTACTGTCAAGATCACAAGTAACCACAGCCACAACTTCTGAAACTGTAGGTAAGTTGTGAGTCCTTGGATCGTAGCCTCTACTTCCGATTAATTGCATAGTTACTTTTCTGTGACCAGAGCTGAATTTATCTCTAGCATATCTAAACCTCTTAACCAGAACATTGTTGTTGTCCAACATTTCTTTTAAGTCGGATACAATCTCAGCTTATATTGTATTTATATTTTTCACTGACCTGAGAATATATATATATATATATATATATATATATATATATATATATATATACGTCAAATAATGGGATGTAACTAATTTGATTGAAGATAAAATAATACGTAGATAACATTTTTAAAAATTTAAAATATCTTACCTGACAGATCGAATCCTATTATATATTTCATTATTTGGGTCGTATATGTAGAGCTGGGCATACGCTGGGGGATCATGACCAATTGGAAGCAAACTACCCAATCTATGATAATTTTGACCATGCATTCGAAACACCGGGGGAGATCTACATTTATTTAAATTTCTATCGATATTTCCGCCTAAAGATGTAAAAGAAAACATATTGTTGAATGAACGAATGTTATCCAAAAAAAGGTTTGCTTCTATCACTTTGACCCCATATCAAATCTTGAAGAAGTAATGGAGGCTGAGGCATTAGAGGTAACTGAATTTTTCCTTGCATACAACACAATGAAAATTTTGGAGCTAATTCTTTTTTTGTAGATTTCAATCGTTCATCAAACCAAAACATAGCACCACAAAATTCATATCAATGTATAGGATCACCAATATCCCAATATTCGATATCTGAAATATATAAATTATAAAATAAGTATTTAATTTAAGTAACTAATAAAAATACAAATTTTAAAAAGAGATTCTATTTAAAAAAAAACTTAATAAAAGTATATGAACAAATAAATTAAACAACTTACAATCAACTTCATTATCATAACAAATTGAATGGTGGGGATCTAAATCAATTATCTCCAGACTATCATCATTATCATCCGGCAGAACATCGTTAAATATTGGCTCTCTAGACCTTAATTCTTCAACATGAATATCATCTCTAGCTAAATGATCAGGAAAAGAAAAATTTCCAACATTCTGATCATTAATGTGTCGATTGCTAGATCCAATGCATTTGACATAAAATAATAATTATATAACAAAACAAATGTAAAATAACTAATAATACTTATAGTAATATATAGTATTAATGAATTTTTTTAATAAAAATAATAATATAATATTAGTACCATTGGTAACATTGGGATTTTGTTGTTTTGCATACATATCCTTGCTTGAACTATCAAACTTATCTCTAAATACATAACGAAAAATTGATGACGAAGCGGTGTTTGTAAGTCCATTAATTTCATAATCTTTATTGCCTACACAAAAAATTGAAATATAAAGTAAGTAGGTTAACATTTAAGCAAAATAAATTGTAGGTCTCGAACGGGTTTTGTGAGGGCAGAAGTCTAGAGGGGAGGGGTGAATAGACTTCTGAAAACTTTTGTGCAAATCAGGTGTGAGGGCGATTAACTTTGATCGAGTGTGAGTGAATCGGTTTGGGTGATAACCAACTTCTTGTCGCTCAAGGCGAATCGATTCAGTAACTATCGATTTAAGCGATGTGTCGCGGAAGCTTAAGTTTTACCCGTGTGAAAAACCATTTTTGATAAATCGATTCAAAGTTAATCTTTTAATCGGTTGATCAAGTGTCAAGTTTGATCGATCGAAGCTTGGTGCTAATCGATCTCAACTTGGAATATGTATGCTTTTAAAGGTTGTGTGCGATTGTGTATGTCGTTAATCAAAGCGGTAAAGGCACACAAGATTTATAGTGGTTCGGACAAAACCGGTCCTATGTCCACTCTTCCCTATCACAAAGGGCACCTACTTAACCAATCGGACTTTGTTTTTATGTGTAAGTCCAACACAAGACACCAACTAGATGTTTAAGGAGTTCACACTCAACCGATCCGGAGATCGAACTAGAAACCCTGATGCGAAATCTTGCTAAACAACTTAACCTAACTTGGGGTTTGGGTAAGATTGTTTTTGGTTCCAACTATGAAATCTTTTCACAGAGTATAAGCGACCTAACAAACTAGATGAAAAGATTTCTATGCTAAGAACTTATGGGATGAACACTTAATAAAAATTAATCTTCTTGTTCGTGTTCTTGTGCGGAAATCGATATTAGCTTGAGCTTCTTGATTGTTCAAGCGTTTTTAGTTGTATTCACTCTAAAGTGTAATCCCATATATATAGACCTTGAAATCAAAAGAGCCGTTGGAGAGCAATTTGAATTTCGGGCTATATTTGTAGACTTGAGCTTGATGTGACGAGCTTCGTGAAGGCGGCATGGCCAAAAGCGTGAATTTATATTTTGTAGCCGTTACAAAGAGGTAGCATCAAATCCGCAATTGCGGCTCCGATCATCGTGTCTTGTTCTTATTGGATAGCAGACTCACTTTTCCGGTGTTGTTCTTTGTTAAGCTTGACATTCTTCTTGTTCGGATCATCGGCGTATGATTAGGTGAAACATCGATTTCACTGGTGGTGACTTTGATCGATCTGGCCCGATCGTCTACGATAAGTCTTCAGTGCGGTTGACTTAGCTTCAACTAGCGATTTCGTGATGTAGGTCTTCGATCGATCTTGAGTATTGAGTTTGATCTTTATGACTTTAATTTGAGATATCGACCCGGATCGAACGATCGATCTTCTATTCTTGTCTTGCATTACGGCTGTCGGGATATCACCGTCCTTTGAGTTTTCGATCGACCTATACATATTGAGTTTCCCCCTCAATATGTGACCTATCTATTTCATCGGTTGTTCTATACAATCATTATCATACGGTCTCCTATAGCGAGGTAATATAAACATCGATCACCTAATGTGTCCGATTTGGTCCTATTACATGTGTTTTTGGAACTTTCATCAAAACTATAAATTTCCCAACACCCCTTTTTGATGAAACCAAAACACTTTGAGAAACCAAATCTGATTGATAAAAAATAGAACAGTTAAGAGCATATAATCAGAAGACAATGAGACTTTGTCTTAGGATCAGAAAATAAACTTTTCTCATTAAAAAATGTTGATTACATGTTACATCAGAAAAGTTGAAAAAAAAAAAGAACAGCTGATCCTGAGTAGTCTTCTGATTCTTAACTCTTTAGGCTTGTATCCTTCTGGCATCTCTCTTTGATCTTGAGGTACGTTGAAAATCTGATAAAGTTTCCATTTGACATCATCAGTCTGCTGAGGATCAGTTATGTGCGTTCTGCAGGATGTCAAAATAGAATCTTTGAAATGCCAGTCTGTCAAATGAGCCATCTGCCTTCTTCGAGTATTCCAACAGATCATACTCTTGGCGAGTTATTTTTACATTGATAAGCTTGGCCTCATTTTCCAGATACTTCAGAAAATCCGGGTATTTATTTTCTAACCAGTTGAGGAATTCTTCATCAGGAGATTCTTCTTGTGGAACAAGATTAAGAACAAAGGCATCCAGAAGCCATTCACTCCTGATCTTATTCCATTCCTCAAATTTCTTAGCATGCCAGTTTTTGGGATGATCTCATCAACTCTTGCTGGCAGCTTAGGTTCTGGTACGGATTTTCCAGCCCTTCCTTTCTTCGCTCTCGATCTGAATTTCTTCTTCAGATTTTCTGCCTCTGCCATTTTTTCTGCCCTTCTTTCTTCTTGGCTTTTTCGGGCTTCTTCAGCTACCTGCTCTTTGGACATCTTTTCGTGATCGAGTTTGTGATGTCCTGCAGACTGTTATGTCGGTTGGTTTCTCATTCATCCTTCCCCCTTTTTGGTTTGATCAAAAAGAGTAGTGAGGTGGGAGGTCGAGAACCAAAAGTTGATGCGATCGCCTGTTGAGATCTCGCACTGAGATATGCCTTGAGTTTGAGCAGTTAGATTTTGAGTCTTCGATATCAGCTCAGTCTTGACAGATTCCATGGCAGTAGAGAGTGTTTTAATCAGTTTGTCAAGTTTCTCTTCTGTCAATTCTAGCTTGTCAGTGAGCATCAGAAAAGAAACTTGTTGTTGATCCACCTGAGTCAGTTTGGCATCAACGGTCTTTATCGATTCGGTACGCTTGATGAGACCTGATTTGGGAGAACTGATCTTTGATTGCCCCAATCTGGGAAATAGCCAATTCCATTTGATCTATTATTTCTTTGATGGCAATCTGCCTTTGATCAGCTATCAGTCCCTCAACTTCTTCTTTCAGGAGATCTTTGAGACAAGATTTGATCTCCTGAAGTTGATCAGTAGTGACGTGTGATGTTGGAATGTTGGGTGTCACTTGATCTGATTCAGTTGTTTGTGCCTCCAGTGGTTGGTCATGAAGCTGCAAACACCAGCTCCACTATCATCGGCTACTCTGCATCCTTCATGATGGCATCGCCAGGGAGCTTTGTCGGCGATCTCGATTAAATCTGTTGCAACCCTAGCTTCGCGTGGATCGAGCTTTGTGAATTTAGCGATTATCAACTTTCGGTGGTGATCCCACTTTAGCAGATTTCCTCATGTCGAAATAAAGTGCGCAAACTCATCCGCACCGCCCATTCAATAATTATTATAAAAGTAGAAGCTTTTTAATTGAAGATCTCTCGGTGAGGATCTCCATAACTTCCTCTTATGACAAGGGATGGGCGATTCCCGATTCGGATATAACTCATCAATTTCTCTTTCGATTCGCATTACGATCAATTTCGATTATGATCTTTGTTGATCCGGACTCGGGAAGTCGGTCGATTTGATGAGATGTGGAAGGGTTCTGGTTGTGCTTGAGTAAGCGGAAGTTGGTTGATCGGTTCGACTGCTGAGGATCTTTGTGGGAGTGCTTACGGTTCCACATCGAGTAAGCTTTTACGGCGAATCGTGCGATTTCGAGTTTGGCGCAGGTGGAAGAATAGGAGACATGCTTTCGTGACCATTAGTCGAGTGGTGAATAAGCTCGAGCTTGAGGGAAGGAGATCGATACTTTATGCTTCTTCCTCGAGAATGATCTGGCGAGCTCTCGGCTTGAGAAGCCCTGCCCGTCGATTTTTCACGATTTTTTGTGTTTCAATGATGATCATCGGCGCTCTTTCTTCATCGACTCATCTTCAAGCATCGAGTCATGGACTTCTTGACCTCTTCTCGGGCCTTCACGGTTTTCTTTTCTTCTTTTGGGGGCATCGGTAAAAATTTAAGTTGCTTCCTTGCTTTTTCCTTTCTTTGACTTTGGGGGTTGGCGATATCATCGTCTGGTGGCCCAAAGATTTTTGAAGTGGCTGTGAGAAAGGCCTTATAGGACTTGAGGTCCAATCTGTTCCCATTGACATTGGCGGTTTATCTTTCGGAATAAGCGCAACCTTGTTGAGATTGGCGATCTTTTTCTTGATATATACCGCCTCGGTTCATTGACTCCAAATTTCTCATGTTCTTGGAGCAGAATGGCCTTCGAGGAACCCGTGCCAATTGATGTTCTTGGCTTCATCAATTATTGTGACCATCTTTATGCGGTTTGAGCCGGATGTAAAAGCATCACGGGCTGAATCTGATACCCATAATTGTTTTTTGACAATATGTCAAATAACAATCGGTATTTCCTCTTGAGCATTGGCACGACAAAACTGACGTATGATGTTTGTCGGCCTCTCACGAAAAACTCTTTACGATCGGCTCATCTTCGTTCTCCTGTAATCGAATCCAAATCCTTTTGGTAATTTGAGCAGACGGGTTATATCATCATTCGTCGATCGATTTCTTCTCCGTTATTTATCGAGATCAGTTCATTTTCCCGAACGTCCGTATCCACTCTTAAATTCCTTAGGAATTCTAGTGCTTCATCTTGCATCCTTTGGATTGCGATTGAAGCGGTATAAAATTTCTCAAGGCACGCTTGCCGCGAAATTTGCTCGACCTCCATGGATTAGGATCACGAGTGATATTGAAATGTACGAACTTATCATCCACAATCTTTGTTGCGATTCGCATAATTGCACATTATCTTTCCCATTCCGTGGGTGGCCATCTACAAAGGATGGACCCGATTAAAGTTGTGCATATATATATAAGAACATCACATATCGTAAACCAAGAAACAATAAAGCATAACACATGATAAAAGCATTTAAGATCAATGGATTTAAAAAAAAAAATACATCAAATAAACATAAATTACCGGATTCGCTTTTTTCGGAAAGATAATTTTGAAACTTAGGAGAAACACTTTGAATCGAGAGAAGTAATCTGGAGTTTTCAGGAGAATAAATCGCAAGTTTGTGAAATGGAAAACTCGGTATGGTTTTTGATGAACTTTATAAAGACGAGGAGGGAAAAAGAAGACAAGATTTGGAAGATCAACCCGTTTGAAAAGATTAAACGCTCCAGATTAAGCGGTTTTTTGATCGTAGGGTCGAGGAAAAGCACGTCTAAAAACCTTTTGGATTTAAAAGCACATTTAGTAGCGGTTAATACATGTTCCCCCGTCCGCATTAAAGGATTTGCGGGGAATACGTCCACAAGGATAATGGGTACGATAAAGGCAAATAATATCGGATAAGATCCGATAAATAAGCAAAGAACAAGAGAAAAAAAAGGCGTTCGGTTGATCGATATTGTAATCGATCAATACCACTTGTCCATGTTGATTTCACTTGTTGATCTTAGTATTCCGCCTAAGCCTTAAAATTTCCCTAACCGATCCTTTTAACCGATCTTCTTCACTTGCATCGATTTGTTGAAGTTTCAAGCTCAACGATCTTTCTTGAATCGTCGATTTTCCTTCGATCCTCCTTGATCGGTTGAAGTTCCCCCTTCAACCGATATTTACTATTTTCCCATAGACCGATGTATCGATTTGTTGGAGTTTCAAGCTCGGTGATCTCCCTCATCCGATCGACCAGATGTAATCGATTTTAGTTGACCTAATCGATTCTTCTCGATCAAGCCAATTCTTGGGATAAGTGTTCGCCAAAAACTTAGTCTAGAATAGTAACTTCTATTCCCTAAGTTGTTAGCGATTTGACATCGTAATTATAAATGCGAATCATTCGATATGTCAATCCGCCGTAAATTTCTCCAATTATCGGTCGCGTGATTTCTACTTTGTTGTCCTTTTTGGTCTTGATTTCTCTAAAAGGTTTTGAGAACTCGAATTTGCATTTGCACCCTTGCTTGGTCTCTATAAATTGGACCAATTGTTTTACACAACATAACCCAATCACCATACTTATCTTCTTTGTAGAATCATGTATCTGGTGAACCCTTATTTCCGGTTAAACTTCCGTCAAACACTTTTACCCCCTTTTTCAATGATTTGACTTCTCAAATCATCCTGTGTGTCCTTATCTTTGTCTTCGTCGTCATCGAAGATTTCACATACAATCGTTGCCAAGCTTCTCTACCACCGAGGCGGCGGTTCGCTTATCAATAGCGAGAAGACACTTCTAACTGTATGCACCTTGTGTGTCTATCGAGATAGCGTAACCGCATCAACAGACTCGATCGAAAATGAACATGAGTTTGATATCTGATCTGCATCGGACAACGGTGATGCCGTATATCAACTCACCATTTTTCTGTTGGAGAGCCCAGCGACTCTTTCTTAGGGCTCTGGCTTAAAAAATCCTATCAACGCCGCTCTCGCTCCTTTGGTTTTAGCCCGGTGATCGGCTTAGGATTATTTTTTAAAGCCTCTCTCACCCTTGTTAAGTGGGGAAAATGAGAGCATCAGATTTAAAATCTCTCTCTCTCCACTTCTTCAAGGGTTAGGATGAGGGTTTAGTGTTAAGGTTTTAGGGTTTAGGGTTTATGTACTGACCTCCGGGTCCTCTTGTACTTGTATCTTGTAATGTAACGACCTTGGGTCTTTATTAATGAAAAATTTCATTATTTCATTGTTGTGTAAAATTCCTGTATCCTTATGCGATTTTAAGCTTTAATCTTGTGAATGCCACTTGTGAATCTTGTTGAATTTCAGCTTAATCGACTTACAAAGTATAACTGAACAGATTTAATCAGATAATCCTTTAAACGATCAGTTCATTTAATCTGATAAACTTTAAATCTGATCAGTACCTTCTCATATCGGTTCCTTGATCGATCTTCGATCGATTGAGATACCAAATTCAACTGATTTCACTTGAACTAATTAGTTTCTTAACCAGCTGGTTCTGGAGATCATTCCATCAAACATTTTAGGTGCATTTTCTCCAAGATCCAGAAGCCCTAGCTCATTGCATAATTCTCTGAATCTGATCTCAGCTAGTGGCTTGGTTAGAATATCGACTTTTCAGATATCAGTATGAATCTTTTCCATTCTGATATTCTTCTTTTCAACATGATCTCTTATAAAATGGTGCCTGACATCCACATGCTTGCATCTTGTATGTAGAACAGGATTCTGAGTGATTGCAATAACACTATTACTGTCACAGAAAATAGGTACATTCTTAGTTTCAATGTTATAATCCTCATTTGTTGAATAAGCAGAAAAGCGGTTTGGGAACAACGACTTCTCGCACCATATATTTCGCTTTAAGTAGATGTTGCAATCGATGTCCGCTTTTTGAAAACCACGAGATCGGTTTACTTCCTAAGAACCGACAAGTTCCTGAGGTGGATTTTCTGTCAATCTTGCAACCTCCATAATCAGAATCAGAATACCCACTAAGCTCTAGATTATCATCTGATGGGTAAAATAAACCAAGGTTTACTGTCCCCTTCAGATACTTAAGAATCCGCTTAGCTGCTTCTAGGTGACTTATCGTTGGATTTGCCTGAAATCTGGCACATACACCTACTGCGAAGGTTATATATCCGGTTGGCGATCGGGTATAGTAGAGATCCAATGAGAGCCCTATATTCTTCTCGATTTGTTTCGACCATCCTCAAATGCGGATCCATCTTGAATCCAGTCATCATAGGAATTTTGGCTTCCTTACAATTTTGAACTCCAAACTTAGCCAATAAATTCCTAGTGTACTTTGCTTGGCAGATGAATATCCCTTCTGTACTTTGCTTTACTTGAAGACCCAGAAAGTAATTCATCTGACCCATCATGGACATCTCGAATTTCCTTGCATCGGTTTCTTTGAATCTTTCACATAGACTTTTGTTGGGAGATCCGAAGATGATGTAAATCACGAAATCTGAACCATCGAATATCTTTTCCATCTTCTATTCTCGAATAAGGTTACGTCCGCCCATTCCTTTAGTGAACTCACTTTCGATCAAGAATCGAGAGAGTGTATCATACCAAGCTCGAGGAGCCTGTTTAGAAGCCATAGAGAGCTTTTTTCTTAAACGGTACACACTGGTTGCCTTTTCAAAGCACGGAGGTTGTTCGACATAAACTTCCTCTGCTAGTACCCCGTTTAAGAAAGCACTCTTTCGTCCATCGATACACAGTGAACCCTACGTGGGAAGCATATGCGAGCTTAAACCGAATGGCTTCTAGGCGGCGGCCCGGTGCAAAAGGTCTCATCATAATCAATTCCTTCGATTGTGAATACCCCTTAGCAACAAGTCTTGCCTTATTTCTAGTGATGACGTTTTTCTCATCTCTCTTGTTCTTGAATACCTTGCCGTGCCAATAACGTCTTGATGACTTGAGTGCATCTACCGGTTCCCAAACTTGATTTCTCTCGAATTGTTCGGCTCCTCCTGCATGGCTAGAATCCGGCAAGGCGTCTTGTAGAGCTTCCTCTATTGTTGTTGGTTCCTTCATAGGCGGATAACAAACAATACATGGCACTTTCCTGTCGATGTCTAGTTTTAACTTTATCGAGATGGGTCTCCGATTATCGATCGGTTGGATGACCGGTTATCCGTGTCAATTCGATTTGCGTCGGTTTGGAGAACATCGTCCGTTTCGATAAAATTTAATTACTAGCGATTGGGAGTGGTGCGAGTTATGATCCACTTGATAAGAACAAGTCTCGGTGATGTTGGACTCATCATGTCTTCGATGTCGCTTGCGTGGGAACTTCAGATGTTCCCCCCGAACCGGATGGTTCGATTGATCTTATCTCGGTATATCGGCTTCTTCATCGACAGCTTGTTCGTACCTTAGGATCGATTGATCGGTGAATCACTAGATCTGGAATGTATCTTTATTACGGTTTCGATTCTTTTTCCTTGATCATTAGCTTATCCATTTTTCGAGCATCGGTACTTGTTGATCGGTACATCTTGTTTCGAGGCTGATTTCTCTTGTTCGGAAGATGCTTCATCAAAGACTACATGGGGTGTTTCTTCCACAAGTAGGGTTAAATGCATTTTTGTAAACCCCGAAAGCCTTGTTAGATGAGGAATATCCTAAGAATATACCCTCATCGACTTGGCCTCAAAAGTCTTCACCCGACTCTTCCCATTGTTGTGTATGAAACACTTACACCCAAAAAACATGGAAGTAAGAGACACGAGGTTTTTCGTCCTTCAGTTCATAGGGTGTTTTGTAGTGAGCCTTAGTCGAAGACATACATTACGAGTATGGCATGCAAAGTGTTGATTGCTTACGCTTAAACGGCTTGGTATTGCATATTCAACTAACATCGCGGCGGCTTCTTTGAGAGTTCGATCCTCCGTTCGCTACTCCATTCTCATTGTGGCGTTCTTGCGGTGATGTTTCATCTTTGTATACCAAACTTAGAGCAAAAAATCGATAATAAAGGAGTTCGAAATGCACGTGCCTTTTTATCGATCTCGATTTTTACTCTACCGACACCCTTCTCATTTTGTAATCTTTTTAGCGGCTCGGGTATCTTCGTTTGTCGTCTCATTCTTCTTATGTAAGAATATCTTGAGTAAACTTGGAATAGTCATCCACGATTACGAGTATATTTCGTCGATTGAGACCGACCGGTGTAATCGGGTCCAAATAGATCCATATGAAGCGATTTTGATATTTCTCTTTGGATCTTTGGTCCAGAATTCCTTTGAATGAAGCTTTGACTGTTTTCCCGCCGACATAAAGACATGTCCGATCCTTTGAGAATACTTCATTCGGAAGTCCTTCCACTAGAGTCATCCTTGCTATCTTATTAAGAGTTTTAAAGTTCGGATGGCTCATTTTTTTGTGCCGAGCCAATCGCTACTTTTGGAGCTCTTAACAATCAAGCATGCATTTCTTGGGCAAATTGTTCCAATCATTTGTGTAGATCGTCCCTTTCCTTGAACCAGTTAGCAAAATCATTGAGTGGCTCGATTCTTGATAGTGCATTGAATCGAGAACTCAACACCTTTGAATCCGTTGTCGCAAAATTGTGAAACCGATAAGAGGTTGTGCTTGGACCTTCGACATACGAGACTCCAGTTACTTGTACATCATCATTCTCTAAGGTTCCGAATCCTTTGGTATAACCAAAGTTATCATCACCGAAGAGTACACGCGGGCCTTTCTGTTCTATGTATGAGCTGAGGAGGTGCTTGCTTCCTGTCATGTGCCTTGAACATCCACTATCGATGTACCAGATAGTTGCTTGCACACCTCCTTTGTTGGCGGACCCACGCGATCCCGACCAAATCGGGCTTTAGGTACCCCTTTTGGATTGGGTCCCGAGGGTTAGGATTAGTTTTGGGGATCCATACAAACAGAGCACTTCTATTGTGATCAGTTAGATCAGAAGGCCTGATTTGTCTCCCATACCTATCAACATAATCATACGTCTCTTTATATGCTTTCTGATTAGTATGATTATTAGTGTGAACCTTGGGTGACTTAGAAGACTTGGGATTTGTCTTTTTTGTTTGAAAGTGCAAAGAAACCTAGATTTACGATTATAGGGGTAGGTACGATCGCTACCATCAAAAGATTCATATCTTTTCGGCATAGGTGGTTTTTTGCGGTTTACGAAGCATGCTTATTAGGCGGTGACCTTGATTGGGTCTCGATTGGACTTCCCTTTTTGAGGTTGTCTTTTTCGATTCTCGATCTGTTGATCGAGTTGAGGTCTCTTCATATGGGTTCTTCTGTTGATTCCTCGATCGATGCTTTACCGTTTGGGGTCCATTTCATTTCCCCTTACGGTTGGGCACTTTTTTACCCTTTCAATCTGGTCTTTTTTCCTTATTAGATACATGTTTGGCTTTTGGTGTATCTTTTTTAAACTTCGTCTCGATTACACCTTTTTGAGATGAATCACCGAGGCTTTTGAGGATGTGGATGGGTTCTCATACCCAAGTCCCTTCTTGTTAATCGTTGTTCGAAAATAGGCGTTCATGTCTTGAGCGGTTTAGATGATTTTGAAAAACCTCTATTTTCTTACGCAGATTATCCTCGATGATTTTAGACTTTCATGCTTTTGGAAAATTTCATCGAATTTTGCTTGCGAGGATTTTGAAGTCATCGACTTCTTTGTTTTTTGTTAATTGCCGGTGATCTTTGATCTGCTTCTCGATCGAAGCTTTAACCCGAGAATTTTAAATTCCTCGGTTGCCTTCCGGCGATTTCAAATTGATCTAAGTTCGGAGGCTTTCTCGAGATCATTTTTTTTTATGAAGTCGATTATTTCGGTCCTCGACTTATCATTTTCAACTTCCACTATAACATAAGTGTCTCTTGCATTGGAGAGATCCTCAAGCAATTGCTCGAGTAGAGCTGCAGTCAATCTCCCCCAGCAGGTGTGCTAATGATAGCGGTGTAGAAAGCGAGCAAGCGAGGTTTGGAGGTTACCTCAGTTGGTCCTCCACGGCCAGCAGATCTCATCATCGTCCGAAGAGAATATCGGATCTTCATTTTCATAGAAGTCAACAACAGCTTCAAAGTGTTTGAGAAGTCAGAGGAGTATCCAGAGTCCTCGGAGGGCGATAGGAATCGTCAATTCACGGCGTATAAATAACCATGGCTCTTCCGTCCCTATAACGTTGCTCTCTTACATTTCCTCTTTTCTTCCCTTTCTCTTGGCGTCAGTGCAGGCGTCTGCGCTATAGTGACTGGCTTCTCACGGTTGAAGCACGCTTTGATCCATCCGAACCTTTCCTTCCGGGTGAATCACTCCGTCTGTATGACCTATCGGTGACTTCCCTTCGATAGTAGTCCGAGCTTCTTACATCGATTGGTTATCTCTTCCTTCCTCATCGATTATCTCTTTTCCTTTCATCTTGTGATCCCTCCGATCATCGGATCTGGTTCTTTCACGGAGATCTGTTGGCTGATCTCCTATCTCTCCCTTTATGTTGATAGTCCTTATAAAATCTTCGATACTTACCAAGTTGGACGTTCGACTTCTCAAGCTTCACGGTAGCGAGAGCGTCTGTTTTTTGCGACTCATTATATTCCCAGCGAGGTTCGTTGGCCTTCGTTCTCTTCTTTGGTTGCCTTAAAAGCAAGCGATTTTTGAAGTTGAGGCTTCGCCGGGCACCTCATCTTCATCGGCTTGTCCTCTTTCAATCAAATCAAACTCGTGAGCTTTAAGGCTCAAGAACAAGCTACTTGGCTTCATCTTTGAAATGTCTTGGCAATCCTTGATTCGTGACCTTCATGTCCCATTTCTTGGTGAGAGACCTTAGGATTTTGTAGTTGATATCTTTATCGGACATCTCTACCAAGTTCTCGCTTGTTTATAGACATTGTAATCCTTCCATCGAGTTCGTTGATGGTTTAGTTACAAACATCTTGCTTTTTTCGAACTTCACCGGTTCGGCTTGTAGACGATCGTCTTTTATCATTCATTTCCCTCGCATATCTAATTTAGAGTATCCCACATTGCTTTTCGATTTTGAGATATTTAATCTTTTCCTTGGTGACCTTATCCATTGTTTTTTCATGATAATATGCTTTGCAATAGTATCTAGAGTGTGTGACTTTCTTTCCTCTGCATCCATCAAAATTTGGGCTTTTTCGCACAAGACTCCCGGTGCAAAGTCTGGATCTCCTCCATTGCGGGGGTTGTCGTAATAAATGATGATGGGTCCTCTTTTCGATGACTTCCATCATTCCGCCGCTTATCGAACCTAGATGGTTGGACATATATATGGCCCAATCTGCATACTCATCGATTGAGAACGGCGGATCATGATACATACCGAGGTGTTATCCATGCCGAGTGATTTTGAAAATGAATGAGTTTAAAAACGGTTTTTCAAGATCAGTTCGATTGACCACAAAGATTCTTCCTCAAGAATCGATGATATCGAGTTAGATGTCCAGAGAACCAACAGACTCGATACCACTTGTAGGTCCCGAACGGGTTTTTTGTGAGGGCGTAAGTCTAGAGGGGGAGGGGTGAATAAACTTCGAAAACTTTTGTGCAAATCGGTGTGAGGGCAGTTAACCCGATCAGTGTGAGTTAATCGGTTTGGCCGATAACCAACTTCTCGACGCCTCAAGGCGAGTCGGTTGGTAACTATCGGTTTAAGCGATGTGTAAGCGGAAGCTTAAGTTTTACCCCGTGTGATAAACCGGTTTTGATAAATCGATTCCAAAGTTAATCTTTTAATCGTTGATCAAGTGTCAAGTTTGATCGATCGAAGCTTGGTGCTAACTAATCTCAACTTGGAATATGTATGCGCTTTTAAAGGTTGTGTGCGACAGGTAATCGTTAATCAAAGCGGTAAAGGCACACAAGATTTATAGTGGTTCGGACAAACCGGTCCCTACGCCCACTCTTCCCTATCACAAGGGGCACCTACTTAACCAATGGACTTTTGTTTTATGTGTAAGTCCAACACAGTACACCAACTAGATGTTTAAGGAGTTCACACTCAACCGATCCCAGAGATCAGAACTAGAAACCCTAGTCTGAAATCTTGCTAAACAACTTAACCTAACTTGGGGGTTTGGGTAAGATTGTTTTTGGTTCCAACTATGAAATCTTTTCTTGCGTATCATGACTACAACTAGATGAAAAGATTTCTATGCTAAGAACTTATGGGATGAACACTTAATAAAAATTAATCTTCTTGTTCGTGTTCTGTGCGTAACTGATATTAGCTTGAGCTTCTTGATTGTTCAGCGTTTCCGTTGTATTCACTCTAAAGTGTAATCCCATATATATAGACCTTGAAATCAAAGAGCCGTTGGAGAGCAATTTGAATTTCAGGCTATATTTGGTAGACTTGCAGGCTTGATGTGACGAGCTTCAGGAACGGCATGGCCAAAAGCGTGAATTTATATTTTGTAGCCGTTACAGAGAGGTAGCATCAAATCCCGCAATTGTCGGCTCCGATCATACGTGTCTTGTTCTTATTGGATAACAGACTCACTTTTCAGTGTTGTTCTTCCAACTAAGCTTGACATTCTTCTTGTTCAGATCATCGACGTATGATTAGGTGAAACATCAGATTTCACTGGTGGTGACCGATCGGTCACCGAATCGGTCGGTCTGCGATAAGTCTTCAGTCTTGGGTTGACTTAGCTTCAACTAGCGCATTCGATCGATGTAGGTCTTCCGGTCCGATCTTCGAAAGTATTTGAGTTTGATCTTTATGACTTTTAGTCGAGATATCGACCGGATCGTAACGATCGATCTTCTATTCTTGTCTTGATTACGCCCATTTTGATATCACCGTCCTTTGAGTCTTCAGATTCGACCTATACATATTGAGTTTCCCCCCTCAATATGTGACCTATCTATTTCATCGGTTGTTCTATACAATCATTATCAATCTGGTCTCCTATAGGGTAATATAAACATCATCATTTAATGTGTCCGATTTGGTCCTATTACATGTGTTTTTGGAACTTTCATCAAAACTATAAATTTCCCAACATAAATTATAAAAAAAATTTGTAAACTGCAAGTTTTTAAAAAAATATCACTAAATAAACTTATAAAATAAATATAAAAAAAGTACTTTGTCCTAAATAAAAAATATTAAAATGATACGTGAACAATATAATTATTTGCTTTAATTATCAACATAATGTAATATTTCAAAAAATCAGTACAATTAATAGATATAATATTTTTGGAAGGTGTATGTAAAATAAAAATAAAGCAGTTATGGTCTTGAAAATAAGTCAGTCCAATGGAAAATAAATTACCAAAAAAAATTAATTATAATGACATTTATTCAAAAAGAAAAGACTTTGGACAAATTTACGAAAATATGATATATTACGTGGTCAAAATAACCTATGATAAGATATAATATATTATTTGGTATAAGTTAACAAATTATAAATTGCACATTAAATTATTGGTCATATTAATAATAATTGTAAATTTAAGAACATTTATCCCAAACTTTAGATTATATTAATATAAAACTAATATTGATCTTGAACATGATTACCCAATAACTAACATAGTTAATTATATTAATATAAAACTAATATTGATCTTGAACATGATTACACAATAACTAACATAGTTAATCAGTCAATAAAATATAGAAATAAAAGAATTGTTGGTGGGAAAACCAGGAATAAATTATTATACTTTTTAAAGTATAAAAAACATAAATTCAAATTTAATTAAAAAAAAAATACCTTGTGCATTTTTCTGATTTGGAGATTGATTCCGGTTGATAATTTCTGAACTTAGTAGCTTCCCCATTATTCAATATAGCTCAAAAATAACAAAAAAAAAGTTAACAGTATAATAAAACAATTTAAGATTATATTATAATTTATTTAACCATAACAAACAATCATGATTTGACGATATGAGTAAAAAAATGTAATAACATATATATAACAAATAAGAAACTTAATACTAAAAAATACACGTAGTTTTAAGAAAATAACTAAAAGTTATATATCAGCATATAAAATTATTATCTATTTAGAAAATGAATATCTAAGACCTAATATAATTAATCAATCAATAAAATATTTATAAAAAAAAATGTTGTTAAGGACATATCAGAAAAAAAAGATTTGATGGAATTAGACATTGATGGTTTCACACAATCATATCAATAATTTTTTTTAATAATACATTAATATAAATAAATAAAATTTTAAATATACAACAAAAAAAAAAAACTAAAGCAATTTATATGAATGTAATATTTTTTTTCATAAACAACACAACTCGCGGCCTCTAGAACATATTGGTAATCTATAACGTGTTCAATATTATTAAACTTGATAGTAAAATGTGAATTGAAAATTGGATAATGATCAATACCTTCTCTATCAGCGAAATATGTTGTCGTACAGAGATTACTTTTATGCAGCAATTTACTGAGAAGAACTCGAAAGTGAATTGTTAAACAACAATAATCTGCAAACGTAACAATGATGAATCAAATACATAATACGTAATGGTAAAAATTCACTTAATGACTATTTGAATTCTAAGGAATATATCATCTAATCCAAACAATCATGGATACATTATAATAAAATGCAGGTTAAAATAAAAAATAAGAAAAACTGTTGTTGGGAAATTTGTAGTTTTGATGGAAGTTCCAAAATAGGTTGTAATAGGACCAGTCAGACCTATTAGCTGACTGATGAATTAGAAATCAGGTTAGGATGACCAACTGAGATGTATAGACAGCTGATGTAATTGATAGGTCACATATTTAGGGGGAACTCAATATGTATATGTTAAGTCTTGAAGAAGATCAGAAGATCAGAAGACCTGAAAATTAGATTACCATCAGGTGACAAGACTTAGAGGACAAGAAGACCTACATCAGAAAAACTCAAGAAGAGTCTGCAAGTTGTGCTAAGACAACCTGCATCAGAAGACTCAATCAGGTAGACTGATCAGTCTGGACTGATCAGGTCAGCTCATATCAAATCAGGTGACAACTAGAAGTTCACCAAGTCATACAAGTTCATCAGACACGAAGAATGTCAACCGAAGTTGGTAAATCAAACACTGAATAAGTGTACTTGATAACCAATGAGAGCAAGACACGTATGTACGGAGCTGACATTGCAGGACGAGGTGTTTCAGAGTTAAACGACTAGAAAGGACAAGTATACAAGCTTTCGGCCATGCCGCCTCTGTGCACATCAAATTGGGTTTGCAAACCTACCTCAAATAGACGGAAATTTGAATTGCTCTCCAACGGCTAGTTCGATTTCGTGCCTATATATATGGGATCAAACCTTCATAGTAAGGTTACCGAAATTATACAAGCACAAGCTCAAAGCAAGATTTCCGCACGAAGAACACAATTTAAGATTTATTCTAAGTGTTCATCCCATAAAGTTCTTAGCACAGAATTCTTATCCTCTAGCTTTAGGCTACTCAAATACTATGATAGAATTCCAAGTTGGAACATACAAATCTTATACTAAAACCCACAAAGTTAGGTTAAGTTTGTTTATCAAGATTTCAGACTAGGGTTTCTAGTTTCTGATTTCTGGGATTGTTGAGTGAGAACTCTTGAAACATCTGTTGTATTGTGTTGGACTAACTCATTAATCTAAGTCCAGATTGGTTAAGTGAGTGCTCCTGCTGATAGGGAAGGGTGGACGTAGGACAAGTTGTCCAAATCACTATAAATCTTGTGTGATTTATCTGCTTTACACTCTTAGCACACTACCTGCTTTATATTCCATGCATGTTCTGAGTCTGGATCAGATTTGCACCAAGCAACTGATCTGATCAGTTTGACCTCTTTGTCATCTGATCTAAAAACATATTACTCAGAATCTGATTTGAGCAAACTGGTTTTTCACACGGGTTAACTTATCTTCTGCACAAACAGTTGAGCTGATAGACGCCAAACTGATCTGCTTCCAAGCTGTCACTAAGTCGGATATTAGTCTGTACTGCTTCACTCGCACTCTGATCAGGCATACTTGCTTATCCATACCTGATCTCACAAAAGTTTTAGAAGTCTATTCACCCCCCCCCTCTAGACTTCTACCCTTAAAAAACCCTTTCGGGACCTACAAGTGGTATTAGAGCAGTGGCCACTGGCTTTGAGTATCATCGATTCTTGAGGAAGAATCTTTGTGGTCACTTGAACTGATCTTGAAAATTCCATTTTTAAAACTCATTATCTTCAAACTCACGTAAGCATGGATAACAGTTCTGGAATGAATCATGATCTGCCCAAGTTCTCTGTCGATGATTACGCCGACTGGTCTCTCGACATGAGTGACCATCTGGGAGTCATCAGCAACAGAATGATGGAGATTCTTGAGATAGGACCAATCATCATCTATCACTATAATCCAGCTGAAGGAGGAGATCCTATGCAACCAGTTGGAGCAAGAATCAGAAAGAGTCCTTCGCTGATGGACGCAGAAGAGAGGAAATTATCCAACCTGGATACAGTGGCCAGACATTTGATCATGAAGACGGTGGACTCTACCACACTTGAGAAGTTCAAGTATTTGAAGACTGCTAAGGAAGTATGGGATACCCTTGCTGAAATCTACAAAGGTAATGATCTGATTAAGGATAGCAGATTGCAAGCTGAACTGGTAAACTTCGAGAAATTGAAGATGTTACCAAATGAGACGATTGATCAGCTTGATGGAAGAATTACTTGAGGAGTCAACAAACTGCGTGATTTAGGCCGAGTAATGTTAGATAAGGATATCAACTACAAGATTCTGAGATCACTGACAAAGAAATGGGATACTAAAGTAACAGTGATCAAAGATTGTCAAGATATTGGAACCATGAAGCCGAATGATCTGTTCTTCAGTTTGAAAGCGCATGAATTTGATCTGATTGAGAGAAGCAGAGAATTAGATGATTTCCCTTCTGAAGCTACCACAAACTCTACAAAAAATGTTGCATTTCAGGCAACCAGTAGCAGTTCACGATCTGTTGAACCAATGGGAAACATCATTAGCAAAGATGAACAAATTGCTCTGCTGACCAGAAAGCTTGAACGATCGAACGTTCAAATGGGAAAGTACAGAAAGTTCTACAAAGAATATAGACAAAGCAGAGGAAGAGATAGGAGGTCAACTAACAGATCACCAGAAAGAGATCATTCTGATGGCAGAAGAGACGATCGGAGAGATGACCGAAGAGATAATAGAAAGGATGATCGAAGGGATGATCGTAAAGGAGACAGACGTGGTGACAAATTAGAAAGGAGAAGTTCTGATTACAAGCAAGGTGGAAAGTCACCTGACAGAAATTATCGAAGAAATGATTCACCTAACAGAAGAGGATCTGGAGAATCTGGAACTTGTTTCAACTGTCACAACCAGGTCACTACAACACAGACTGCCCCGACCTGACCCCTAAAGAAAGAGAAGAGAAGCGAAACAGAAGAGATCAACGATACAGAGATAAAAAAGCTATGATAGCAGACAAGTCTGGTATTGATAACTCTTATCTGCCATCAGATGACTCTGGATACTCATCTGTTGAAGATTTCTGTCTGATAACCAACACTGACGATGTCAACGATTTGAACTTCTCATCTGATGATGACATCTGTCTGATGGCCAGAGAAGCTGACCAATTTGAGGTAATCTCTAAACCTTCTGTGGTTTCCTGTTCCACACCTGTTGTGCTGAGCACATCTGCTGGAGAGATTAACCTGCAGGTCTACAATGACCAATTGCTTGATGATCTCTCTAATGCAATAAATACTTATACAAGAGTGGAAGTTGAGAATGATAACCTAAGGGCAGAGAATGTCCGGCTTGTTAAAGAATGTAACGAGAGTATAACTGCTGAACAGAAATTGATTGAAACTGTTCAGAAGATGACCATAGAACTGGATGTTCTAAAAGTTGGCTCTTCTGATCAGGGAAGATTGATTAATGAACAACAAACTACCAATCTTAATCAAGCAGGAGATCTCAAAGTCCTTCAGGCTAAATTTGATGAACTCTTCAGAATGCATGAGAATCTAAAAGCCATTGAGGATAGTTTGCGTAAGAAAATAGAGGATTTCACTAAATCATCTAAAACTATTCAAAATCTGAGCAACTATTTTCGTGCGCCAACTGATAAGAAGGGCATTGGGTATCAGAACCCTTCGGGAACCTCAAAAGTCCAGTCTGGTTCACATCAGAAAAGTGTAACCAAACGAGTTTCTGATAAAGATACATATTATGTCAAATCTGTATTTGATAAGGGAAAAGGACCAGTTGATCAAGCAAGGTGAGTGTCAGATCAGAAAGGGAACATAAATGGACCCCAACTGATCAGACACCAGCCGAGGAATCAACAGAAGAATCCTATTCTTCTGAAGAGACCTCAGCCCAATCAGCAGAGTAGGCCTCAGCCTGGACCATCTCGTAAGGGACAGTCCCAACTGAAGTCAACTCAGTCGAAGCTGCCTAACGAGCAAGCTAAAGGTAAACTGATCAAGCCATCTGTGCAGAAAAGATACGAATCTTCTGATGGTAGCAGTCGTACCTACCCTTATAATCAGAAACCTAGGACTACTGCACATGAGCCCCACTGGATTAAAAGAAGACCAGTAAACAAGAAAAATCCCAAGTCTTCTGATTCATCCAAGACTCACACTAATAATCATACTGATCAAAACGCACATGATGAGATGTATGATTATGTAGATGCAAATGAGAGACAAATAAGACCTTCTGATCTTGATGATTATAATAGAAATTCCTTGTTTGTCTGGATCCCGAAAGGCACAGCTAACCCCCCAGGACCCAATTCTACTGGGGTACCTAAAATCTGATTTGCTCGTAGGTTCGCTTGGGATTGGCCAATAAAAGAGGTGTACATGCAACTATCTGGTACATTGATAGTGGATGCTCAAGGGACATGACTGGAAGTCAACATCTCCTCAGCAATTACATTGAGAAATCAGGCCCACGAGTTCTCTTTGAAGACGATAACTTTGGTTTTACCAGAGGAGTTGGAACCTTAGTGAATGATGATGTACATGTTACAGGTGTTTCGTATGTTGATGGCTTAAGGCACAACCTGTTATCTGTATTACAATTCTATGACAACGGTTTTAGTGTTGAGTTCTTGACAGATAGATGCACAATCAGAAATCGAGTTACTCAGTAGATCTTGCTAACTGGCCCCAGAAAAGGAACCATCTACACTGCAGATTGGGACAATTGTCCAAGAAATGCATGCTTGATTGTTAAGAGTGCCAAAAGCACCAGCTGGCTCTGGCACAAGAGAATGAGTCATCTGAACTTTAAAACTCTTAACAAGATAGCAAGGATGTCCTTGGTTGTAGGTCTCCCGAATGAAGTTTTCTCTAAGGATCAGACATGTGCCGCATGTCAGAAGGGAAAGCAATTCAAGGCTTCATTCAAAGGGATTCCTTCTCCTCCATCCAGCAGAGTATTGCAAGTGCTCCATATGGATTTATTTGGACCAGTTACGCCTCTTAGTTTCAGTGGACGCAAATACACTTTGGGTGTTGTGGATGATTACTCCAAATTCACCTAGGTTGTATTCTTGTATAAGAAGAATGAAACTACAACAAAGCTACCTAAACTTCTCAAGAAGATTCAAAATGAAAAGGGTCTCAGCATAGTGAAAATCAGATCAGATAAAGGTACAAAATTCTTGAACCAGTTTATATCTGATTTTTGCTCTGAGTTTGATATACAACATGAGACATCAGCTGCCAGATCACAACAACAAAATGGCGTAGCAGAAAGGAGAAACAGAACACTCAAAGAAGCTGCTCACACCATGTTAGCTGAACATGCAACACCAAATCGTTTCTGGGCAGAAGCAATCAACACTGCATGTCATACCCAGAACAAATGTTCTCTGACTAAGATTCACTTCAAAACACCTTATGAACTATGGAAGGGTAGAAAACCTCGAGTTTCCTAATTTCATGTGTTCGGGTGCAAAGTGTTTCATTCACAACAATGGGAAGAGTCAGCTGAGAACTTTCGATGCTAAGTCAGATGAGGGTATATTCTTAGGATATTTCTCAACCAGCAAAGCATTTAGGGTTTTCAACAAATGAACCCTAGTTGTGGAAGAGACATCTCATGTGGTCTTTGATGAGTCAACATCTGATCAGGAGAAATCTGCCACAGAACAAACCGTACCTGATGAACCAGAAACACTGAAAATGGATCAGTTGAAGCTCAAAGGAAAGGATTCAAAACACATCACTGTGTATATTCCCAACTTTGACCTTGATGATTCACCAGGTCAGTCAGACCCTAAGGTACATACAACTGTCAATGAAGAAGCTGGTACAGTTGAGACAGTAACAACTGAACCATCCAGTTCAGGGGGAACACCTGATAACCAGGCAGATATGTAGCAACCTGAGATGATTCAAACATCTGCTGAAATCTGTCCCTGTTAGGTAGACCCAACTAATGTCCCTATACAAGTTTCTAGTGATTCTATTGCAGATAATGATGATGAAGAAGATCTCCAAGATGAAGCTACTCAAGCAAAGAAAATCTGGTTAAGAGATCATCCAACTGATCAGATTATAGGAGATCCAAGCAATAGGGTTCAGACTAGACATCAGATTGATGAGAGTGCTATGTACTGCTGTTATCTATCTCTCAAGGAATCTCTAACCATTGAAGAAGCACTTCAAGATGCAAGCTGGATTCTAGCCATGCAAGAGGAACTAGAGCAGTTTGAGAGGAATCAAGTTTGGGAACTTGTAGACAGACCAACTCACCAAGATGTTATTGGAACCATATGGGTCTTCAAGAACAAGAAAGATGATCACAATGGGTACTCACAATCAGAAGGGATTGATTATGATGAGACCTATGCACCTGTTGCTCGCTTAGAAGCCATTCGGCTATTTCTGGCTTATGCTGCTCAATTGGGATTCATTGTGTATCAGATGGACGTAAAGAGTGCATTTTTAAACGGAATACTGGCAGAAGATGTGTATGTTGAACAACCTCCTGGCTTTGAATTGAATAACCAGGTATACCGTTTAAAGAAGGGTCTTTATTGCCTGAAACAGGCTTCCAGAGCTTGGTATGATACACTGTCCCAGTTCTTGGAAGAAAATGGTTTCACTAAGGGACTGATTGATAGGACCTTGTTCAGAATAGAAGATGGTGTTGATATTCTGATGGTTCAGATCTATGTGGATGATATTATCTTTAGATCTCCCAACAAGAACTTATGTGATAAGTTTAGCAAATTGATGCAAGGGAAATTCGAGATGTCCATGATGGGTCAGATGAACTACTTTCTAGGTCTTCAAGTTAAGCAAGCTCATACTGGGATCTTCATCTGTCAGGACAAGTATACAAGGAATATTTTGGCTAAGTATGGAATCCAGAATTGCAAAGCTGCAAAGATTCCAATGATGACTCCCTTCAAGATGGATCCAGATGAGAATGGTCAGAAAACTAACCAGAAGGACTATAGGGCTTTGATTGGATCCTTATTATACCTTACTGCCAGTAGACCAGATATAACCTTCGCAGTAGGTGTATGTGCCAGATTTCAGGCAAATCCAAAACAGAGTCACCTGATAGCAGCTAAGCAGATTCTTAAGTATCTGAAGGGAACTGTGAACCTTGGTTTATGGTACCCTGCAGATGATAATCTAGAGCTTACTGGGTACTCTGATTCTGATTATGGAGGTTGTAGGATAGACAGAAAATCAACCTCAGGTACATGTCAGCTTCTGGGAAGTAAACTGGTCTCTTGGTTTTCAAAGAAACAGACATCTGTTCCACATCTACTACTAAAGCAGAATATATGGCCGCAGGAAGCTGTTGCTCCCAACTGCTCTGGCTTTGTCAGCAGCTAAGGGATTATAACATTATAGCTACGAATGTGCCTGTCTTCTGCGACCGTAATAGTGCGATTGCAATCACTCAGAACCTAGTTCTGCATATAAGATGCAAGCATGTGGATATCAGACATCACTTTATCAGAGACCATGTGGAAAAGAAGAACATCAGAATGGAAAAGATTCATACTGATAAGCAGAAAGCTGATATTTTAACCAAGCCTTTAGTTGAAGTCAAATTTAGAGAACTATGCAATGAGCTAGGGCTTCTGGATCTTGGAGAAGATGCACCAGAATACTTCGGTGGCTTAATCTCCAATACCAGTTGGTTACATACCTGACCAAGTAAGAGGGTCAGTTAAAGAAGAGAACTTCAACTGATCAGATAGGATCAGTTGGGTACTGATCAGAAAGGAATATCAGTTGAAGGGGGAACTTCGACTGACTAAGGGTTTTTAGATCAGAAGGAATCTGATCTGAGGGATAAAACATTGTTGGGAAAATTTGCTAAGGCTTAGGCTACACAGTAAGGTCAACAAGAATCAGATTAGTCAGACTCGAAAAATGTGGTAACTGATTGATTACGATATCAGTCAGTCAGATACGTTTTCTGATTCCGTTTACCTAATTTCAATCACCTGATATGTGTTATCTGATTTAATTACTCATATGAGCTTATCCATATCTGTGTGATAGTTGTTGTGCACATTACTTTATGACATCATGCCTGCAAGCATTAAATGCGGACGTGGGATTTATGTATTAAATGCATTAATTGCTAGTTTTTAAGTCCAAAAGTTTGCCGCTTTTAATTCTCAACCGCACGATCAAGTAACTTTTCAACCGCTTAATCTTGTCCATCCGATTTAAAACACGGATACTCAAGTATGCAAAAATAATCGTGCAAAATGTTTTCCCTCCTAACTATTTAAACCCTAAAACTAGTCTGAAATAAACCTTTCATTTTTCTTACTCTCAAACTTTCAGATTAGAAAATTTTCATTACCGAAAACTTACGAAATACTCTTCAAAAGCAATTAAAAATTGTGAAATTACTTAATCTTCAAATTGTTGGAATTTAGAGGCACGTAATCACGTAAAACATGCGCGGAAAGATAGTTCACCAACAACGAACACATAATTGCATACAACGATTACAATAACCGTAACGAGTAAACTTACAGTAGCTGTAGAGCAGATTCCTCTACTATGGTATCCACGTAATTCCCTTCAACAGATCTGCACGGATTTGCCAGTGTTGAATCTTGAGTCGAATCAGCTAGGAAAATCCAACTCTCAACTAAAGGTAATTAGTATTCCCAACTATTATTCAACTCAAGTACGCACACTCTCAACATATCTTCTACAGTCTTAATCGTTCTCTTTGATTGCCCATCAGATTATGGGTGATAAGATGTAGTGAAGTTCAACTTAGTCCCCATAGCTTTCTGTAAGCTCTTCCAAAATCCTGACGTAAACCGTGTATCTCTATCGGACACAATCGAAATTGGTACTCCATGTTACCTCACTATCTCCCAGATATAGGTCTGTGCATACTGCTCCATCTCAAAAGTAGTCTTCACCGGAAGAAAATGTGCAGATTTGGTTAAACGATCCACAATAACCCAAACTGCATTGTTTCCTCTAACTGTTCTTGGCAGTCCCGTAATGAAATCCATCGTTATGTGTTCCCACTTCCACTCTGGAATCTTAAGTGGTTATAGTAATCTAGGGGGACGTTGATGTTCCGCTTTTACTCGCTGACAAATCAAACACCTTTCCACGAACTTAGCAATGTCCTTCTTCATTCCACTCCACCAAAATATTTTTCATAAGTCATGGTACATCTTTGTACTACCCGGATGAGCAACATAAGGTGTATTATGTGCTTCCTCAAATATTATCATTCTAATCTCAACATCTCCCGACACACAAATTCCTCCTTCATAATACAAAGCTCCATCATCAGCCACTGCAAAACTTTTATCTTCCCCTTTGATAGTACGCTCCTTCGTCTTTCGCAATCCTTGGACTGCTCCTTCTTAATCGTGTCCCTCAACCTTGGTTGGACTACCAAGTTTGCTAAAATTGTAACACTTCTTGGTGTCGACACCATCTCGATCTTCATTTCCACAAACTCCTTTATCAACTGTTCTTGCTCGGTCAACATACTTAACTCGCCTCTGGTCTTCCGACTAAGGGCATCGGCTACCACATTAGCTTTACATGGATGGTAATGTATGGTACAATCATAATCCTTCACTAGCTTTAGTCCGACGCTACAATTCAGTAATTTTTTTTATTGAATGTGTATGATTTCATGCTTTGTATATATGCGTTATTAGTTTATGAGAGTGAATACGTAGTTGGGATGTGAGACAAATTTCAAGATTAGTGGGTTCTTACCCTTAGAATAGACGATGGTACGATTGATGCAGACTGCTCGAAATTCCATGAGTGGACAACAAATGATTCGGATGGCAGCAATGAGAAGGTATCGCAACTACTCGATGGTAGAGGGAGATTCTATTGGTATGCACATATCCCGAATGATGGATATGTGGAAGGAGGTTAGGAACTATCCGCATGAGGTTATTTCTTAATTAATTAGGTTACTTTGTCACTTTTGGATATTCATGTGAGTGTTAGTATTACTTGGCTACACTTATCTCTTGTAGGCTTAGTTTTCACGATAGGTTGGTATAGTAACTGATTCCAATTGTGTGCATTAATAGAGCAGTATCTTTAAGCCTTTTTCACCCATGTGACCCAGTCTATTATGCCATGAACTAGTATCATTCCAACTTGTTGGGAAATATGTAACTTAGTTTTGATGGAAGTTCCAAAACAGGTTGTAATAGGACCAGTCAGACCTGTTAGCTGACTGATGACTTATAATCAGATTAAGATGACCAGCTGAAATGTATAGATAGCTGAAGTAAAAGATAGGTCACATATTGAGGGGGAACTCAATATGTATAGGTCAGGTCGATGTATCAGATGACCCAGATAAGGTCAGATGATCAGAAGACTAAGCGCAAATCAGAAGACAAGAAGTCAGAAGATCAGGTGAAGACAAGAAGACATCAAGACTCGGGATGAACACGAAGACTCATATGAAGTCAAGACTCGGCTAAACATCAAGACTCGGATGAACTCGAAGACTCGGATAATCCACGAAGACTCAAGAATAAACTCAAGACTCAAAGATCGATTGAATACACTGAGGCTTAGAGACACCTGAAGATCAAAAGACATGAAGACCTACATTCAGCAGAGTCTGCATATTGAAGCTAAGACAATGTGCATCTGAAGACTCAATCACGGTAGACTGATCAGTTACCTGATCAAGTCAGCTCACACCTGGTGACAATCAAAAAGATACACCAGACAAGTGAATCTTCTACAAAAGGAATATCAATCGTCTAACGGACAAATTCCTTAAGTACCGCCTCGCGAAGCCAAGAAAAAAGCGACACGTGTACAAAAAGAGCTGACATTGCGGGATATGACGCTGCGGACAAAATGGCTCTAATGATGCCTACAGCCACGCCGATAATCGGAGCACGTCACAATCATATCTTACAACCTACCTAATATAGCCCGAAATTCAAATTGCTCTCCAACGGCTCTTTGATTTCGAGGTCTATAAAATGGGATCGATCTTCATTTTGAAGAAAAGGACCAACAGAGATAAAATGCAAGAACCAACCAGTGAGAACAAGCAAAAGAAGCTAAAGCTACAACAAAATTTTCGTTCAAAGAACACTACATTTGAAGACTATTCTTAGAGTGTTCATCCCATTAGTTCTTAGCAAGAAATCCTATCCACTAGCATTTTGGCTACCTAAAGCATCAGGATTGATTTCCAGTTGGAACCCTCAATCATTCTTTACCCAAACGCAAGTTAGGTTAAGTCTGTAGAGTGCGAACTCATTAAACATCTCAGCTATCCTTTTTAAGGATATAAGTCCCGCTGGTTATGTTTGTAGAGTGGGAACTCGATAAACATCTCGGCCATCCTGAAAAGGATATAAGTCCCATAGGTTAAGCTTGAGTGGGAACTCGGTAAACATCTCGGCCATCCTGAAAAGGATATAAGTCCCGCAGGTTAAGTTTGTCGGTAAATGTTTGTCGGTAAGAGTGGACGTAGGACGGGTTTCGTCTGAACCACTATAAAAAGTCTTGTGTGCATTTACCTGCTTTCTTATTGCTTTACACAAGTCACACAACTGAGTTTTAAACAGCATACATAATCTAAGTTAAGCTCAGTCTGCACCAAGCAACTGATCTGATTAGATTGACACCTTAGTCAACTGGTTGAAAACTGACTTCAGAATCAGATTGATAAAACTGGTTTTTCACACGGGTAAAAACAAGCTTACGCACCATTCAGTTAAACTGACAGATATCAAGCTGATCTGCCTTCAGGCACTCAGTAAGATTGAACATCAGTCTAAACTAATACACTAGCACTCTGATCGGGTAATCTGCAGTTCACACCTGATCCGCACGAAAAGTTTTTGAAGTCTATTCACCCCTCCCCTCTAGACTTCCACCCTCACAAAACCAGTTCGAGACCTACACAACTCATGACCACCTCAGCTGAACCAACAATTGTTTTACCCTTAACCTTTTCACCCTTCATAATTGTTCTTTCTCCCTTAGTTACTAGTATGATGTCGTTTTTTGTTTTGAACTCATATTCTAGAGCATTAAGTGACCCAAGATAAATTACAATTTCTCTTAAGATCTGGAACAAACCTCACAATTGGTAGGATCTTGTGTTTCCCATAAATATATTTTATCCTCACTGATCATTCCCCTTTGACTTGACAACGTTTATTATTTCCAAGCAGTACCATGCCCCAATCAGATTTCTTTAGATCAAGAAACCATTGCTATATGGGACACATGTGGAAAAAGCAACCAGAATCCAGTACACACTCTTGATTTAGCTTATCATTTGTTACGGCTAAGGCCTCTGAACTTTCATAACCACCTTCAAGATAATTTTTCTTCAGATGTCCCACTTTATGTCACTTGAAACATTTTATTTTCTCAACAAAGTCTCCAAATTGTTTATGATCATCCGGATTTTGTCTCCCTCTATTTTTCTTGTTCTGGGATTTCTTGTTTCCAACATTGAATTTGACATTTAGACCCTCATCTTGGTTTTGAAACTTCTTCTCTCCCAAAGAGCGGTTAAGACTCTTGGCCTTTAGAGCTATTTGAATTTTTTCAAAAGTCATTTTTGACTGCCTTCCAAACAGTAAGGTATCTTTGAAACTTTCCAAACTCTTTTGCAATGCATTGAGTAATTAGGGTTTTGTTCTCATCTTCAAGTTCCACATCCAACTTTCTAGATCATCAACTGCTTGATTGAATTCATCAATCTGACCTCCAAGATACTTATCATTTGTCATCTTGTATGACATTAATTTCTATTTCATGAATAACCGATCAGATTTTATCAAGTGTAAGCTATCAAGTTTTTTCCACACAACCGCGACTTTTGTCTCCCTTGCGACCTCTCTCAACACTTTACCACCAAGGCATATGATAGCAGTGCTATGTGGTTTCTCTAGCATTTCTGCTTTCTTGGCCCTATCAGTTTCAGAGGTTGTTTCCTCCAATGGTTTGGCCCCAAGCCAACCACGTCTTAATCAAGTGTCTCGAAAAAAAAGTATCATTTATGATACCTAAAGAGGACGAATTCACTTTATTTGGAGGTGAAACCCAAGTTGATGCCTTAGGTTAGATCCATAATGAAGGCGTCTATGTTAATAAAGAGAGAAGGCATCCGAGCCTACTTGGTGACTGTGACAGACTCCAAGCCTTCGAATCTAACTTTGGATGATGTGCCGATAGTGAGAAAATATAAGGATGTTTTCCCTGAAGACTTGTCGGGTTTACCTCCGAATCGACAAGTGGATTTTACCATAGACCGTCTCCCTGGAGCTGCACCCGTGTCAAAAGCACCTTTCAGAAAAGCGCCAAGGGAACTACAAGAGTTGAAAGTTCAACTGCAAGAGATTCTTGATAAAGGATTCGTACAACCTAGTGTCTCACCATGGGGGGCCCCAGTGATGTTTGTTAAGAAAAAGGATGGAATTTTTCGAATGTGCATTGACTATGAATAAATACCCGCTCCCACAGATCGAGGATCTCTTCGACCAACTTAGAGGGTCAAGTGTATTCTCCAAGATCGACTTGCGTTCGGGTTATCACCATGTGAAAATCAAGGAAAGAGATATATCCAAGACTGTCTTTCGACTGTGATATGGACATTACAAATTTGTGGTCATGCCCTTCGGGCTTAATAATGCACCCGCAATATTCATGGACCTGATGAACCGAGTTTTCCATCCATTTTTGGATAGATTCGTGATTGTTTTTATCAATGACATATTGGTCTACTCTCGTGATAGGAGACAACACGAGGAGCACCTAAGGATCACCTTGGAAACTCTTCGGAAAGAGAGGTTTTTCACCAAGTTTAAAAAGTGTGAGATTTGGTTGGATAAGGTTGTTTTTCTTGGCCACATCGTGTCAACTAAATACATTGAAGTAGACCCGGCCAGGTGGATGCAGTTATTAGTTGGAGGACACTAACTAATGTAAGCGAGGTTCAAAATTTTCTCGGTTTAGCTAGAATATCTTCTGGATTCTTGTTTGGAGCCCTAGATCTCCGTTTATCTCCGGTGGAAGTTGGACGGATGCCCTAGTAGGCGGACTGACTTCTTTTTATCATAATAATCTGTACATATTTCCATAAAATTATGTTCTTGGTCTCCTTAAAAATCTTATTTTAATATATTTCCAGAACATCTTCTGGATTCTCGTTTGGAGCCCTAGAACTCCGGTTATCTCTGGTGGAAGTTGGAGGGATTCCCTTGTAGGCGGACTGACTTCTTTTTATCATAATAATCTGTACATATTTCTAAAAATTATGTTCTTGGTCTCCTTAGAAAGATTATTTCAGTATCTTTCCAAAACATCTTCTGGATTCTCATTTGAAGCGGTAGAACTCTGGTTATCTCCGGTGGAAGTTGGAGGGATGCCTTAGAACACGGACTAACTTCTATATGTCATAACCTCTTGCTCGGTTATTCAAATCTTGTGATTCTGGTCTCGTTGGAAATCTGATTTCAATGGCTTTCCATAACATGTTTTTATCCTTAAATCAGAGTTATAGAAGTCAAGTTAATGTATCAAAAGTCCTAGAAATAATATAAATGTCCTCAAACGTAAAATAAACGTAAAATGCTCATTTCTTATCCGTTTTTAACGAAATCAGTGGCTAATTGACCCAAATTCCAAAAGTTACAGTTTTTCATCAAATTAATTGGACTTTCAGTTTTAGAAATATCAAGAAAGCCTTTAAAGCCCTGTGATTTTGCATTCTTTACAAATCCTAGACCTTTTTGTGAATCACTTATCTACCAATTTATAATACACTTAATTGTGAACTTACACCATTAGTTTAATGTTTTTATTAGTGAGAACTAAGGGGTAGAATTTCTTGATTGTAGGACTTGAGAATCACGAAGTAGGAAAGAGCTTGGGACTAGGAGGAAACGATACCGCCTAGCTCGTACAACCTACCAGGTGGGGTAACTCTCAGTGGATCTTATAATGTCTACTTGTATGCTTTACAATTTATTGCCTTAATTGTCTTACATGAGAGTTTGCAATGAATACCACAGGTGAAGATGCATGTTATGATTATTTGCATAAATGTATGTTCGAACATGAAGATGAGTATTATGATTGATTTATATGAATGCAAATTTGAAAGTGTAAGAAATATGGTCAAGACCGTACAAGATGTATGTTATATGGATAATACCGTTATAGATATGATAAGATCACGGGTAACACCGTACAAGATTTGATCGAAAGATCATTTTCTGGTAGCTCCCGAACAAGATGCTCGAGCGGGGTAAGGCGTGCCCCAACAAGATTTATGTGCTCTTATGTGCAACTTATATTAAGTATACAATAGATATGGACGTATAGGATGAAGTTGAACGTGTCATGTGATTTGTTATATGATTGCTGGTTTCTTGAAACCCGTACTACAAAGTTGTGAGTATGTGATCCTAATGTTATGAATAAGATTAAGAGACATATTTTCTTTACGATGATATGTGGTGATTAATGTACTTGATTGTTATTTCAATGATTTGTATGGTAATTGAGTGGGCATTCGAGTGAACCCACAGGGTGTTTTTCCGAACACTCACCCCTTCCCTTTTCAGGTTGAAATGCGTAAGAGGAATGAAGGTAGACGTGAACTCTTGGACTCGAAAGTGAAAAGCTTTTTCATTTATGGAAATTAAACAGCAGCCTTATTTTGACAAGTTAACATTAGAGTTGTTTTGTTGTGATGCAAACTTTTACAACTCTTCAATTTACCTTCTTTTCCGCTGCTACTTATTTAAGATTGTTCTTGGTTTTGGTGGTGATCACACATAACCTTATGAAGTACATTACTTTTGTTATAACTTTATGAAGTACATTACTTTTGTTGATTGGTTCTTTTTATAAAAAAATACTAGTTTCTTTCTTAAAAAATTTGATATCGTTACAGTGTGGTATCAGAGCGGGTCTACCTTTCTGGAGACTTGCTCGCTAGTATCTTTTAATTAAAAAAAAAGAAAAAAAATCCTTCTAAATGTTACGCACTTCGAGAGAGACTCACTTCCAGCTTCAGTCCGACGCTACAATTCAGTATTTTTTTTATTGAATGTGTATGATTTCATGTTTTGTATATATGCGTTATTAGTTTATGAGAGTGAATACGTAGTTGGGATGTGAGACAAATTTCAAGATTAGTGGGTTCTTACCCTTAGAATAGACGATGGTACGATTGATGCAGACTGCTCGAAATTCCATGAGTGGACAACAAATGATTCGGATGGCGGCAATGAGAAGGTATCACAACTACTCGATGGCAGAGGGAGATTCTATTGGTATGCACATATCCCGAATGATGGATATGTGGAAGGAGGTTAGGAACTACCCGCGTGAGGATATTTCTTAATTAATTGTGTTACTTTGTCACTTTTGGATATTCATGTGAGTGTTAGTATTACTTGGCTACACTTATCTCTTGTAGGCTTAGTTTTCACGATAGGTTGGTATAGTAACTGATTCCAATTGTGTTCATTAATAAAGCAGTATCTTTAAGCCTTTTTCACCCATGTGACCCAGTCTCTTATGCCATGAACTAGTATCATTCCCACTCATGACCACCTCAGTTGAACCAACAATTGTTTTACCCTTAACCTTTTCACCCTTCATAATTGTTCTTTTCCCTTAGTTACTAGTATGATGTCGTTTTTAGTTTTGAAGTCATATCCTAGAGCATTAAGTGACCCAAGATAAATTACAATTTCTCTTAAGATCTGGAACAAACCTCACAATTGGTAGGATCTTGTGTTTCCCATAAATATATTTTATCCTCACTGATCATTCCCCTTTGACTTGACATCGTTCATTATTTCCAAGCAGTACCATGCCCCAATCAGATTTCTTAAAATCAAGAAACCATTGCTCTATGGGACACATGTGGAAAAAGCAACTAGAATCCAGTACACACTCTTGATTTAGCTTATCATTTGTTACGGCTAAGGCCTCTGAACTTTCATAACCACCTTCAAGATAATTTTTCTTCAGATGTCCCACTTTATGTCACTTGAAACATTTTATTTTCTCAACAAAGTCTCAAAATTGTTTATGATCATCCAAATTTTGCCTCCCTCTATTTTTCTTGTTCTGGGATTTCTTGTTTCCAACATTGAATTTGACATTTAGACCCTCACCTTGGTTTTGAGACTTTTTCTCTCCCAAAGAGCTGTTAAGACTCATGGTCTTTAGAGCTATTTGAATTTTCTCAAAAGTCATTTTTGACTGCCTTCCAAACAGTATGGTATCTTTGAAACTTTCCAAACTCTTTTGTAATGCATTGAGTAATTAGGGTTTTGTCCTCATCTTCAAGTTCCACATCCAACTTTCAAGATCATCAACTGCTTGATTGAATTCATCAATCTGACCTCCAAGAGACTTATAATTTGTCATCTTGTATGACATTAATTTCTATTTCATGAATAACCGATCAGATTTTATCTAGTGTAAGTTATCCAGTTTTCTCCACACATCCGCGACTTTTGTCTCCCTTGCGACCTCTCTCAACACTTTACCACCAAGGCATAGGATAACTGTGCTATGTGGTTTCTCTAGCATTTCTGATTTCTTGACCCTATCAGTTTCAGAGGTTGTTTCCTCCAATGGTTTGGCCCCAAGCCAACAACGTCTTAATAAAGTGTCACGAAAAAAAAGTATCATTTATGATCCCTAGGGAGGACGAATTCACTTTCTTTGGAGGTGAAACCCGAGTTGATGCCTTAGGTTAGATCCATAATGAAGGCATCTATGTTAATAAAGAGAGAAGGCATCCGAGCCTACTTGGTGACTGTGACAGACTCCAAGCCTTCGAATCTAACTTTGGATGATGTGCCGATAGTGAGGGAATATAAGGATGTTTTCCCTGAAGACTTGTCGGGTTTACATCCGAATCGACAAGTGGAGTTTACCATAGGCCGTCTCCCTGGAGCTGAACCCGTGTCAAAAGCACTTTTCAGAAAAGCGCCAAGGGAATTACAAGAGTTGAAAGTTCAACCGCAAGAGCTTCTTGATAAAGGATGGAACCTAGTGTCTCACCATGGGGGGCCCCAGTGATGTTGGTTAAGAAAAAGGATGGAATTTTTCGAATGTGCATTGATTATGAATAAATACCCGCTCCCACAGATCAAGGATCTCTTCGACCAACTTAGAGGGTCAAGTGTATTCTCCAAGATCGACTTGCGTTCGGGTTATCACCAGGTGAAAATCAAGGAAAGAGATATATCCAAGAATGTCTTTCGAACGTGATATGGACATTACGAATTTTTGGTCATGCCCTTCGGGCTTAATAATGCACCCGCAATATTCATGGACCTGATGAACTGGGTTTTCCATCCATTTTTGGATAGATTCGTGATTGTTTTTATCAACGACATATTGGTCTACTCTCGTGATAGGAGACAACACGAGGAGCACCTAAGGATCACCTTGGAAACTCTTCGGAAAGAGAGGTTGTTCACCAAGTTTAAAAAGTGTGAGTTTTGGTTGGATAAGGTTGTTTTTCTTGGCCACATCGTGTCAACTAAAGACATTGTAGTAGACCCGGTCAAGTGGATGCAGTTAGTAGCAGGAGGACACTAACTAATGTAAGCGAGGTTCAAAATTTTCTCGGTTTAGCAGGGTACTGGTTCATAAAAAATTTTGCAAAAATTGCAATACCCCTAACTCATCTTATGAAAAGAGAGTGAGCTTTCAATGGAAAGAAAAGTGCGAGAACAACTTCCAAGAGCTCAAAAATAAGCTAATTTCAGCACCTGTCCTAGCTATACCCGATGGTACCGAGGGATTTGTCATCTATAGCGACACATCTAAACTTGGACTTGGTTGTGTTCTGATGCAACACAGGAGAGTCATAGCCTATGCCTAAAGACAATGAAAGAGTCATGAGAAAAATTATCCGACTAATGATTTGGAACTTGCTGCTGTTGCTCATGCTTTGAAGATATTGCGTCACTACCTTTATGGTGGAAATTGTGAGATCTATACTGATCATAAGAGCCTCAAGTACTTGTTTGAACAAAAAGAGTTGAACATGAGGCAGAGGAGGTGGTTAGAATTAGTTCAGGATTATGATTGCGCCATCTTGTATCACCCCGGAAAGGCTAATGTGGTCGCCGATGCCCTAAGTCGAAAGGGAAATGTGGCATGCATGTTGACTTCTCAAGAGAAACTGATAAATGAGTTTAGCAAGTTGAATTTGGAAGTTGTATTGCCACCTGCAAGCACTATGGCCATCATAACAACTTTTGTAACGAAGCCTACTTTACGAGGAAGGATTATTGAAGCCTAGAATAGAGATGCATTTTTAGAGAAGTGGAGGGATAAAGTCGTAAGTTGTGCCACAAAGGATTTTGCCATAGAAACTTATGAAGCACTCTATGGGAGAAAATGTAGGTCACCATTATATTGGGATGAGGTTGGAGAAAGAAGGATCTTAGGCCCAAAAATAATTGAAAGAACAGTCGAAGCTATTAATAAAATTAGAGCAAGGATCAAGACGGCTCAAGATAGACAAAAATCTTACGCTGACCAAAGACGAAAAGACTTGGAATTCACAGTTGAAGAAAAGGTGTTCCTCAAGGTGTCACCTGTTATAGGTGTTGTTCGATTTGGCAAAAAGGGGAAGCTACAACCCAGATTCATCGGACCGTACGAAATTTTAGAACGCGTCAGGGAAGTTGCTTATCGCCTTGCTCTACCACCCGATCTATCTGGGGTGCACAATGTGTTCCATGTTTCCATGTTGAGAAAGTACGTGTTTGATGCGAGTCATGTAATCCATCATGAAGGGCTTGAAGTCCAAAAGGACTTGTCCTATGCAGAGACACCAATCGCAGTACTAGAACGCAAGACGAAAAAGCTTCGTAACAGCGAGATCCGTCTAGTTAAAATTCTTTGGAACCATCATGATAAGGATGAGTCTACTTGGGAGCTTGAGAGTGAGATTCTAGAAAAGTACCCCAACCTAACGCAACTTGGTACGTGTTTACCGTTTTAATTTCGAGGACGAAATTTCTTGAAGGGGGGTAGGGTGTAATATCACGAAAATTCAAAAAGTTTCCTAAATTTATTTTTTTGTGAAATTTATGTGATTTATTTATTTAAGGTGTGCAATTATATGATTATCATCCTTAAATTATTTATTCTTAGATTTTATTAAAGTTCATGTTTATAGATGAGAATACTTTATTGGGCTTTTCATAAAATAATAAGAATAAGGATCAAGTTAAGTGGAAAGAAATGCCCAATTTACAAATAAGAAGACAAGGGCTCCTAGGGCCCAATTTAGTGGAAACCCTAGTCTTGAAGGATTTTATAAATATGCAATTTCAGCCCTTGTGCACAAATTTGGCACTTCATTTTTTTAAGGTAACACTCTCTACACACATTACACACACAGACACTACACCACCGAACTTAAACTGAATTTCGGACATCCATATAAACTTCAATCTTAGATCAGCTAGAACCATCTGAAATCCCTAGTCCAGAGCTTTCTATAACATCTTCCGGTTTTGCGATTGGAGTTCTGGATCTCCGGTTATTGTCGACGGAAGTTGGAGGGATGCCCTAGTAGGCGGACTGACTTCTTTTTATCATAATAATCTGTACATATTTCCAAAAATTATGTTCATTGTCTCCTTAGAAAGCTTATTTCAATAGCTTTCCAGAACATCTTCTGGATTCTCGTTTGGAGTCCTAGAACTCCAGTTATCTCCGGTGGAAGTTGGAGGGATGCCCTAGTAGGTGGACTGACTTATTTTTATCATAATAATCTGTATATATTTATAAAAATTATTTTTTTAGTCTCCTTAAAAAGCTTATTTCAATAGATTTATAGAACATCTTCTGTACTCTCGTTTGGAGCCCTAGATCTCCGTTTATCTCCGGTGGAAGTTGGAGGGATGCCCTAGTAGGCGGACTGACTTCATTTTATCATAATAATCTGTACATATTTCCAAAAATTATGTTCTTGATCTGCTTAGAAAGCTTAATTCAGTAGCTTTCCAGAACATCTTCTGGATTCTCATTTGAAGCCCTAGAACTTTGGTTATCTCTGGTGGAAGTTGGAGGAATGCCTTAGAACGCGGACTAACTTCTATATGTCATAACCTCTTGCTCGGTTATTCAAATCTTGTGATTCTGGTCTTTTTGGAAATATGATTTCAATGGCTTTCCATAACATGTTTTTATCCTTAAATCAGAGTTATAGAAGTCAAGTTATATTATCAAAAGTCCTAGAAATAATATAAATGTCCTCAAATGTAAAATAAACGTAAAATGCTCATTTCTTATCCGTTTTTTACGAAATCAGTGGCTAATCGACCCAAATTCCAAAAGTTACAGTTTTTAATCAAATTAATTGGACTTTCTGGTTTATAAATATCAAGAAAGCCTTTAAACCCCTGTGATTTTGCATTCTTTACAAATTCTAGACCTTTTTGTGAATCACTTATCTACCAATTTATAATACAATTAATTGTGCATTTACATCATTAGTTTACTGTTTTTATTACTGAGAACTAAGGGGTAGAATTTCTTGATTGTACGACTTGAGAATCACGAAGTAGGAAAGAGCTTGGGACTTGGAGGAAACGATACCGCTTAGCTAGTACAACCTACTAGGTGGGGTAACTCTCAGTGGATCTTATAATGTCTCCTTTCATGCTTTACAATTTATTGCCTTAATTGTCTTACATGAGAGTTTGCAATGAATACCAAAGGTGAAGATGCATGTTATGATTATTTGCATAAATGTATGTTCGAACATGAAGATGAGTATTATGATTGATTTATATGAATGCAAATTTGAAAGTGTAAGCAATATGGTCAAGACCGTACAAGATGTATGTTATACGGATAATACCGTTATAGCTATGATAAGATCACGGGTAACACCGTACAAGATTTGATCAAAAGATCATTTTCGGGTAGCTCCCGAACAAGATGATCGAGCGGGGTAAGGCGTGCCCCAACAAGATTGATGTGCTCTTATGTGTAACTTATATTAAGTATACACTAGATATGGACGTATAGGATGAAGTTGAACGTGTCATGTGATTTGTTATATGATTGCTGGATTCTTGAAACCCGTACTACAAAGTTGTGAGTATGTGATCCTAATGTTATGAATAAGATTAAGAGACTTGTTTGTCTTTACGATGATATGTGGTGATTAATGTACTAGACTGTTATTTCAATGATTTGTATGGTATATGAGTGGGCATTCGAGTGAACCCACAGGGTGTTTTTTCGAACACTCACCCCTTCCCTTTTCAGGTTGAGATGCGTAAGAGGAATGAAGGTGGAAGTGAACTCTTGGACTCGAAAGTGCAAAGCTTTTTCATTTATGGAAATTAAACATCAGCCTTATTTTGACAAGTTAACATTAGTGTTGTTTTGTTGTGATGCAAACTTTTACAACTCTTCAATTTACCTTCTTTTCCGCTGCTACTTATTTAAGATTGTTCTTGGTTTTGGTGGTGATCACCCATAACCTTATGAAGTACATTACTTTTGTAATAACTTTATGAAGTACATTACTTTTGTTGATTGGTTCGTTTAAAAAAAATAGTTTCTTTCTTAAAAAAATTGAGATAGTTACATCCTTAATGTCCCATCCTTCTTCTTCACGAATAAAACAGGTGCGCCCCATGGTGAAACACTTCGTCGTATGAATCCCAAGTCCAAGAGACCTTGTATCTACACTTACAGCTTGTAACTCTTTCGGTGACATCCTATAAGGTGCTGTCGATATCGGTGCTGCTCCCGATACTAGATCAATAGTAAACTCCATTTGTCTGGTAGGTGGAACTCTAGGTAAGTCCTCCAGGAAGACATCCAGATATTCTTGAACGATTGGTACGTCATCAGCATTCACTTCTAGTTTCTGGTCTCCCATCATGTTGACTAGATAACCTTGATAATTATTCTTCCTCAACATCTTCGTCACCTTCATTGCACTTTTCACTTATGGAACGGTCTTAGATTTTACCCAAAGAAAACAACTTCTTCTTTGCTAGGTAGGTGCACAGTCACTTCTCTCTCACGACACTTAATATCGACTTGAAATTTACTAAGCCAATCTATTCCTAGAATAACATCGAAGTCCCTCATATCCAACACATATAAATCAGCTTCTAAATCATGTCCGCTCACATCAACTTTCACATTTTTAACCATCGTGCAAGTAATTACTATTTTGTCGGACTGAATACTTATCATTAATGGTTCTTCTACTCTTATCCCTTTTTCCCAGTTAATGAATAAAACCTTGCGGACACAAATGAATGTGTTGCTCCGATATCTACAAGTACTAAACCAGGAATATTTGATACTGTAAGAATACTTGTCATAGTACCTTCTCCTCGAGTGAAGTTCCTATAAGGATTCGATTGTCTTGATACCCAATATTATAAATGTCATCTAATCTTAACACCTCTATCCATCTTATCTATCAATCACCATAGTTATTAGAAAATAAATTATTTAATCAATCGTAAACCTTAATTAATCATATTCGTGTCATGATTCGTATTTCATTTTTGTAAATCCTAGTTAGTCAATCCATGTCATAAATCGTAATCATTTGATCATCTTTTCTATGACCAAATAGTAAATATCTTATCAAACTCAACTATTTCAATATCGTGAACCATATATTATACAATCATCTTTTCCATGATCGTTTAATATTATAACTTTTAAACTTTCATATCATACCTTGAAGTTGTAGCAGTGGATAGTGGTGGATGCCGTAACTTATACTCAATAATGCATGATTTAAAATTCTTTTGTAAAAATATTTTATTTTCTTGATTAAAAGAAAGATTTTTTTTAAACAAATAATTTATTTAAAAGAAATGGTAAGACTCTATAAGAAGATTTTCCTTTTACAAGTCCACAAGAACGTAGACTTGCTCTGATACCACACTGTCACATCTTAATTTTCAAAAGGCTTTTAAGGGAGTTATCCTAATTATCCAAATTATCCACAAGAACGTAGACAAATTATCCAAATTTCCAATAACAACTAAAAATAATGCATTTTAATCCCATGCTACTGCAAGTAATATCAAAACTCAATCCTTAATAGTCAAGTGAAATAGGAGTTATGCAATGAAATAATTTACTTAGGTAAAACGATAAATAATGTCTCGAGGCAATCCACACGCCCTCCACCGCACTCCTTAATTAATCTGCAAAATGTTAAGGATTGGGATGAGCAAAAACAACTAGCTCAGTGGAATTCCCTCACAATGCTATAATCAAATATAACACATAAATAAAATCATAAACTCACATAACATGTGTAGGTCCCGAATGGGTTTTGTGAGGGTGGAAGTCTAGAGGGGAGGGGTGAATAGACTTCCAAAACTTTTTGTGTGGATCAGGTGTGAACTGCAGATTACCCGATCAGAGTGCTAGTGTATCAGTTTAGACTGATGTTCAATCTTACTGAGTGCCTAAGGGCAGATCAGGTTGATATCTGTCAGTTTAACTGAATGGTGCAGAAGCTTGTTTTTACCCGTGTGAAAAACCAGTTTTATCAATTCAGATTCTTAAGTCAGTTTTCAACCAGTTGACTAAGGTGTCAATCTGATCAGACCAGTTGCTTGGTGTAGACTGAGCTTAACTTAGAATATGTATGCTGTTTTAAACTCAGTTGTGTGAATAGTGTAAAGCAATAAGAAAGCAAGTAAATGCACACAAGACTTTTTATAGTGGTTCAGATGAAACCCGTCTTACGTCCACTCTTCCCATAACACAGGGGAACCTTAACCGAACTTAACCTGTGGGACTTATACCCCTCACGGGATGGCCGAGATGTTTACCGAGTTCTCACTCTACAAACTTAACCTGCGGGACTTATATCCTTCAAAGGATGGCCGAGATGTTTATCGAGTTCTCAATCTACAAACTTAACCAGTGGGACTTATATCCTTCAAAGGATGGCCGAGATGTTTATTGAGTTCACACTCTACAGATGTTTATTGAGTTCACACTCAACCCGAACTAGAAATCGAAAAACTAGAATCCCTGATCCGAAATCTTAGGAACAAACTTAACCTAACTTGTGTTTGGGTAAAGAATGTACTGGAAATCTATCCTGGTGTTTTAGGTAGCCAAAATGCTAGTGGATAGGATTTCTTGCTAAGAACTAATGGGATGAACACTCTAAGAATAATCTTCAAATATATTGTTCTTTGAGCGGAGATTTTGCTCTAGGTGTCTCCGTGTTCGTTCTTTGCTAGTTGTCTCTCTTTTCTTCAATTGACAAACAATCCCATTTTATAGACCTCGAAATCAAAGAGCCGTTGGAGAGAAATTTGAATTTCGGGCTATATTAGGTAGGTTGTAGGATATGATTGTGACGTACTCCGATTATCGGCGTGGCCGTAGGCATCATTAAGCGTCGTTTTTTGTCCGCAGTCGTATCGTATCCGCATTGTCGGCTCTTTTTGTGCACGTGTCGCTTTCTCCTTGAGCCGTAAGACGCACTAAATTTGTCCGTTAGGCGATTGATATTCCTTTTGTAGAAGATTTGTCTTGTCCGGTGTATCTTTTAGATCGTTACAGTGTGGTGACTTGATCGAATGTGTAATCGATCTACCTTGTTGAGTCTTCAAATACACATTGTCTTAGCTCAATATGCAGACTCTGTTGATATAGGTCTTCAGGCCTTTTGATCTTCAGGTGTCTCTGAGCCTCAGCGTATTCAGTCATCTTGAGTCTTGAGTTTATTCTTGAGTCTTCGAGTTCATCCGAGTCTTGAGTGTCTATCCGAGTCTTGAGTTCATCCCGAGTCTTGATGTCTTCTTGTCTTCACCTAATCTTGACTTCTTGTCTCCGACGATTTGTGCTTAGTTTTACGATCATCGACCTTATCTGGGTCATATGATGCCGACGACCTATACATATTGAGTTCCCCTCAATATGTGACCTATCTTTACATCAACTATCTATACATTTTAATTTGGTCATCTTAATCTGATTCTAAGTCATCAATACTAACAGTCCGATTTGGTCCTATTACAACCTGTTTTGGAACTTCCATCAAAACTAAATTACAGATTTCCCAACAATTTCCCCCTTTTTGATGGAACCAAAACACTTAAACACACTTAATCAGAAAAACAGATACCATGAATGGAAATGTAGATAATGTAAACAGTACATACCTCAGAAGACAATGAGATGTTGTCTTAGAATCAGTGAGATGTAAAGTTTCATTCAGATAGGTGTGTGCATTGTAGAATACATGAAAAGCGTACCTATCATCTGATTCCAAATTGTCTTCCTCAGGTGTACTTGAACATTTGCAGCTCTTTGGGGATGCCAAACATCCTGTACATCCTTTGCATTAGCTTGTCCAGATCTTCTTTTCTATGGATCCCTCCTTTTTCAGCAAGTCCATAGTAGATATTCTTGAATTTAACAGGATCTAGCTTATTGTATGGATGCAAAGGTGGAAGGAGTATTTCAAAGGGTGGAGCTTCTGGTATTAGTGACATGATCTTGCCTTCTTTCATCACTGTCTGGTAGAAGTCTGGATATTTTGTTTCTAACCTGTTCTGAAATTCATCATCATATTCAGTCTGATCTTGATGAATTGGAATCTTCTCCAGGATGTAGACGTCACATAACCATTCTCCTCTGATCCCATTCTGGAAGCAGATCTTGCCGTACCGTGAAGGATGCCTTTAACAGTCTTGGGAAGGGCATTCTTCTCCCAAAGCAATCTCCTCTGCTGCGGCTTCGTTCTTCCTCTTCCGGCCGGATGTAGCGATGTTGATCCCTTAGCCTCTGCTAACCACGCTTCTTGATTGCGGCCTCTCTTATTCTCTGTCTTATGCGCTCTTGAACTTGTTAGAGTCATCTAACTTTTGGTGGAGAAATATTTGGCCTTATCTCTAATCTTCATGATTGCTTTCATCATCTTGCCTTTGCCTTTATTTCTCCTCGAGTCCTTTCGAGTTCATCTTGTTCGTCTTCTCGGCTAATTTCTTAGCGAGTTCAAGGCTCTTGGCACGATCATCGATTTCCATTCTTTTTACGAGCGAGCGAAGAAAAGTCTTCATCTCTTGCCGACTCTGGCGGTAACCTCTGAAAAGAGCACTTTTTACGCTCATCGATCTCTTTCCTATGTTGCTCGCCGGTTTCTTTCATTTCCACAATGAGATCGGTAGATGGAGTGGTGGCGGCAAGTCGATCTGATGGTTTTTGGTAGAGATGAAAAAAGTTACCAAGCGTATGCGAGTCTTTTTTTTTCTTCTCTTTAATCTCTTTTCCTTCCCCCTTTTTGGTTTCATCAAAGAGGTTGGACATCTTCTTGGTTCGAAAGCGGTTAATTGTTAGTGAGATCTCCTCTTTGAGTTCCTCGACAACAAGAGGAGTGATCCGAAACGATGGCGAAAGGTGCGGGGAGTGTAGAAGGCGTCCGAGAGCGGTTTGATTTCTGTCTTGCTCGCGTTCTGTAGAAGCTAGAAAATGTTTCCAACCCATATCCAAGTGGTTGTTGGTTTTGTCTAAGGATGCCTAGACACTTTCCAAAAAGTACGCGGTACGATTGAGCATCTCATGCAGGCCGAGAGTTTGTCGACCGAGTTTGAGCTTCTCGGCAAGAGGATATACTAGTTGCATTACTTGACAAGGATGTCATTGTGCATCCCAATTTGTGTGACTTCGTTCCTTGTCAACTAGTTTTGCTTGCTCATCTTCAAATCGCTTCATCGGATCTGCTGTGAGCACCGCTGCGAATTTGTCTTCAAATCGACCTTGATCCCATCCCGAATCTTCCGAGTATGATGATCTAGGGTATCGAGCTCATCGTAGCGATCTGTTCGGATGTTGAAGCCTTGCCAAGTCGGGTCTCATCTGCGGCACCTATTCTTGGTTCATCGGCTCACTCCCCTCATGATCTGTAGGAGGTTGAGCGGTTTCCTCCTGTTATCGGCAATACCGAACCTTTCATGAATTAACCATCGATATCATCGCGGATGCCAATTCAACAACACTTTCAATCCCAAAGATTGTTTAGACATTTCAACTCCAAGTCTACAAAGAAATCGATCCCGAGTTGTCATTAGAATCATAAATTCTTCAATGCTCTTGATCGATATCCCTCCGAACACTATCTCTTCTATCCATTCTTTGGATGCGGGATGTTGATCCATTTCAGGCATAGATCCAAACAAATACTCCTTGATCTATTGCTTCATTATCCTTATGATGGTGCTTTCTGGAGCAGGTGAAGCAAGCACGGTTCTGGTATTGAAGGGATTATGAGAGACGGACACTCGCTCGTCGGATCTCTCAGGTTCTTGAGACTTGATTGGGGATTGGGATGTTTGTAGTTTAGGTTCATTTTCAGCGTGTTGAGGGTGTTCAGTTTCCTGAACGGTTTGACTGATTGGTGGTGTGGGAGATCTTGGTGATCGATGGCGGGTGAGGGTGAGAAGGTTTTGTGGGGGAGGTGATGATGATTTTTGAGGAGAGGGTGATGGTGATTTGGAGTGGGCGTTGGCGATCTTTCTCTTTGGAAGATCTTGGTGAGAGGCAGAGAATCAGATGGTGATTCTTCCTCAGATTGCTCCATTTTTGTCCTTCTGACAGATTTCTCTCCTTCTGCTGCGATCATCTGCTCTTCCCTTACTTCTCTGATAGTTGGCTCAGAGCGGACTGCTATCTCTTCGTCTGATCTCATTTGCATCAGATCCTTCGTTCTGCTGACTTTCTGGGCAGAACTTGGAGTAGTTTTCAGAGGAGATGAGACTCTCTTCTGACGTTTCCGCTGAGCATCTGGTTTCTTGGCTAGATCCTTCCTCTTCATCCTCTTCTCTGGAGCGGCCTTTTTTCCGCACTTCGAGACGATCAACGATTTGCCTTATCTTTTCCTTCTTTTCTCCCCTTGGGTTTTGGGCACATAAGGAGTTGGATCCTCATCAGATTGTCCAGGTAGGGACTCATCTTTGCCCAATATGGCTTTGTGCTTTGCTTGGTATATCTTCGCTCCATTCTCGTTCCATTTATAATTCTGTGGCAGCTTATCTGACAGAATGATAGAATTTTGTGTATGAATGAGCACTTGGAAGATAAGCACACTTCATTGCTCGGGTCGGATTCGAACTTCCCGAGTCTTTTCTCGATCTTGCTTTGACCATACCCACCAATCGATATCTGAAGCCTTCTTGATTAGTGCGGCCATGACACTTATCTTGTGCTAGTGGCGTGATCAAGGCGTAGGTTGAGCACATGATCACCTTCCCGAACAATTTCAAGAAGAAGGCGATACTTTCTCTTCGGATAGGAGGCTTTGATGTTCGTCGTGTTCTCCTTATTTCTTTGGTCTCAACAAATTTCGGCTTCAAGAAATTATTTTTCTCCCTGGCGATCGTGTAGGTCTCTGGATTGATGCTTCCTCGAGTTAGGCCGAATATCCTCTGGAGATCGTCATTCGACACTCGCACTTCCAGTCCTCCAACGGAAGAAATCAGGTCAGCATCAATGTCTTCATCCCTCTGCAGATTGTATAGAAACTCCAGAGCTTCATGTGCGTGGACGATGTTCTGATGTGTAGAGCAATAGCGTTCAAGTCCACACGCTTGCAAGCACTCCAGAATTTCTAGCGATTCAGGGTCTGAGGTGATGGTGAAGACTACGTACTTTTCATCAATGATGTCTTTCTTCATCGATGAAAAATTGCATAACTTTTTCCCTTGACCCAGTAGTGGAATAAGATATGTCATTTCTGTACGATATGCAAATTGATGTTTAGTTTGAGTAAGATATTTCAATAAATTCAGTCAAACTAGTAATTTTAGCATCAATTTAGCAAATAAGCGTTTAGATCTAATAAAAATTACAGAAATATGTCATCACGATTTGTAAACCTAGGTACCAGAGAGAAATTGAGGTCATGCAATTAATTAAACAAGAAATTACCAGAAATTGATTCGAAAGATTTAGAAATCGGAAGAGTAGAATCAATTGATCTCGAAAATAATTCTCTGAAGATTTTGAAAAATTTGATCTTTTAAGAACTTTGAGAAGACGAAGTAGTGGAAAGAGGTTTTTCTGAAAAGATTTGGATTTTATAGAAAACGAGGGAAAACCTTTTTGCACAACTTTCCAAAGTACTCAAGTATCCGTGTTTTGAAAACAGTGGCTGAGATTAGTCGGCCAAAAAGTATTTTGATCGCACGGTTGAGAAAAGTAGTCTTCTAGTTTTTCGGACTCGAAAAATCGCAATAAAACGTTTTGAAAACATTTTCCCAAGTCCGCATTAAAAGTTTTGCAGAGCATGCGTCATGAACAGAGTAAAATAAATCAATTATTTAAATAACGCATATAAGGTATTCAGAAAGAGTTAAATAAGAGAGCGTATCTGACTGATTGATATTGTAATCAATCAGTTACCACGGTGATCTGATCTGGTACTTTGTTGACTTATCTGATGGTTGCCTCATGCATTTCCCAACAATATCTCACTTATCTGATCAGATTCTTGCTTGAAACACTTCGCTACTTATTTGATCCACTTATCTGATACACTTCATCCTTCAGTCTTCTTCTAATCAACCCGTATTTACTGAAGTCAACTCCCGCCAAAACTTTTACTTCGGGGAGTCCAAAAGTCGCCTCGATTCCCAAATCGGCGCAATTTGACATTCCGTAATAATGGCATAGACACACTGTGATTTAATCACACCGTTAACTTATCCAACCATTAGCCGCGTGTTCCTGACGCGTTGTCGATGCAAATTTCTCTTAAGATCTTCTGAGAAGATAAAATTTGCATTTATACCCATAATTTCCATCTATAAATTAGCCTGAGGTGTTAGGCAAACAACACAACATAAACCATTTCATCTTCTTTAGCATATCCTTCATGCTTTTCCGATGAGTTCCTTATTTTCGGTGAAACTTCCGGTAGGAACCTTTAGCCCTTTTCCAATGAATTCAGCTTCTCAAATCAACCTTGTGTGTTCCTTCACACTGCTTTCGTCGTCATCTAAGATTTCACATAAGATCAATGCTAAGCTTCTTTACCACCATCCTGGCTTGAACATCCTTCAAAGCCTGTCTCGCTCCTCTCTCCGAAGCGTTTGAGATTGGCTCAGGATTCTAGAAGCCTCTCTGACGCCTCTTCTAGGACTGAGGGAAAATGAGAGCATCATACCTTGAACTCTCTCTCGCGTTCCCTGCCTAGGGTTGGCTTAGGGCTTATGGTTTATGTATCGACCTCTGGGTCTTCTTGTACTTGTAATACCACTTGAAGATAGCTTGTAGCATTTGTAGCTTGTGATATCACTTGTAACTTGTAAATCTGACCTCCGGGTCTTTATTTATGAAAAATTCTGTTATTTCATTGTTGTGTTGCTTCTTCTGACTTATGCGATCTGTAGCTTTACTCTTGACTTGCTTGTTGACTGCAACTTTAATCGACTTATAAAGTAATCTTCCAATCGACCGGTTCCCTTAATCGATATGTCTTGAATCGACCGCTCCTTGTTTGAATTTCGGATCATTACTTACGACTTTTTCGATCTGCTCCTTATCGAGAACTTCGGATCGGCTCATAAATTGGTCGTCGATCGGTTGAGATTCCTAACTCAACTGATTTCACTTAACTTGGTTAGTCTTTTAACCAACTGGTTCTAGAGATCAGTCCTTCAACCATATCTGGTGCATTTTCTCCAAGATCCAGAAGCCCTAGCTCATTGCATAACTCTCTGAATCTGATCTCAACTAGCGGCTTACTTAAGATATCGACTTTACGCTTGTCAAGATGGATCTTTTCCATCGATATTCTTCTTTTCAACGTGATCTACGATAAAATGGTGTCGACATCCACATGCTTGCATCTTGTATGTAGAACGGGATTTAAAGTGATTGCAATAACACTATTACATCGCATACGAGAAAATAGGTACGTTCTTAGCTACGATGTTGTAATCCCTCAATTTCTTGACTTAGCCGAAGCGGTTGGGAACAACAACTTCCGCAACCATATATTACCTTCAAGTAGTAGATGTCGAATCGATGTCCGCTTTCTTCGAAAAACCAAGAGATCAGTTTATTTTTTTCGCCCGACATGAACCCGAGGTTGACTTTTCATCGATTACGCAACCTCCGTGTCGAATCGAATACCCACTAAGCTCTAGATTATCATCGATGGGTAAAATAAACCAAGGTTTCTGATCCTTCGGATACTTGAGAATCCGCTTACCGCTTTCTAGGTGACTTTGCATTTGATTTGCTTGAAATCGCGGCACATACACCCTCTTGCAAAAGTAATGTGCGGTCTCTTTGGCAAATCGGTATAGTAGTGATCCAATCGAGCTCTATATTCTTTTCGATTAACTTTTCGACCATCCGGTCATCATGGGAATTCGGCTTCCGTGCAATGTTGAACTCCAAATTTTGCGGTAGATTCCTTGTGTGCCTTACTGGCGAGATGAATATCCCTTCACTACGCTTGACTTGTAAACCCGAAAAGTAATTCATCGACCCATCATGGACATCTCGAACCTCCTTGCATCAATTTTTGAACTTCTCACATAGCTTCTTATTGGGAGATCAGAAGATGATGTCGTCCACGTAAATCTGAACCATCAGAATATCTTCTCCATCTTCTATTCTCGAATAAGGTTCTGGCCCACTATTCCTTTAGTGAACCATTTGTCTATCAAGAAGCGAGAGAGAGTGTATCATACCAAGCTCGAGGAGCTTGTTTCAGTCGTAAAGAGCTTTTCTTAAACGGTACACTTGGTTGCCTTTTTCAAAGCCTGGAGGTTGTTCGACATAAACTTCCTCTGCTAGTACCCCGTTTAAGAATGCACTCTTTACATCCATCGATACATGATGAACCCCTCGTGGGCGATATATGCGAAAAAAAGCCGAATGGCTTCTAGGCGAGCGACTGGTGCAAAGGTCTCATCATAATCAATTCCTTCTGATTGTGAATACCCCTTAGCAACAAGTCTTGCCTTATTCCTGGTTATGACATTTTTCTCATCTCTCTTGTTCTTGAATACCCACTTCGTGCCAATTACGTCTTGATGAGTTGGTACGTCCACCAATTTCCAAACTTGATTCCTCTCAAACTGTTTCAGCTCCTCCTGCATGGCTAGAATCCAGCTTGCGTCTTGTAGAGCTTCCTCTACTGTAGTTGGTTCCTTCAAAGACAGATAACAAAAGTACATGGCACTTTCACCAATCTGATGTCTAGCTTTGACTCTATCAGATGGGTCTCCGATAATCAGATCAGTTGGATGAGTGGTAATCTAGGTCATACATTACGATAAAATGCATTTGGAGAACATCATCCACATCTGATAGTAGTTCATTACTAGTGATTGGGAGTGGTGCGGAATTATGATCCACTTGATAAGAACATATCTCAGCTGATGTTGGACTCATCATGTGTTGATGTACATTCATAGGAACTTCAGAGTTCCCCGAAACGGATTGTTCGGTTGATCTTTGTCTCATTATAATGACTTCTTTTCGGCGAGTTGTGTGTACCTTTGGGTCTGATTGACCTGTTGAATCAGCAAGATCAAGTTCTGGGATGTACACTGTTACGTGTTCAGGTTCTTTTTCCTTGATGCTTAGTTGATCCATTTTCTACGTGTCAGGTATAGGTTGATCTGGTACGGCTTGTTCTGAGGCAGCTTTCTCTTGTTCAGAAGATGTCTCATTAAAGACCACATGTGGTGTTTCTTCCACAACTAGGGTTCGTTTGTTGTAAACTCTGAAAGTCTTGCTGGATGAGGAATATCCTAAGAATATGCCCTCATCTGACTTGGCCTCAAAAGTCTTCAACTGACTTTTCCCATTGTTGTGTATGAAACACTTGCACCCAAAAACATGGAAGTATGAAACACGAGGTTTTCTGCCCTTCCATAGTTCATAAGGTGTTTTGAAGTGAGTCTTAGTCAGAGAACATTTGTTCTGAGTATGGCATGCAGTGTTGATTGCTTCTGCCCAGAAATGGTTTGGTGTGGCATGTTCAGCTAACATAGTGCGAGCAGCTTCCTTGAGAGTTCTGTTTCTCCGTTCTGCTACTCCATTTTGTTGTGGCATTCTTGCAACTGATGTTTCATGTTGTATACCAAACTCAGTGCAAAAATCTGTAATAAAGGAATTCAGGAACTCTATACCTTTATCTGATCTGATTTTTACTATCCTGACACCCTTCTCGTTTTGTAGCTTCTTGAGCAGCTTGGGTATCTTTGTCGTTGTCTCATTCTTCTTGTATAAGAATACAACCCAAGTAAACTTGGAATAATCATCCACGATTACTAGAGTATATTTGCGTCCACTGAGACTGACTGGTGTAACTGGTCCGAATAGATCCATATGGAGCAATTGCAGTACTCTACTGGATGCTGGTCCAGGTATTCCCTTGAATGATGCTTTAACTTGTTTTCCCTTCTGACATGCGGCACATGTCTGATCTTTGGAGAATATCTCATTCGGAAGTCCCTCAACCAAAGACATCCTAGCTATCTTGTTAAGAGTCTTGAAGTTCAGATGACTCAATCTTTTGTGCCAGAGCCAACTGCTACTTTTGGAGCTCTTAACAATTAAGCATGTATTCTTTGGGCAACTGTTCCAATCTGATGTGTAGATTGTGCCTTTCCTTGAACCAGTTAGCAAGGTTTGTTGAGTGGCTCGATTCCTTATCGTACACTTGTCGCTCGAGAACTCAACGCTGAATCCGTTGTCACAGAATTATGATACTGATAGTAGATTGTGCTTTAATCCTTCGACATACGAGACTCCAGTTACTTGTACATCATCATTCTCTAAGGTTTCGAATCCTTCTTGTTCTTTGTAAGAGCTAAGGAGATGTTTGCTTCCAGTCATGTGCCTTGAGCATCCACTATCGATGTACCAGATAGTTGCTTGTACACCTCCTTTGTTGGTCAGTCCCACACGAACCTGCAATCAAATCATGCTTTAGGTACCCCTTTGGAATTGGGTCCTGGGGGGTTAGTGGTGGATTTAGGGATCCACACAAACAGAGCACTTCTATGAAAATCAGATAGATTAGAAGGTCTGATTTGTCTCCCATACAAATCAACATAATCATACGTCTCTTTACATGCTTTCTGATTAGTATGATTATTCGTGTGAGCCTTGGATGACTTAGAAGACTTGAGATTTTTCTTTATATTTTGTCTTCTTTTAATCCAGTGTGGCTCAGGTGCAGTAGCCCTAGATCTCTGGTTATAAGGGTAGGTACGACTGCTACCATCAAAAGATTCATATCTTTTTGGCATAGGTGGTCTTTGCAGTTTACCTATAGCTTGCTTATTAGGCGGTGACCTTGATTGGGTCTCAGATTAGATTTCCTTCTTCCAGGTTGTCTCTTCTGATACATAATCTGCTGATCAGGTTGATGTTTCTTCAAAAGAACTGGGTTCTTCTGTTGATTCCTCGGTTGATGCTTTATCAGTTGGGGTCCATTTCTGTTCCCTTTCTGATTAGGCACCTGACTTACTTGCTCAGCAGGTCTTTTTTCCTTATCAGATACAAGTTTAACTTTTAGTGTATCTTTATCAGTGACTCGTTTGATTACACCCTTCTGAAGTGAATCAAACGGGGCTTTTGAGGATGTAGAAGGGTTCTCATACCAAATTCCCTTCTTGTTAGTCGGCGTTCGAAAATAGGTGTTCATATCTTGAAGCGGTTTTTGATGACCGTGAAAACCTCTATTTTCTTGCTTAAACTATCCTCGATGAGATTTTAGACTCTCATGTAGTCGGAATAGCTCATCAAATTTAGCTTGAAGGATTTTGAAATCATCGACTTTGTTTGTTTGTTGATTGCTAGTCGATCTTTGATCGCTTCTCTGATCGAGAAGATTTAACTTTCGAGAATGCTAAGTTCCTCGGTTACCTTACGGCGGTTTATTGATTTCGATTAAAGAGCTTTCTTGTGGCGTTCTCTTTAACAAGCTGATTATTTCTGATCCTTAGCTTGTCATTTTTAGCTTTCGCTATTGTATAAGTGTCTACTGCATCAGAGAGATCATCAAGCAATTGCTCAGAGTAGAGCTGCAAGTCAATCTCTCCAGCAGGTGTGCTAATGATAGCAGGTGTGGAAATTGAAAAAGCAGAAGGTTTTGAGGTTACCACAGATTGGTCTCCCTCCTTGGCCATCAGGCAAACTTCATCGTCATCTGAAGAGAATATCAGATCTTCATGCTCGTGGAAGTCAACAACACTGCTTATCAGATAGAAGTCTTTTACAGATGAGAAGCCAGAGTCCTCAGAAGGCAGATAGGAATCATCAATTCCAGATGTGTCGATGACCGGGCTTTCCTATCTCGAGGCGTTGTTCTCTTTTGTTCCGTTTCTCTTCTCTTTCTCGAGTCGTCAGGCGTTCGGTCTTTGTAGTGACCTGGTTTCTCGCAGTTGAAGCATGATCCTCGATCTACGGAACTTCCTCTACCAGGTGAGTCACTCCGTCTGTAGGATCTGTCAGGTGACTTCCCTTTCTGATGGTAATCTGAACTTCTTCTGTCAGATCTGTTATCTCTTCTCTCATCTGTCAGATCATCTCTTTTCTTTTCTTCTCTATGATCTCTTGATCATCGGATCGGGTTCTTTCTAGTGATCCATCGGTTGGCCTCTGTTTCTTACATTTGTCTTGATAGTCCTTTGTAGAATCTCCGATACTTACCAAGTGAGTATTTGTTCTTTCAAGTTTCTGGTAGCGAAGCGATCGCATTACCTTGACTCATTATGTTTTCAACGGGTTCGGTGGCCTTCGATCTGCTCTTTGGTTGCTTTAAATGCAACTGATTTAGATGTTGAGGCTTTAGCAGGTGTCTCGTCTTCATCTGCTTGTCCTCTTTCGATTAAATCGAACTCGTGAGCTTTGAGACTTAGGAACAAGCTACTCGGCTTCATCTTTGAAATGTCTTGGCAATCCTTGATTACCGTGACTTTCATGTCCCATTCTTGGTGAGAGATCTTAGGATCTTGTAGTTGATATCTTTGTCGACATCTCTCTTCCAAGTTCTCGTAGTTTATTCAACGACATGGTGATCCTCCCCATCGAGCTCGTTGATGGTCTCGTTAAAGCAACATCTTTAGCTTTTTCCGAACTTCACGGTTAAATTTTGTAGTCATTTGTCTTTGATCCGATCATTTTTTCGCATATCTCGGCAAAAGTATCCCACATTGCTTTCGCGGTTTTGAGATACTTTATCTTCTCCTTTGTGACTTTATCCATCGTCTTCATGATTATATGCTGGCGATTGTATCTAGAGTATCTGACTTTCTTTCTTACGCATCCATCGAATTTTGGACTTTTTTCGCACAAGACTTTCGGTGCAAAGTCTAGATCTCCTCAAGCTCTTTGGGTTGTCGTGATATATAATGATGGGTCCTCGTTCAATGACTTCCATCATTCTACCGCTTATCGATCCTAAATGGTTGCACATATATATAGCCCAATCGCATACTCATCAATTGAAAACTTAGGCAAATCATGGTACATGCATGCGGAGGTATTATCCATCTTTGAGTGATTTTGAAAACGAATGAGTTTTAAAAAAACGGTTTTTCAAGATCTGTTCAAATGACCACAAAGATTCTTCCTCAAGAATCGATGATACTCAAAAGCCGATTGGTGCGTAGAACCACCGCTCGATACCACTTGTAGGTCCCGAATGGGTTTTGTGAGGGTGGAAGTCTAGAGGGAGGGGTGAATAGACTTCCAAAACTTTTTGTCTTGATCGGTGTGAACTGCAGATTACGATCGAGTGCTAGTGTATCGGTTTAGCCCGATGTTCAATCTTCTTGAGTGCTAAGGGCGATCGACTTTGATATCTGTCGGTTTAAGCTGAATGGTGCGGAAGCTTGTTTTTACCGTGTGAAAAACCGGTTTTATCAATTGATTCTTAAGTCGGTTTTCAACCGGTTGACTAAAGGTGTCAATCTGATCGGATCGATTGCTTGGTGCGGTGAGCTTAACTTAGAATATGTATCTTTGTTTTAAACTTCGGTTGTGTGAATAGTGTAAAGCAATAAGAAAGCAAGTAAATGCACGAAGACTTTTTATAGTGGTTCGGCGAAACCCGTCTTCGTCCACTCTTCCCTTAACAGGGGGAACCTTAACGAACTTAACTTTGTGGGGCTTATACCCCCTCACGAGATGGCGAGATGTTTACCGAGTTCTCACTCTACAAACTTAACTGCGGGACTTATATCCTTCAAAGGATGGGCGAGATGTTTATCGAGTTCTCACTCTACAAACTTAACTCATGCGGGACTTATATCCTTCAAAGGATGGCGAGATGTTTATTGAGTTGACACTCTCTGAGATGTTTATCGAGTTCACACTCAACCGAACTAGAAATCGAGAAAACTAGAATCCCTGATGGAAATCTTAGGGAACAAACTTAACCTAACTTGCGTTTGGGTAAAGAATGTTTGAGGGTTCAACCGGAAATCTATCCGGTGTTTTAGGTAGCCAAAATGCTAGTGGATAGGATTTCTTGCTAAGAACTAATGGGATGAACACTCTAAGAATAATCTTCAAATATAGTGTTCTTTGGCGGAGATTTTTCTTTGTAGCTTTTTGCCTCTTTTTGCGGTGTCTCGTGTTCGTTCTTTGCTAGTTGTCTCTCTTTTTTCTTCAATTGACAAACAATCCCATTTTATAGACCTCGAAATCAAAGAGCCGTTGGAGAGCAATTTGAATTCCGGGCTATATTAAGCGAGTTGTAGGATATGATTGTGGCGTGCTCGATTATCGGCGTGGCCGTAGGCATCATTAGCGTTGTTGTTTTTGTCCGTGTCGTATCCGCATTGTCGGCTCTTTTTGTGCACGTGTCGCTTTCTCCTTGCCCCATGAGGCGGCACTCGAAATTTGTCCGTTAGGCGATTGATATTCCTTTTGTAGAAGATTCGTCTTATGCGGTGTATCTTTTAGATTGTTACCAGTGTGGTGACTTGATCGAATGGCGGTCGATCTACCTTGTTGAGCCTTCGGATGCACATTGTCTTAGCTCAATATGCGGAACTCTGGCGATATAAGTCTTGAGCCTTTTGATCTTGGTGTCTCGAGCCTCGGCAGTATTCGGTCATCTTGAGTCTTCGGGTTTATTCTTGAGTTTTCGAGGTTTATCTCGAGTCTTGAGTTCATCCGAGTCTTGATGTCTATCGAGTCTTGAGTTCATCCGAGTCTTGATGTCTTCTTCTTGTCTTCACCTGATCTTCTGACTTCTTGTCTTCTGATTTGTGCTTAGTTTTTCTGATCATCTGACCTTATCTGGGTCATTTGATACTTCGACCTGACCTATACATATTGAGTTCCCCCTCAATATGTGACCTATCTTTTACATCAGCTATCTATACATTTAAAATTTGGTCATCTTAATCGATTCTAAGTCATCGATTAACTAACAGTCATTTGGTCCTATTACTTTGTTTTGGAACTTCCATCAAAACTAAATTACAGATTTCCCAACAACATGCATCATAATCAATATAACGAGTCAAGTATCTTTTCCATCCTGAGTTGTATTGGCCAATCTGTATACGGTGGATTTGCGTCCAAGGATCTTTTTCATCCTGGACCGAAGTCCCCGTAAGTTACAATGATCTTTTCCATCGAGTAACCAAATAATTTAATATAACATATCCACGTAAATCATGTAGCAAGAAACAATTAAATTCACATGAATATTCAAAAATAACAAAGCAAGTAAAATTCCCACCTCAAGTCTTGATTAACCTTGTAAACACGTAAATTGATTTAAGGCGTAAATTCCTCTGACACCTAAACATAATTAAAAAAAATATATTTAGAATTATGAGTATTCAATATTTTAATAGTAAATTAAGAACCAACGGTATATACTTATTCGCGTGTATATATATATACTGGACAAACTTTGGAAAATATTTAACAAAACTTGGTTTGAATCATTTAAATATAAATACGTGACCATGAAATTATAAAAAAAAAATTGGGTTATCGAGATGTTAAAGCAAACCGACAATATAATTAATCTATTTCGAAAAACTATAGCAACAGAGTAATCTAAATAATAATAGTTTAATAGCTTAGAATTGCTATTTTAAAAAATATATTATCTGTGGATACACAAATTCAGATTTTGGCTCACTGTATAGCTTCGACCAACTTTTAGTCTAAGTAATAAACGTAATGCACTAGTTCATGTTTCGAAAATCACAAAATATGACCGAATTGTTTGGGCTTTAATGGATTAAAAATAAAACAGTGGGACATTAAGCCAACAATCCTCTTAAATAAAATTTAGAAGAAAAAACAATTTTATGCAATACATTAAATGGTTTATCCAAACTCAAATATTAATTCAAAAGCGCTACCAGTGCATTCCTACGTTAATTTGAGCAAACCCCATAAACTGATTTAAATAGAATCAATAATACGAAAAGGATAAGAGATAGAAATTGTACTGTTTCAGCAATCTGTTGTAAGGAGCTCCCACAAATTCCCGTAGAAGAAGAAGAGAAAACGACTTGCAATATTTTTTTTTAAACAGCCGAGAGAGAGAGATATATATATATTTTTCTGAAAATTTGAGTGAAGAAATAAATTTTTCTGTGACTAAAAATCTGAAACTACCGTGAATTAAAAGAAGGGTGAAAGAGTAGAATTAGTTGAGATAATTGGGCTTAAGATTAAGATGAATCCAAAACAAACTTAGAAAATTTGGGGTCAAAACTTATCTACACATTATATTTTAAATAAAAGAAAATAAATAAGTAATTTGATAAGCATTGTAGCTTACCCGTAGTATCTATTAATATACATATATATTTTGGTGTGAGAGTTTGGCTCATGATGCATGCGGAGGAAATGATTCGAATTAGTTGAATGGGAATTGCTTGAAGAGAGAATACGTAATAGTAATTATATTATTTAATTAGATAAAGGAAACTAGATATATACATTATATCATAAGATTAGATTTCAGCATGTTTAATTTATTAATGTATATATATATTTATTTATTTATTTATTAAACATATATAATCAATTATTTATTAACCCTGTTAATAAAATAAAATAAATATACTTGCACATTTTATAACTTATGGTGATTGAAATCTTGGGTGTTACATCCTACCCCTCTTAAAAAAAAAATTCGTCCTCGAAATTTAAAACGTACCATGGGCAAATAATTCTGAATACTTAGCATGTATTTAATCTTCATGCTCCCAAGTTGCCTCATTCTCACTATGATGATTCCACTGAACCTTAATCATTGCAATATCTTTGTTTCTTAATCTGTGAACTTTTCTCTCGAAAATAGCCAACGGCTTCTCTTCATAAGTCAAACTCTGATTTAGTTCCAACGTCGAATAATCGATGATATGCTCAGGATCATGAACATACTTCCTCAACATGGAAATGTGAAACACATTATGCACGACAACAAATTTAGGAGGTAAAGCTAGTCGATAGGCTAAGTCACCAACTCTCTCGAGTATCTCAAATGGTCCCACGTACCTTGGCCTTAATTTTCCTCTCTTTCCAAAACGTATGACTCCTTTAGTAGGGAAAACTTTCAAAAATATTTTTTTTTCTCCTTTATTAAACTGTAAGTCCTTCTTTTGCATTTTTGCGTAAGATTTCTATCTATCTTGAGGTACTTTAATCTTCTCTCTTACATTCTTCACTACTTCAATTGTTTCCTTCAACATCTCGGGTCCTAGTAATTTCCTTTCTCCAACGTCATCCCAATACAATAGTGAGCTACACTTTCTCCCGTATAACGCCTCGTAACGGGTCATTTCAATGGTCAACTGAAAACTATTATTTTAAGCAACTCAACTAAAGGTAATTAGTATTCCCAACTATTGTTCAAATCAAGTACGCACACTCTCAACATATCTTCTAAAGTCTGAATCGTTCTCTCTGATTGCCCATCAGATTATGGGTGATAAGTTGTAGTGAAGTTCAACTTAGTCTCCATAGCTTTCTGTAAGCTCTTCCAAAATCCCGACGTAAACCGCATATCTCTATCAGACACAATTGAAACTGGTACTCCATATAACCTCACTATCTCCCGGATATAGGTCTGTGCATACTGCTCCATCTCAAAAGTAGTCTTCACCGGAAGAAAATGTGCAGATTTGGTTAAACGATCCACAATAACCCAAACTGCATTGTTTCCTCTAAATGTTCTTGGCAGTCCCGTAACGAAATCCATCGTTATGTATTCCCACTTTCACTCTGGGATCTTAAGTGGTTATAGTAATCCAGGGGGACGTTGATGTTCCGCTTTTACTTGCTGACAAATCAAACACCTTTCCACGAACTTAGCAATGTCCTTCTTCATTCCACTCCACCAAAATATTTTTCGTAAGTCATGGTACATCTTTGTACTACCCGGATGAGCAGCATAAGGTGTATTATGTGCTTCCTCAAATATTATCTTTCTAATCTCAACATCTCTCGGCACACAAATTCTTCCTTCATAATACAAAGCTCCATCATCAGACACTGCAAAACTTTTATCTTCCCCTTTGAGAGTACGCTCCTTCGTCTTTCGCAAAAACTCATCCTTGAACTGCTCCTTCTTAATCGTGTCCCTCAACCTTGGTTGGACTACCAAGTTTGCTAAAATTTTAACACTTCTTGGTGCCGACACCATCTCGATCTTCATTTCCGCAAACTCCTTTATCAACTGTTCTTGCTCGGTCAACATACTTAACTAGCCTCTGGTCTTCCGACCAAGGGCATCGGCTACCACATTAGCTTTACCTGGATGGTAATGTATGGTACAATCATAATCCTTCACTAGATCCAACCATTGCCTTTGCCTCATGTACAACTCCTTTTGTGTGAAGATATACTTTAGACTTTTGTGGTCCGAGTAGATCTCACACTTCCCTCCGTACAGATAGTATCTCAATATCTTCAGCGCATGAACAACATCAGCTAAATCCAAATCGTGAGTTGGATAATTCAATTCATGAGTCTTCAATTGCCTTGAGGCGTAGGCAATGACTTTTCCACCTTGCATCAAAACACAACCAAGTCCATCTTTTGAAGCATCACTGTAGATCACAAATTCCTTAGTAGGGTTTGGAATCGTCAAAACTGGGGTTGATGTAAGTCGCCGCTTTAACTCTTGGAATTTTTTTTTTGCACTTCTCGTTCCATTCATACTTTTCTCCCTTTCTTATCAAACGCGTCATTGGTGCAGCTATTCTTGAAAATCCTTCAATAAATCTTCGATAATAACCGGCCAATCCCAAGAAACTATGAATCTCATGTGCATTCGTAGGTCTGCGCCAATCATTAACAACTTTCACTTTTGATGGATCAACTTTAATTCCTTTAGCCGTAATCACATGTCCGAGGAAGGCAACTTGCTTCAACCAAAACTCACACTTCTTGAACTTTGCGTACAATTTCTCCTTGCGAAGTGTTTCTAACACAATCCTCAAATGTTTCTCATGTTGAGCTTCATCTCTCGAGTAAATCAGAATGTCATCAATGAACACTATGACGATTTGATCTAAGAATTGATGGAAAACTCGATTCATCAAGTCCATAAACACTGCAGGAGCATTAGTTAGTCCGAAAGACATTACTACAAACTCGTAGTGGCCATAACGAGTTCTAAATGCCATCTTCATAGCATCACTTTCCTTGACCTTCAATTGATGATATCCTGACCAAAGATCAATCTTGGAAAATATCCCAGCTCCTCTCAATTGGTCGAACAAGTCTTCAATTCTTGGCAACGGGTACTTGTTCTTAATCGTGAGTCAATTCAACTCTCGATAATCGATGCACATCCTTAATGTCCCATCCTTCTTCTTCACGAATAAAATAGGTGCACCCCATGGTGAAACACTTGGTCGTATGAATCTCAAGACTAAGAGACCTTGTATCTGCACTTTCAGTTCTTGTAACTCTTTCGGTGACATCCTATAAGGTGCTTTCGATATCGGTGCTGCTCCCGATACTAGATCAATAGTAAACTCCACTTGTCTGGTACGTGGAACTCTAGGTAAGTCCTCTGGGAAGACGTCCAGATATTCTCGAACGATTGGTACGTCATCAGCATTCACTTCTAGTTTCTAGTCTCCCATCATGTTGACTAGATAACCCTGATAATTATTCTTCCTCAGCATCTTCGTCTCCTTCATTGCACTTTTCACTTATGGAACGGTCTTAGATTTTAACCAAAGAAAACAACTTCTTCTTTGCTAGGTAGGTGCACAGTCACTTCTCTCTCACGACACTTAATATCGACTTGAAATTTACTAAGCTAATCTATTCCTAGAATAACATCGAAGTCCATCATATCCAACACATATAAATTAGCTTCTAAATCATGTCCGCTCACATCAACTTTCGCATTTTTAACCATCGTGCAAGTACTTACTATTTTGTCGGACGGAATACTTATCATTAATGGTTCTTCTACTCTTATCCCTTTTTCCCAGTTAATGAATAAAACCTTGCGGACAAAAATGAATGTGTTGCTCCAATATCTACAAGTACTAAAGCAGGAATATTTGATACTGTAAGAATACTTGTCATAGTACCTTCTCCTCGAGTCAAGTTTCTATAAGGATTCGATTGTCTTGATACCCAAGATTATAAATGTCATCTAATCTTAACACCTCTATCCATCTTATCTATCAATCACCATAGTTATTAGAAAATAAATTATTTAATCAATCGTAAATCTTAATTATTCATATTCGTGTCATGATTCGTATTTCATTTTTGTAAATCCTAGTTAGTCAATCCATGTCATAAATCGTAATCATTTGATCATCTTTTCCATGACCAAATAGTAAATATCTTATCAAACTCAACTATTTCAATATCGTGAAGCATATATTATACAATCATCTTTTCCATGATCGTTTAATAATATAACTTGTAAACTTTCATATCATACCTTGGAGTTGTAGAGGTGGGCGGTGGTGGATGCCGTAACTTATACTCAATAATGCATGATTTAAAATTATTTTGTAAAAATATTTAATTTCTTGATTAAAAGAAAGATTTTTTTTAAACAAATAATTTATTTAAAAGAAAGGGTAAGACTTTATAAGAAGATTTTCCTTTTAGAAGTCTACAAGAACGTAGACCTGCTCTGATACCACACTGTCATATCTCAATTTTCAAAAGGCTTTTAAGGGCATTTTAAAAAGACAAATTATCCAAATTTCCAATAACAACTAAAAATAATGCATTTTAATCCCATGCTACCGCAAGTAATGTCAAAACTCAATCCTCAATATTCAAGTGAAATAGGAGTTATGCAATGAAATAATTTACTTAGGTAAAACGATAAATAATGCCTCGAGGCAATCCACCGGCCCTCCACAACACTGCTTAATTAATCTGCAAAATGTTAAGGATTGCGATGAGCAAAAACAACTAGCTCAGTGGGATTCCCTCACAATGTTATAATCAAGTATAACACATAAATAAAATCATAAAGTCACATAACATGCATCATAATCAATATAACGAGTCAAGGATCTTTTCCATCCCTAGTCGTATTGGCCAATCTGTATACGGTGGAGTTGCGTCCAAGGATCTTTTCCATCCTGGACCGAAGTCCCCACAAGTTATAATGATCTTTTCCATCGAGTAACCAAATAATTCAATATAACATATCCACGTAAATCATGTAGCAAGCAACAATTAAATTCACATGAATATTCAAAAATAACAAAGCAAGTAAAATTCCCACCTCAAGTCTTGATTAACCTTGTAAACACGTAAATTGATTTAAGGCTTAAATTCCTCGACACCTAAACATAATTAAAAAAATAAAATTTTAGAATTATGAGTATTCAATATTTTAATAGTAAATTAAGGACCAATGGTATATACCTATTCGTGTGTGTATATATATACTGGACAAACTTTGGAAAATAATTGTAGGTCCCGAACGAGTTTCAGGGAGGGTTGAAGTCTAGAGGGGAGGGGTGAATAGACTTTAAAAACTTTTCGTGGATCAGATGTGATTTGCACGTATGTCTGATCAGAGTGCGAAGTGGATCAGTTTGGACTGATATCCGACTTACTGATCTGACAAGCAGATCAGTTCGGCGTCTATCAATTTAACTGATGGTGCGGAAGATTAGTTAACCCGTGTGAAAACCAATTTTACTCAACTAAAGATTCTGACCAGTCTGGTTTGAATCAGATAACTAAAGAGTTATGCTGATCAGATTAGTAGCTTGATGCTAGTCTAATCCTGGTACATAATATGCATGCAGATAACAAGAGTGGTGTGCAAGTATGTGTAAAACAGATTAAAAGCACACAGATTTATAGTGGTTCGGACAACTTGTCCTACGTCCACTCTTCCCTATCAGCAGGGGCACCAACTTAACCAACTGGACTTAGTTTAATGTGTTAGTCCAACACAATACAACCAACAGATATTTAACGAGTTCTCACTCAACTGATCCCAGAAATCTAATCTAGAAACCCTAGATAGAAATCCTGTTATAACAAACTTAACCTAGCAGTGTTTGGGTATAAGATTTATTTTGTTCCAACTGGAATACTATCCTATTTTTAAGTAGCCTAAAGCTAGAGGATGAGTATTCTTGCTAAGAACTAAGGGATGAACACTTAAGAATAAATCTTCGATTTGGTGTTCTTTGAGCGGAAATTGCTTGTGTTTGAGCTTTATGATAATTTCTGTAACCTTACTAGGAAGGTTTCATCCTTTATTTAGAGACACGAAATCGAACTAGCAGTTGGAGAGCAATTCGAATTTCGGTCTATTTTCGGTAGGTCTGCAGACGGATTTGACGTGCTTCAGGAATGGCATGGCCGAAAGCATGCAAGCTTGTCCTTTCTAGCCGTTGACACTGAACCACCATTCTGCAGACTGTCAGAACTCCGTACGTCTGTTGTTGACTTCTCATTGGCTATCAAGTACGATTTGCAGCACTTTAATAAGCAATAAGGTTGACATTCTTCTTGTCTGATCACTTGAATCGTACTAGGTAACATTGAAGTAGTCACTTGATGGAGCTGACACAGATCAGTTCGAACACTGATCTGTCTTCCTGGTTTAGGTCATCTGTTCGTAAGTTGTCTTAGCACAACTTACTGACCTTTTCTTGTTGTCATCTGATGTAGGCCTTCTGAAAGGGTCTTCTGTCTTGAACTCTTTTGCATATCTGCTTCTTGGCTTATCTGCTTCAATCATCAAATCTTTAGCATATCTGATCTTCAAGTTAGCTGATCTTCTGATCTTCAAGACTTAACATATACATATTGAGTTCCCCCTCAATATGTGACATATCTGTTACTTCAGTTGTCTATACACTTCAGCTGGTCATCTTATCTGCTATCTACATCATCCGTCAGCTAGCAGTTCTGACTGGTCCTGTTACATTATCTGTTTTGGAACTTCCATCGAAACTACAAATTTCCCAACAATAATTAACAAAACTTGGTTTGAATCATTTGAATATAAATACGTGACCATGAAATTATAAAAAAAAAATTGGGTTATCGAGATGTTAAAGCAAACCGACAATATAATTAGTCTATTTCGAAAAACTATAGCAACAGAGTAATCTAAATAATAATAGTTTAATAGCTTAGAATTGCTATTTAAAAAAATATATTATCTGTGGATACACAAATTCAGAATTTGGCTCACTGTATAGCTTCGACCAACTTTTAGTCTAGGTAATAAACGTAATGCACTAATTCATGTTTCGAAAATCAAAAAATCTGACCGAATTGTTTGGGCTTTAATGGATAAAAATAAAACAGTGGGACATTAAGCCAACAATCCTCTTAAATAAAATTTAGAAGAAAAAACAAGTTTATGCAATAAATTAAATGGTTTATCCAAACTCAAATATTAATTCAAAAGCGCTACCAGTGCATTCCTACGATAATTTGAGCAAACCCCATAAACTGATTTAGTTAGAATCAATAATACGAAAAAGAAAAGAGATAGAAATTGTACTGTTTCAGCAATCTGTTGTAAGGAGCTCCCACAAATTCCTGTAGAAGAAGAAGAGAAAACGACTTGCAATTTTTTTTTTAAAACAGCCGAGAGAGAGAGAGATATATTTTTCTGAAAATTTGAGTGAAGAAATAATTTTTTCTGTGACTAAAAATCTGAAACTACCATGAATTAAAAGAATTGTGGAAGAGTAGAATTAGTTGAGATATTTGGGCTTAAGATTAAGATGAATCCAAAACAAACTTAGAAAATTTGTCAAAACTTATCTACACATTATATTTTAAATAAAGAAAATAAATAAGTAATTTGATAAGCATTGTAGCTTACCCGTAGTATCTATTAATATACATATATATTTTGGTGTGAGAGTTTGGTTCATGATGCATGCGGAGGAAACGATTCGAATTAGTTGAATGGGAATTGCTTGAAGAGAGAATAGGTAATAGTGATTATATTATTTAATTAGAGAAAGGAAACTAGATATATACATTATATCATAAGATTAGATTTCAGCATGTTTAATTTATTAATGTATATATATATATTTATTTATTTATTTATTAAACATATATAATCAATTATTTATTAACCCTGTTAATAAAATAAAATAAAAATACTTGCACATTTTATAACTTATGGTGATTGAAATCTTGGGTGTTACAAATTTAATTTCTTAAATATAAATCTCTACGGATTTAAATTCCATATATGACAAATCTCTTCGATTTGTTTCCATATATATTAATTCCTTCAATAATATTCCAAATATTATTATTGGGAATTCTTGTTTAATTAAATCTAATTTAATTAAAAATTAATAATAATTAATTCCAAATTAATTTATTATTAATTACTTCTCCATAAATTAAATATTAAATCCAATTTAATACTTAATCAACCAACTATAATCCATCAAAGGGAATTATTTATTGTGTGACCCATAGGCCCTCATATATCGAGCGATTAGTCAAACTAACGGTCTTAATTGAACCCTAGACAATAAATTAGACATTCGCAATATATGAGGTACGTTGCGAGAAACGTGCAACTACCTGTAACTGAAATGTGGGCTATTACGATTTACTCCTTTCATTCGCGAATACTCGATTAAGTCTTGAACATGATGAAGTGTCTATTCAAATAACTTAATCAATTTATCTCTAATCAGTAATTGATCATGTATGTCACACTTAGCCACAAAGTCTAAGTTGACGTGCATCGGCCGATGACTTAGATCCAATTATGACGAGAAGATGAGTATTCTCTCTAAATCCACTTCGAGGATTGAATCATATTCTTGGCTCAACTACCATGCACATGCACTTCGTGATGAACCCAATCCAAGCCATATCTACCCATGAAAGGGTGTAAGCGCCGGTCATGGTCAAAGTTCATCATCCCACACATGTCGTGCGTATTTACCTCAAGTCAAAGGAGTATCGCATCGCTCCCACTAACCGAGACACCCGTAGACACATATAGTGGAAATACATCAAACGGTTTCTCGGATGGGTATACCAAAACCCTCTAAGGTATTTGTGCATCCATCATGAGATATCTAGTATCTCGTAGTAAGTGAGATCTTACTACACTCTCCAAGAGTATGATTCAGATCGCACACCAATCTCCAGTGCATCATCAATATCCCATTCTTGATGACCACCCTTGATCGGGGCTATTTGAGAATCATGCTTAAGTCATCTGAGTTCTCACAACCTCAATGACATCAATGACTCATGGGAACACTTATACGAATAAATGCAAACAATAAAGCATAATATTCGAACAAGTGTATTGCCATACATTAATATTAAATTAACTATAATATTAAATCAAACTGAATATCATCGAGTATTATGTCCTTATAATAGATTGTCTCTTGGACACTAACATTAACACAAATTGCTTATTCTGGTAATTGATACTCTATGCCTTTAACGTTTATATGCTAGGGTTATAGGATATTTGTGTATTGTTCATAATCATGTCTGAATGGGACTTAATTTGATTAATGTTATTTCTCTGTACATTATGAACAATATGCATATTTGGGATTGATACTCATAGAAATGCTTCATATATTGCTCTATTGCGCTTAGGATTGTCAGTATTTGTATGGATTTTGGTTAACCTAATTTAGAGTATATTTATGTGTCAACAGAAATGGCAACCTCTAGGGCATCTACTGAAGTTTGTGACTATGCATCTATAATCAAAGACGTCATCGATGAGAAATATGTGATATTCAATACAACTAATGATCCAGAATCGAGAGAAATTCTGGAATGCCTTAGAGCGTGTGGGCTTGAACAATACTGTTTCCGACACTTGAATAGTGTGAGCATTATTGAATCCCTTGAGTTTTTGAGGAAATTGAAGGAAACCGGGAACAAGGAATTGTATTCAATCGTCGGAGGTAACAAAATTGAAGTGAGCCACGATGATCTCGGAAGGATCTTTGGGCTTCCAACTGGAAGGAATTATCCCGATGAATTCACAGCGGGGATGTCGGACAAGGAATATCTGCAGAAGGTGCTATTAAGGCCTGGGAACATTACCAACATCACAAATGTTAAGGTTCCATATTTGATGAGAAAGTATATATTACTCTTTGAAATCGTTTCAAAGGTAATTCTGGGTATTGCCTTCAGCCTCGATGCCCTAACGCAGCAAAAGCAGCACGTGATGACTGCTATCATAGAAAAGGCTCCAGACATGAATTGGATGGGGTTATTCAAACACAGGCTGCTGTAGGAAACGGTAAAGTTCGTTGTGCATGAGAAGAACCAGGTGGTGCAGAAGACCTGAAGATGAGATTACCATCAGGTGACAAGACTCAGAAGACCAGAAGACCTACATCAGAAGAAGTCAAGAAGAGTCTGCAAGTTGTGCTAAGACAACCTGCATCAGAAGTCTGGACTGATCAGGTCAGCTCAAATCAGGTGACAACTAGAAGTTCACCAAGTCATACAAGTTCATCAGACACGAAGAATGTCAACCGAAGTTGGTAAATCAAACACTGAATAAGTGTACTTGATAACCAATGAGAGCAAGACACGTATGTACGGAGCTGACATTGCAGGACGAGGTGTTTTAGAGTTAAACGGCTAGAAAGGACAAGCATACATGCTTTCGGCCATGCTGCCTCTGTGCACATCAAATCGGGTCTTCAAACCTACCTCAAATAGACAGAAATTCGAATTGCTCTCCAACGGTTAGTTAGATTTTGTGCCTATATATATGGGATCAAACCTTCATGGCAAGGTTACAAAAATTATACAAGCACAAGCTCAAAGCAAGATTTTCGCACGAAGAAAACAATTCAAGATTTATTCTAAGTGTTCATCCCATAAAGTTCTTAGCACATAATTCTTATCCTCTAGCTTTAGGCTACTCAAATACTAAAATAGAATTCCAAGTTGAAACATACAAATCTTATACCAAAACCCACAAAGTTAGGTTAAGTTTGTTTAGCAAGATTTCAGACTAGGGTTTCTAGTTTCTGATTTATGGGATTGTTGAGTGAGAACTCTTGAAACATCTGTTGTATTGTGTTGGACTAACACATTAATCTAAGTCCAGATTGGTTAAATGAGTGCCCCTGCTGAAAGGGAAGAGTGGACGTAGGATAAGTATTCCGAACCGCTGTAAATCTTGTGTGATTTATCTGCTTTACACTCTTAGCACACTACCTGCTTTATATTCCATACATGTTCTGAGTCTGGATCAGATTTGCACCAAGCAACTGATCTGATCAGTTTGACCTCTTTGTCATCTGATCTAAAAACAGATTACTCAGAATCTGATTTGAGCAAACTGCTTTTTCACAGGGGTTAACTTATCTTCCGCACAAATAGTTGAGTTGATAGACGCCGAACTGATATGCTTCCAAGTTGTCAGTAAGTCGTATATCAGTCCGTACTGCTTCACTCGCACTCTGATCAGGCATACTTGCTTATCCACACCTGATCTCACAAAAGTTTTAGAAGTCTATTCACCCCTCCATTCTAGATTTCTACCCTCACAAAACCCGTTCGGGACCTACAACTGTATTATATAAAAAATATATGAATGAATAGAAAATAACAATACTAAAAACTTTATCGTCACTCACCTAAAATGATTTGATGATGAAGAACTTCAAAGTTATATTGATTTAATGGATTTGTGGAGTTTGAGGAATTATTTATACACAAGAAGATGATGTTGATTTAGAATTAAGAGAAAAATAATGCAAAGATTACTCAAATGATATACTATTCAATGCATATTAATGGGATTATTATTTTTCAATCAATTTATATCATATATCCTACATTGAAATATGAAAGATTTTTTTTCATAAACAAAACTCCCGGCCTCTATTCTAGTAATAACATATTGGTCATATATAATGTGTTCAATATTATTAAACTTGATAGTAACATGTGAATTAAAAATTGGATAAAGATCGATAACTTCTCTATCAGCGAAATATGTTGTCGTACAGAGATTTCGTTTATGCAGCAATTTACTGAAAAGAACTCAAAAGTGAACTGTTAAATATCTCATCCAACAATAATTTGCAAACATAACTGTTGGGAGATGAATTTAATAAAGATTTTGATTAGATCCCAAAACCCCTGAGTATGACATGTTTCAGGACAATCTTGATAATATAGGATCAAGTTTCAAATTGTTGATTATGTTTCAGGATTATCTACACCATGTATAGTCAGCAGATATATATCAGGTTAGGATAAGTTTTACAAAGTTTGTCTAAAGATCTCAGAAGATCCCTGAAGACTTAAATCATACTAAAAGATCAGTAGAGCCTGAAGACTAGAAGATCCTGAAGATCTGAAGATCCTGAAGACTCGTTTGTACTGGACCAAAAGACCCTGAACAAGTCACTTCCAGTTTAATAGTGTTTGTTCATTCTTAGTACAAACAAAGAGAATGTTATACGTTCGTGGACACTAAGGAAAATATTAGTTCAGTGTGGTTGACTAAAAGAACCGTTTTTGTTATCTATGTTCAAAGGAAGATTTCAACCAATGAGGAGGCGACAACAACGTACTTTACTGACACTGAAAGCGACATTTCTCTGAAGAATGTCAGTATTGATATTTGTCTTGTTCACAGAAATTGGTGATTGGCTGCTTGTCTGGATATTTCCTAAAATATGCAAGGGTGCGTTCAAACCCTAATATAGCCGTTCATCAATTACTCAAAGAAGAAACCCGAGATGCTATCTCTCCAACGGATAGTTTTCAAAGGTAGACTTCTGGAGAGTTGCCTATATATACCAGAGGCCTTGGACATTTCAAGGTTACGGGAAATCAAAGCAACTCCAGAGCTCATTCATATTCAAGCAATCTTGTGAAGCACTCGAAACCCTAAGAATTTCCCAAGTGTTTCATCTTTGAAAAGAGCTCATTTACTAAGCCTAGATCCTAGATATATCCAAAGCTTAGTTAGAGATATCCTACCCTTTTTACTTGTGTTTTATTGTAAAAGGATATTTCACCCCAGTTAGAAACCAACCAAAACCCAAACCCCTTGATTAGGTAGTTTGTGTGTGTAGTTGTTGGAAGTGAGAGTTGTGAAGAGTAAGTAAGTTGTTGTGTTCAGTCTGAAAACTCTAGAGAAGAAGTTAGTAAGCTGATTGTTCAGTCTGAACGCTTGTGTGTGTGTGGAGTTAGTAAGCTGCAGTAGTTCAGCCCGAAAACTCATGGTAGAAAGTTAGTAAGCTGCTGAGTCAGTCTGAAAGCTTGAGGTAGTCTAAGTAGTGTGTTAAGGAATTTCTCTGAGGATCAGAGAGAGTGGAAGTAGGAGCTTGAGCCTCTGAACCACTATAACTTGTTGTGTTGTTTGCTTTTACATTACGCATTATTACTGCTTTGCATATTTTCACCGAAAAGCATTCGAATTTTACGATATTCAGTTGGAAACAATCCACTGAAAGTTGCATTAACTTGATCACAACCTTAACCACTGTTTTATTAAGGAAAGATTTTCAGCAAAGTAAAACGAGAATAAACTTAGGGCCTACACATTCCGCACTCTAGATAAGCTAGTATAGATAGTTGTCAAACTGATAAATTATCCTCAGTAGTCAGTAAGATTATTATCTACTCCAAGCTTATTTGGACTCTGTTGTAGAAACTTCGTAATCGGTGAGCTAATCGAAGTCTCAAAGCCTTTCGGTGTGATTGTCTCGATGAGACTTTGACTCGGGGCATTTTGTGCTTCTCAGAATTGAAACTCTCGGGACAAACGACTCTCGATTATAGTTGGTTTTTAAAAGTTGAAAAATCACTATACACGTGTATTTCCCCTCCCCCCATACACGTGTGGAACTCGTTTACCCGGGGACCAACAATAACAATGGTGAATCATATACATAATACGTAATTGTAAAAATTCACTTAATGACTATTTGAATTCTAAGGAATATATCATCTAATCCAAACAGTCACGGATAAATTGTAATAAAATGCAGGTTAAAATAAAAAATAAGAAAAAGTGTATTATATAAAAAATATATGAATGAATAGACAATAACAATACTTAAACATTTTATCGTCACTCACCTAAAATGATTTGATGATGAAGAACTTCAAAGTTATATTGATTTAATGGATTTGTGGAGTTTGAGAAATTATTTATACACAAGAAGATGATGTTGATTTAGAATTAAGAGAAAAATAATGCAAGGATTACTCAAATAATATGTTATTCAATGCATATGGAATTATTATTTTTCAATCAATTTATATCCTACACCCTACATTGAAATATGAAAGAGTGAAAAGAAGAATATAAAAGAGCATAAGGATATATTAAAATAAAGAAAATTAAGGACAAAAAAAGTTGAATTTGTTAAAGCTCTTTTAGCTAATTTGATGATAAAATGATTGTACTTGGTAAACTTAAGGAAATATTTTTAAAGTTAAATATATGTTAACATACTAAAATCAGGATTAGTGGTTAACGAAAAAAAATATTTTTATACCATTTTTTAATAGGGTAATTCTTGATGGGCAGATTCTGCCCTGGGCAAAAAAGACTATTTTAGACTTGGTGGGCTTGATTGAGGGCAGATTCTTGGGTGGGCTTGATTGAGGACAAATGCTTTTTAATGATTCTGTCCATTTAGCACGTCCCTTTTTAATAATGCATATGTACAATATTTTTACATTTGTTATTCTAATTTTTCAACTAAATATATTCTTACAATAATATATACATAGTTGTATATGATGTTGGTTTAACACTTGTTGTAAAATAATTAAATGAATATAGATATATACACTAATTAGGAACTTTAATACATTGCACTAATTAATCAATAGATTTGTCTTAAGGGCCAAATCATACGCAATAGAGCATTAGAATATATTAAAATAAAGAAAATTAAGGACAAAAAAGTTGAATTTCTTAAAACTATATGAGAATGTAATTTCAGATTCTTAATGTCATAAATAGTAATTGAATTTATACGGAAATTTATTATTTTTATTTATTGAAGATTTTGGTAAACAATAGATTATGTTAAAATCCAGTGAGTATTATTGGAAAGTATATAGGGAAGCAAGTTGGTGGAAAATATTATATCTTTGTATATTTATAATTAAATAATAAATTGTATACACTTGATTTATGTTATATATTTATATAATATATATATATATATATATATATATATATATATATATATATCTAACTTTCCTCCCAAAAAATTAAAACAAATTAAAACATACACAATAGATGTTTAAACAAATTATGTAAATACATATAATTCATTAATATAAACAGTATAACCTGATGGTAAAATTTCAAATATATAATCGTTACTGAAATAAGGATACATCAATGTGCAACTAGTCAACATCAACCTCGAGAATTTTAAATACACAAAAACAATCAACTCTAATAGCGTTATCACGCAAAAATCGTTTGAATCCAGACTGGAAAATTAAAACTTTCCTTTCCTTCTTGACACCAACTTTCCAACATTTTTCACCAACAAACAAACTTGAAAACTCGAAAGATGCAATGTCGGACTTCTTATAATTCTTCCATAAATATTTTGGAACAGTCTACATAAAGAGATAAAAATATTATCACACACACAAACATAAACACAAACACACACACACATATATATATATATATGTATTCTTGAAAAATTCAATTTTCATTTTATAATTAACATACTAATAATATCTAAATAAAATTACATTAAAAATATCTTACCAGTCGACCATTATGAAAATTGGATTCACCAATCAAGCAGGATAATGAGACTAAATCATATGAAACACGAACAAAACCTTGAGCACTACGCGACGACGCTTATTTCCACATTTCTCTTAAAAAAAGTACATTAAAAAATTCAATGAAAAATAAAAAAAAGATATTTAATTTAATACATCTAAATTTATTTAAAATTCAAAATAATGATAGATTAATATTATATTACAAAACAATAACTAATACATTACATACCTTGATCATACAATTTGCCTTTGTTTGAAAATGTTGAAAGCAAACATCCATTCTGGGAATATATTTTAATTCAAATTGTAATAAGTCCATCATAGTATATAGAAATATAATCAGTGTTGTTAACATTGTTAGCATCAACAAATTCTTGCCAACCATCACCAAATGTATAACTTAGTGTGTTTAAAATTTTGAGTTTTATAATCCAAAAATCTCCATTCGGCTTCTACAGATATATTGATTCTGGAAACTTTACACCACGAATATCGGTCCATATTTGAGGAATTACCTATAAATAGAAATACGTTAGTAAAAATACATTAAACAAAAGTATATATGAAATACAAAAAGACATAAAAGTCATACCAAATTATTATAAAAAAACAGGAAAAAATCAGAAATAAAATAATTCTTCCTCAGCTCTCCTGCAGAATTTTTTTTATTATATATATATATATATATATATATATATATTAATTTAGATTAATGGAACAAATGCACTAACTAATATACTCACCATATAAATTATAAGATTCTGATATAAGATTGGGATTACCAACATCTTTTAGGATACCATTTCGATGGTAGACCTTAATATATATCATGCACAAATCAAATTCAGAAAATGTTATGTAATCGCCAACAGACAGATTGTAATGCTCTTCAACTTCTTCCCATCCATCACTAAAGTACCAAAAACCTCCGATGATAGCAGTTTTTACAACCCATTTTTTGTCGCTTTGATTAACAAATGTGTACCTAATATTTAAAGGAACTTCTCTCGATAAAATAATATCATTGTGTATCCACTAAAAAATTACATAAATAAACAACAATCAATTAAAAATTATAATTAACTTAATAAATTATTTAACGGCATAAAACTAACCAATTTATGTCGCCCTTCAATGAAATAATTAGGCACGTAATGAAAGAAAAAATCACATGAACTCTTTGAAGAGTAATGTTCTCTGAACATCTTCAATTCATTATATTGCATTTCTAAATCTTCAACTACATACAAAAAAAGATCATTAAATTTAAAATAAATACATACATATATAACAATCATATAAAACCAACAAATATGGTTCATTATAAAATTTTAAACTTACGTGTAATAAACTTTCTATCATCTTTAAACTCATCCTGAAGACGACATAAGTCATCACGTATCATATCATCAAAAAATAAATTAATCATTTCAAATTTGTGTAGTACTATTAAACAACGTGAATCTAAAATTGATAATGAAAAACAAAGATACAAAGAATCGAAAATATTTTGCTTGTTAAAAAAAAGATTCAGCAAATAATGGATGAATTTCTTTATGATGGAACTTAAGTTTAAATAGGTGTGACAAAAAACTTAGTAAGAGCTTGAATTTAGGATGCAATTAAATCCGTAATTAATTTTATTAGTGAAAGTTGATAAATAATATGAACATTTGATGTAATTAAATATTAATTGCAATAAAATTTAATCATACTATCATGTATTATGAACCAAAATTTGACTACCAAAATTATTCAAATACCAAAATGTTTTAAGGCATAGTATAGCTCGATTGCTAAATTATTTGACTACTTTAATTATGAGATGATATCATTCATATATTTACGATATCATGTATAAAAAGTCGGAAGTGTAATCCTAGAAATTGTACAATATGATAAATAAGTAGTTGTATATCATATTTGATTAATTACATATTTTATAAAGATGAGATCATGATACTCGTATACTAAATTGAAGAGTACATATTACAATTAATCTAGACACATACTAATAACAAAATTAGTAATGCTTGAATTAAGCACATCATTAAGTTATATGTAAGTTAATTAGAGAAATATGATAAATAATATGAGTAATTAATGCAATCACAATTAATCTTAGAAAAAATAACAACATATGATTAAATGTAATATATGCATTTAATTATCATGAATTAAGGCATAAGTGATTTGCTGTATGATCAAAATAACAATTAAGAAGCAAAGAAAACCCGTTTTGTACAGCACATTTACAGAAAATGGGTTATACTCAATAACTGAAAGTTTGACTAAATTGTTAAGGATTTAGAACGTGCCATCTAATTGCTCATTATAAATGTTTAACTTCAATTTATTGACTGGGGCATCTTTACCTTAGTTCTTTGTAACTTATTGCTTGTCTATTAACTATTTATTTTCAATATTTCTAGAAACAAATTTGAACTAAAAGTGTATATAGTCATTTAAACATTTTACTAAGATTCCATCGAATCATGGGGGTACTTAAATAAATTGGCGTACAGTCAAAATGACAGTGAATATCATTATGTTATAAAAGTATTGTTCAATAATATAAAGAGAAAAAATAAATGCCAATAGCAATAAAAATATTTGAATTTTTAAATTAATTTTCATCAATTAAATATAGGAAACAAAAAAATATGCAAATAATGAAATTAAATAATCATGAATATATAATGATACACATTATGATTAAGTTTAATATAAATATTAGGATTTAAAAATTAAGATTAATGATTCGGCTTATATATATATATAGATCCATACTCAAGGTAAACTGCAGATTTGGTCCCAAGAGATTGAGTTCAAAACAGTTTTAGTCCCAATGTTTCAAAATGGTCCTTTTTTTAGCACTTTTGGTCCCATCCGTTAGTTTATGGACGGAAACCGTTTGTTTTAAAAATGAATTAAATATTTAATGTAAAAAAATCTAAAATTATAAGTTAATAATAAAAATATATATAAAAAATTTCAATCCAAATAATGATTTATATGAGATAATAAAATTAATAATATAGATTATAGATAAAATTGGATGTAAATTTAAAATATTTAAAAAATTAGAACTAAATAAAATTTTTGTAAAATCTAAAAAAATATACAGGATTTGGATTAACCTAATTTGAAAATACAAACTAATTTTTTCAGATCAACTAAAAGCCAAAAAATAACCATATTTCGCTATTACACCACCGCCACCAGAAGCCACCACATAACCCTATTCCAGCCAAACCCGGCAACTACCACCGTTACCGAATTCGGCAAAGAAATCTGATTCCAGTCCCGAAATTCGACAATGCTACCCACCCTTGTGTCGTCTCAACAGTAGGAATCAAAATCCCTTATCAATTTAAGATTTAGATTTCAAATTCATCTCCAATTTCGCAATTTATTAGACATGTTTTTCGCTATTTTCTGATTGGATTTTGGTGTAATTATGGGTAAACTTATTCAGCGAATTCAACAATTAATTTCCAGTGCGTGTTTTATAAGAATAATGTTTTTGTTTTGAAATGAATTTTTGGTTTCTTTGGTGTTAAAATCGTTTATGGTGTGATTTCTGGTGCAATTTTTAAATTAAGTTTCATCAATTAAATATAGGAAACAAAAAAATAAGCAAATAATGAATTTTTTTTGACAGGAAGCTTGACGAAAACCTATCTCACTATATCATCTATTACATTCAGCAAGAATTCGTCAGGCACCGTTGTAGAGCAAAGGATTCTACTCTTCCAGTCGCAGAGGCAGCCAAGTTGTGCGCTACCGTATTTCCACATCGACGGACCCACTCAAAGTTGACAACCGGAAACCATTGTCTCATCACAAGGATATCCTCGAGCAATGTACCGAAGAAAGATAGATAGGGCTGGGGCATCAAGCAACATTAACCAGAGTTTGAGAATCTGATTCCATTATGATTGTTTGGGCATTTCGAGACTTTGCGAGTTGAAGGCCACGAAGCATGGCATAGGCCTCTGCAGCTTCTACATCCAAAGAGACACGTACCCTTTCCGAAAAGCACCACAAGACCTCCCCGTTTGCATCTCTTGCCACACCTCCCACTCCTATCTTTCTCCCCAGAAGTACTGCAGCATCCGTATTTATCTTGATGAAGTTCGGTGGCGGCGGTTCCCATTTGTCATTTGTTGCTGAGTTCTCTCCCTGCAATGAACTTTTCTTGTTTGCTCTTTCGTATTCTTCCACTTGACCAGCAGCTCTCGCGTGGAGGAGGCGGTTCTCGAGCTTCTTATCTTCAAAATACAGCTTGCTCCGAGCCCACCACAGGTGCCATAATAGGGTCACGAACAAAGCATGTTTCTCTCTTGAGATCTTGTCCATCACTAGGCTAATCCATCGGCTTAACGGAGCATCTTCTTGTGGGATCGCAGAGAGTTCAGAGCTAAGAGGCGATTCGTCCCAGAATAGCGAAGCCTCGTCACAGTTCCTCAGCGCGTGTTCAGCCGTTTCTGGCTCTCTTCTGCATCTCTTGCAAAAAGGGTCGACGTCAATGTATCGGCTTATGAGGTTGATGCAGACAGGAAGGATATTCTTCATGCATGTCCAAGCAAAGACCTTGATTTTCGGCGCGACTTTCAAATTCCAGACCCAGTTCCATTTAGTGTTGTTATTGTTTTCCATATGTGGTGCGTTCTCTTCATTCAGATTTAAGTAATACCCAGACTTGACACTATAAAAACCATTTTTCGTGCCACTCCAAAAGATCCGGTCAGGCTCGTTGGTACGACGAAGGGGAATGCGGCGGATACGCTTTGCCTCATCAGCATCAAAACTCGCATCAATAAAATCCTCATTCCATCCACTATAGTCATCGAGAAGTAACTCACGGGCTTTCATATCCATCGGTAGATCTCCTCGGTTCGAACTGACAAAAGGGTTGCCTCCATCTTGAGAAATTTTTTTCCCTCCACAATACTTCGCCAAGTGTAACTAGGGCAGTACCCCTCTTCCGCCAACTGGAACGTCCCATGCTTGTAGTAGCGAGCTTGTAGCATCCGAGCCAGGAGAGAATCCGGGTTTAAATAATGAAATTAAATAATCATGAATATATAATGATGCACATTATGATTAAGTTTAATTTAAACATTAGGATTTAAAAATTAGGATTAATGATTCGGCTTATATATATATACATCCATACTCATATTATGCAGCACATAATATATGCTATACACAATCAAAATAAACCATATAAATAAAACCACAATTAGTCTGATGTGAGAAATTCAAACACAATGAAAAATGCAAAATCTCCTTATAAAATGACAAAGAAAATCATAGGTTCAATATTATGAGCACCAAAGTATAACACAATAAAAAATCATATTTATTGAAAATTGTCTAATATGATTTATAAAACAAATAATTTAGGCGATAAACAATCAAAATAAAACATATAAATAAAACCACATATAGTCTGATGAAGAAAATTCAAACATAATGGAAAATGCAAAATCTCATTATAAAATGACAAAGAAAATCAAAGGTTCACCACCATGCTCTTCTCCAACTATTTGTTTCCAAAACTTCACTTTATTTAATTCGGTTAAACCAACACTTGTACCAACCTTTTTCCAATCACCTTTTAGGCGTCGATGAAATGACCTACGATGACCTGTGATTTTTAGTCGATGTTCATACTGGACAATGTGAGATTCTCCGGTGACAAAATTCTTCACTGCAACATTACAGCCAACTGTTCCAAATAATTGATCCACAGACTTTGGAAGATACTGCAGACACATTTATATATATATATAGACATAATGTCAAAATTTAAATAATATATAATAAAAGTTAGACATAATACAATTCATACCAGGTGTAATACCCCGAATGAAAAATACGAGGTTTTAATGGAAGTTTAAACGTTTAATTTTATTCTAATGTGAGATGAATTTTTTTTTTCAAGAATTTTATTTTTTCAGGAGGACGAAACGAGCAATCTGAGCCTGAAGCACTCCTACCACTATATGGAAATAAATAAGTTCAAAGGTTTGGTTAATAAAATATTTCTCAAAATCAAAATCCGATGACGACAATCCTGTATCATCAAAATAAAATCGGGTTACCAAATGATAGTTTAACTATGTTTATAAATTGTTCCATGTAAATATATGCAATTAAGGAAACCAAAATTTCCCTCTTACACTCTTAGTATTATTTTAACTAACTATAAATTAATATATATTAATATTTAATGTATTATGTCACATGGAATAATTGGTAAGATTAGGAAGCTTCTTAAATAATACGTAGATTTTTGTCTATGCTCATCCACGTGGTCCAAGCTTATCTCCATTAGTTTTTAATTAATTAACTAAGTGTTATCTTTTTTTTTCTCCATGTTGGCCGCCCCCTTTCTTCATTCTCTAAAATCATCAAATTCATCCTACACTCCTATCAAGTTTTCACAAGGGGTTCTAAGTGTTTAAAGTCCAAAAGCTCAATCAAGGTAAGAAAAATAGTGAGCTTGTACAATTTTTATTTAATTATCGGCAAGTTATAAATTTCTGAAATTTTTATTTGATGTTCTACATGACGTCTTGTGACACATGCTAAAATTTAGTAATTTTTGGATATATGGTTTATTAGTTAAAAAGTGTTCAAGAAAACTGGTTGGTTTGTGTTATGTTTCGGGAAAACGAAGAGGAAAGGACTTTGGGTGAATGTTTTTACATGGGACTTAGTTTGGATAGATTAAATACTTGATCAAGATCACATCTGGAAAATGTTGCATTTTATTTCGATGTTTTGGTATTTTATTTGGATTTTTGAAGTGTTGGCTAAGAAACTTGTTCAGTCCCCTGTTCTGGATTCAAGGCTTGATATCTTATACTTTTGGCTAAGATATTGGTTGGAGTTTGGTACAAACTTATTCTATATATTGTTGGGTAGCTACTTTAAGTTTTGGGGAATTTATTTAAGAGTCAAAGTACTTTATTAAAATTTTCCAAGTTAAACAGCCTGTTTGAAATTGAAAATTAGAATTTAATTACTCGATTACTTTTATGGAAATTTCAAGTTGTGAACATGTTCTATATGCCAATATGTCCCTACATGTAATATTTTGGATTTTTATGAGTAGTCAAAGTATTTTTTTTTTAAATATTTTTGCAAAACCGTTGGGTTATTTTCGGTAAATAGAAATATTTGTTCAATCAAATCCTTAGAAGTCAACTCCCTATGCTTATGTGGTTACTTGTGAATGATATGCTTATGTGTTTGTTTTGAATGTGAAAACCCTAAGGAATGGAGCTTAACGTCCCCGTTAAACTCACGAATTAATCTTCGATAAAACCTAATGATTTATGAATAAGACTAAATTATGGATCTGTTCTAGGTGAAGTGTGGCCAGAACTCGGACGTCTACGTTTTGCTCTCATCTCGTGTTTTTTTTCAAGGAGTTTAACTTTACTTTAAAAGTTCAAAAGGTGGGTGACACTATCTGTATTGCAGTTGTTAATGTTACATGGACTGTTAGTGTATTCTATGGTTATCTTTATGCAAGATTTTACAAAAATTAAAGACCTCTGGGTCCCATGAATACCCGGTATTAGTAAGCCGCTATGATACTACGACCACAGTGTCGACATGAATATCGGTATAGGCAAGAACAACCCGTGCATACCTACGACATAATAGTCGACATGAATATCGGTATGGGCATGAACAACTCGTACATACCTACCACATAATAGTCGACATGAATATGGTATGGGCATCAAAAACTCGTGCGTACCTAAGGGTATGGGCATCAGAAACTCGTGCGTACCTACGACATAATAGTCGACATGAATATGGTATGGGCATCAGAAACTCGTGCGTATCTAAGGGTATGGGCATGAGAAACTCGTGCGTACCTACGACATAATAATCTTCATGAATACGTATGGGCATGAACAACTCGTGCATACGATATGTATATGTATATGGTAAAATTGATACTAGGATACTGTTAATCTGTGTAACAGCGTACGGGTCATTCCACTAAGATTTTTATCTCACACCCCTACAGTTTTATGTTTTCAGGTTATGATCGAGAGGGGCCGGAGTTTGCTGTAGACACGGAGTTTCCCATACTTATGAAGTTGTTACTGTTAATTATGTGATGAATCTTTTAAATTAAGTCATTTTATCTTTCGAAATTGTTAAACTACTTTACGAGGGTTAAGTTGTTTATGTATCTTTAAAAGATTGTCGAATTTATAATTCCACCCCATTTCTCGGTGTATGTATTAAATGACTCTTCGCGCGTTAATCCTTCTGATTTTCAATCTTACTTTACTTTCCGCTGCGAAATGTTAGTCTAAGCTTTATTGTTTTATTTTAAAAGAAATTTTTAGGCTCAGATTTTACGTTCACTAAAGTGGCAAACCAGATCTAGAGTGTTTAAGTTGCAAAGGGCTTCATTCTGGAAACGGGGCGTTACAGGTGGTATCAGAGCTTATGTTCAACTCTTCGGACAAAATAATTTATTTGAAGCTCTCTTTCAAAATTCTTTATGAAGAAAAGTTAAACTTTTTTTTTCCTTTCAATGTTTCTAATGGAGTGAAAAACATATTTTATATTTGAGAAGAAAAGTAAAGTGGGAAATGTGTCTACTACATCAAGCCGAGCACCCTCGCGGTATGTGCGTATTTTTAAAGTTTTTACGTGGGGTTATGATATGAAAATATTTTAAAGAATTATGACTCGCATCAAATTTTGGAAGTTATGAAAGAAGAGAAAGACATGCTTTGACATGAAATGTTATGAAAGGAAAAAAGGAATAAGTTATATTTTGATGCAAAAATTTATGAAATGACTTCCAAGTAGTCATGAAAAGATCTTTATGGGTTGAAAATATTTTGGAAGTTATGATACAAGTGTTACATAGGAAAAGTGATCTACTTTATTTCCTCGTATACAAGTGAAATGTTTAAGAAAGTTTCTATAATGGTTTATGTTCAAAAGAAAGATGGAATGATTTTACATCCATGAATTTCACAGCCATGTAGGAAGTATCACTTGGGGGAATTGCTTATATATTTGAAACAGTGAGATGGATTTAGTAGAAGATAAGTTTGAACTTGTTGATGATGTTAAGGTTTTGGAAATGTAATAACTTGCTTTGATGATACAGACCTTAGTCTTTATCTTTCCACAATGGTACAACAAATTAATGCACTGTTGCTTGATTATTGTCACTGGGCCGCTGACCGCGGCAGCATGTGCTCGTGAATGTGTGAACGCATATGTGTGTTGGTGGTTGTGCATCTATTATAGGTTGAAATTAGAGATTCTCCTTATGATCAAGTTGAGAACTTTATGTAAGCTAAAATATCCTTCCACTTTAAGCTATGACAAGTGCAAGACAAATACTGGATCGAAACTAGATTGGAAGAATTGTATTTCTTTTTCTATTAAAGGATAGGAACGAAAAATACCATGATACCCCTTTAGGAGTAGAAATTTCGGGATAATTACTTACCAAGTTACAGAATTTCTTTTAATCACGCAATTAATGAGTAAGAAATGCTACCAAGATTCAAAAGGAAATCATAGGAGAATTTGTGGCTACATTAGAAGTGAACCATTAAGGATAGATAAACCTACAAGTATAATGGTGAACACTCTTAACCGCAGTAATGGAGAAAGAGTGCGTGAACCTTCCGAGGAATTAGTTGGACTTGAACACCAAAAACACGACAATTGGAGCCGACATGGCATGAGAGTTCTTTGACTCTCTCCAAAACTTTATGCAACACACCAACCACCGGCCCCGACTGCACCCGTATCCCCAAATTTTCCTCGCTAACAAAGTCGTCGAACAGTTTCGGCGCATGCAGCCACTCCGTTTCAAGGGTAATGAAGGACCTACGGAAACTGAAGAATGGATCGCTGAACTTGAACGCATATATAAGCATATGGGTTTCACTGATGCATAGAAAGTCTCATGTGCTCAATTCTAGTTAGCTGAAGATACTGCTCAATGGTGGGAATCATATGTGTAGGTCCCGAACAGATTAGTGAGGGTAGAAGTCTAGAGGGGAGGTGTGAATAGACTTCTAAAACTTTTCGTGAGATCAGGTGTGAATATGCAAGTTGCCTAATCAGAGTGCGTGTGGATCAGTACATACTGATATCCAACTTACTGATTGCCTGAAGGCAGATCAGTTAGGCGTCTATCCGTTTAACTGATGGTGCGGAAGATAAGTTAACTTGTGTAAAAAACCTTTTCTCAAATCTGGTACTTATTAATCTGGTTTTTGATCAGATGAAAAAGGGTCAATGATCAGATCAGAAGCTTGATGCAAATCTGATCCACACTAAGTAAATGCATGCAGATTTAAACAAGTAGTGTGCAAGTGTAAAACAGATAAACCACACAAGATTTATAGTGGTTCGGACAACTTGTCCTACGTCCACTCTTCCCTTAACTCGGGGCACCAACTAAACCAACTGGACTTAATTTAATGTGTTAGTCCAACACAGTACAACCAACAGATGTTTCAAGAGTTCTCACTCAACCGATCCCAGAAATCAAATCTAAAAACCCTAGACTGAAATCTTGCTATAACAAACTTAACCTAACTTTAGTTTGGGTATAAGATTTGTAATGTTCCAACTAGAATACTATCCTAGTATCTGGGTAGCCTAGAGCTAAAGGATAAGTATTCAAAGCTAAGAACAAATGGGATGAACACTTATAAAATAAATCTTCGTTTGAGTGTTCTTCGTGCATAAATCTGCTTGAGCTTGAGCTTGATGATAATTTCTATAACCTTACTGTGAAGGTTTGATCCCATATATATAGGCACGAAATTGAACTAGCCATTTGAGAGTAATTCTACTTTCAGTTTATTTATGGTAGGTTTGCAGGATGACGAGACGTGCTTCAGGGACGCATGGACGAAAGCATGCAAGCTTATCCTTTCTAGCTGTTATACTCTGAAACTCTAGTCCTACACTTGTCAGTTCCATACGTGCGTGTCTTTTTCTCATTGGCTCATAAGTACACAAAGTTGGCACTTTTTTTTCCAACAAGTTTGACATTCTTCTTGTCTGAGTGACTTGGCTCGTACTAGGTAGCTTGAAGTGGTTACCTGATGAAACTTACCAGATCGGATAAAGACTGATCTGTCTACCTGTTTGAATCTTCTAATGTAAGTTATCTTAGCCCAACTTACTGATTCTTCGTGTTATCTAATGTCGGTCTTCTGGTCTAGATACCTTCTGATCAACTTCGTGTGTGATCTTCTTCATATCTGATCTTCTGCAAGACTAGACCTATTCTTATCCAATACATCAGCTGTCTATACATCTCAGCTGGTCATCCTATCTGATAATTAAATCATCAGTCAACTAACAGGTCTGACTGGTCCTATTACAATCTGTTTTGGAACTTCCATCAAAACTAACTACAAATTTGCAAACAATATGAGTGAACACTTGATGTCGAAGAAAGACAAGCCCTCACTTGGGTTAGGTTCAAACACACTGTTATGGACCGATGTTTTCCCAAAGTTCTCCGCAATGGGAAGAAGATTGAGTTTGTGATTCTCAAATAGGGAAGTTTCTCTGTAACTGAATACGAGAAATGTTTCAACAAGTTGTCTAGGTATGCTCCACATGTAGTAGATGATGATAGAAGGGAAGTAAGGAGATTTGAAAGAGGCTTAAGGCCCAATGTTGGAGGAGTTGTAGTCGTATTGAAACTTTTGAGCTATCACGAAGTCTTTGATCGAGCCTCAGTATCTCGATCGGGATGGGACTAGAGTTTAAATAAGCTCTACCAGCCTTGGCCCTAATAAAAATTGGTAGCCAAACTTTAAGAGAAATCAGAACCAGCACGCAAGGAATAACAACTACAATGCTCAAACTATTCCTAAGATGATCCCAATGTGTAATAATTGTGGGAAAACACACCTAGGGCAATGCTTGAAAGGAACTGGGACATGTTATCATTGCCAGCAACCAGGTCATCGAGTTACCCCGTACTGTCCGGTGGATGACAACTAGTAGAGAACTATCAGATCAGACCACCATCAACGGGGAATAACCAAGTTCGACCACCCCTGAGAGGAAAAAACAACCTCACGGACCACCAAGAAGAAATATTCCTATGCAAGGTCAAGGGGGAAGAGCTCAGGTTAATGCCATTGTCGAGAAAGAGGAGGAGCAATACCCATATCAGAACGAAGTCATGGCAGGTATGCTAATAGTACTTGGAACACCTGCTTATGTATTATTTGATACAGGAGCATTCCACTCTTTTATATCTGAAAATTTTAGGAAAGTTTTGGGTATCTAATGTATAAATGGAGAAACCTTGAGTGTGAGCGTTTCATCAGGGAACGTAATGAGGATTAAGAACCAAGTAAAGAGAGTGAAGGTAGAATTGGATGGACACCAGATAGAAACTGACCTTCATGTTCTTAAGATGAAAGACTTTGACATCATTTTTGGAATAGACTGGTTTACAAGGAATAAGGCAACCATAAGATGTTCGGATCGCGAGATAGACTTTGAAAAGAAGGACGGTCAACATTTCGCTTTCAGTGGGACTAAGACTAAAACAGGAATATGAGTAATCTCTGCGATGAAAGCTGCAAAGTTACTAGGGAAAGGAGGAAGTCAAGGATACTTAATCAACATTTCCAAGGTAACAAAAGATAAGGAGTTACCCACAGAAGTGCCAATTGTAAGAGACTTCCTCGACGTTTTTCCTGAAGACCTATCTGGGATACCCCAGATCGCTAAGTGGAATTTGTTATTGAGTTAATACCCAGAGCTACGCCTGTGTCGAAGGCACTATACAGAATGGCGCCAAAGGAATTGCAGGAGTTAAAGGAACAACTGCAAGAATTACTAGACAAGAAATTCAATAGGCCTAGTGTTTCTCCGTGGGGAGCTCCTGTCTTATTTGTGAAAAAAAAAGACGATTCACTCAGGATATATATCGATTACCGAGGCCTGAATCATCTAACCATTAAGAATAAGTATACTCTACCGAGAATTGAGGACTTATTCGATCAATTAAAGAAAGCAAATGTGTTCTCAAAAAATTGATTGAGATCGGGATATCACCAACTAAAAGTCAAGGGAAGTGATATTCCAAAGATGACTTTTAGGATACGGTATGGACACTACGAGTTCACAGTAATGTCGTTTGGAGTGACAAATGCACTCGCAGTGTTTATGGACTTAATAAACCGAGTGTTCCATCCATACTTGAATCAGTTTGTCAGTGTGTTCATCGATGATGTTTTGGTGTATTCAAGGAATAAGGGACAACATGAGGGACACCTCAAAATCATCATGGAAACAATGAGGAGTGATAAATTGTACGCAAAATTCAGTATGTGCGAGTTTTGGATTGATCGATTTGTATTTTTGGGACGCATAATCTCGGCAAAAGGAATTGAGATGGATCCTGTGAAGCTGGATGCCATAATGGATTGGAAAACTCTGACTAACACCAATGAAATACGAAGTTTTCTTGGATTAGCAGGTTATTACCAGAGATTTATAGAAGATTTCTCATGAATCGCAAAATCGTTAACTAATTTAACGAAGAAAAATGAAAAGTTGTCTGGACAATGGCTTGTGAGGAAAGTTTTCAAGAATTGAAAAAGAGATTAACCTCATCGCTAGTGCTAACCATTCCCCTATGGAACCAAGGGATACGTGATTTACACCGATGCATCCTTATCAGGATTAGGATGTGTCCTTATGCAACACTGAAAGGTCGTTGCATACTCATCCTGACAATTAAAACCTCATGAACAAAATTATCCAACTCATGGTTTGGAATTAGCTGTAGTGGTCCACGCACTAAAGATATGGCGTCACTACCTACATGGAGGAAATGTGAGATCTATACGGACCACAAGAGTTTAAAGTACTTCTTTACGCAAAAGAAGTTGAACATGCGTCAAAGAAGACGGCTAGAGTTGGTAAAGGATTATGATTGCACGATCCATTATCACCTTGGAAAGGCCAACGTAGTGGCCAACGCATTGAGTAGGAAATGAAATACAAACCTCAGTGTCATGCCAACCGAGCAAAAGTCTCTCATTGAGGACTTTTCTCGGATGAGTTTGAGTTTTATCAAACCATGTTGTGCAAACGCAATGGTTTTTACCCTCACAGTGCAACCAACCTTGAGAGAACAGATCAAGAATGCACAAGAAAAAAAGGGGACAAGTTTCTCGAAGGAATGTAAGCGAGAGGAAAAAGGGACCATCGAAGGTTCCATTCTGAATGCCGATGGGAACTTGATGTTGGAAACAGAATTTGTGTGCCAAAGAATGAGCATTTAAGGAACGAGATCTTAAAAGAGGCACACAATTCACCTTACATTGTACATCCTGGAGAGATAAAAATGTACCGAGGACTAAGAGAGAGAACTTTTGGTGGAAAGGCATGAACAATCGATAGCTCACTTCGTAAGGAAGTGTTTAGTGTGTCAGCAAGTTAAGGAATAACATCGACGACCATCGGGATTGTTACATCCCTAGGAGATACCGGAATGGAAATGGGAGAATATCACTATGGATTTCGTCACAGGTTTTCCAAGGACAAATAAAATTCACGATGCCATCTGGGTCATTGTGGACAGACTCACTAAGACCGCCCATTTCATCCCCATACGAATGAATTACCCTATGGGTAAACTTGCTCAGTTGTATGTGGAAGGAGTAGTCTGATTGCACGGGATACCGGTTTCGATTGTTTCTGACAGGGATCCCCGCTTTTCTTCAAAGTTTTGGAAGAGTCTTCAACAAGCTTTAGGAACTAAATAGAACTTCAGCACTGCATATCATCCACAGACTGACGGACAGTCAGAGAGGACTATACAGACATTGAAAGATATGTTGAGGGCTTGCGCTTTGGACCTTGAAGGGAGTTGGGAAACTCACCTTTCACTAGTGGAATTTGCCTACAACAATAGTTACCAAGCCACAATACAAATGTCACCGTTTGAAGCACTCTACGAAAAAAAAAACTGTAGGTCGCCAATTTGTTGGGATGAAGTAGGAGTTCGTAAAATTTTAGGACCCGAACTTGTGGAGAAATCAGTAGAAGTCATTTCAAGGGTCAGAGAGAGAATCAAGACAACAAAAGATCGTCAAAAATTGTATGTCGATACTCGAAGAAAGGATCTACATTTTGAAGTTGGAGAGAAAGTGTTTCTTAAAGTTGCACCGATGAAGGGTTTGACTCGAGTCGGGAAAAGAGGAAAACTGAAACCCCGTTATGTGGGACCTTTTGATATTCTAGACAAAGTGGGAGATGTTGCTTACCGTTTGGCTTTACCGCCTGATTTATCTCAGGTGCACAATGTGTTCCATATTTCTATAGTCAAGAAATACATGGGTGATCAGGATCATGTTGTTAGTTTTGAGAATTTGGAGTTAGGACGAGATCTAACTTACGAGGAAATACCAACAAGTATATTAGGTAGGAAAATCCATATCTTAAGAAATCGAGAGATACCTTTGGTTTTAGTTCAGTAGACATGGAAAAGAGGAAGCTACATGGGAAAGGGAAGACAAAATCCTAGCAAAGTATCCCAATGACTTAACATAAATGAGAAAGTGAATTTCGGGGACGAAATTATGTTAAGTGGGTAAGGATGTAATACCCCGAACCAAAAATATGAGGTTTTAATGGAAGTTTAAACGTTTAATTTTATTCTAATGTGAGATGAATTTTTTTTCAAGAATTTTATTTTCAGGAGGACGAAACGAGCAATCTGAGCCTGAAGCACTCCTAGCACTATATGGAAATAAATAAGTTCAAAGGTTTGATTAATAAAATATTTCTCAAAATCAAAATCTGATGACGACAATCCTGTATTGTCAAAATAAAATCGGGTTACCAAATAATAGTTTAACTATGTTTATAAATTGTTCCATGTAAATATATGTAATTAAGAAACCAAAATTTCCCTCTTACACTCTTAGTGTTTTTTTAACTAACTATAACTTAATATATATTAATATTTAATGTATTATGTCACATGGGATAATTGGTAAGATTAGGAAGCTTCTTAAATAATATCTAGATTTTTGTCTATGCTCATCCACTTGGTCCAAGCTTATCTCCATTAGTTTTTAATTAATTAACTAAGTGTTATCTTTTTTTTTTCTTCATGTTGGCCGCCCCCTTTTTTCATTCTCTAAAATCATCAAATTCATCCTACACTCCTATCAAGTTTTCATAAGGGGTTCTAAGTGTTTAAAGTCCAAAAGCTCAATCAAGGTAAGAAAAATAGTGAGCTTGTACGATTTGTATTTAATTATCGGCTAGTTATAAAATTCTGAAATTTTTATTTGATGTTCTAGATGACGTCTTCTGACACATGATAAAATTAATTAATTTTTAAATGTATGGTATATTAGTTAAAAATCTTTCAAGAAAACTGGTTGGTTTGTGTTATGTTTCGCGAAAACGAAGAGGAAAGGACTTTGGGTGAATGTTTTTACATGGGAAATGTTTTGGATAGATTCTATACTTGATGAAGATCATATCTGGAAAATATTGCGTTTTATTTCGATGTTTTGGTATTTTATTTGGATTTTTGAAGTGTTGGCTATGAAAACTGCATGTTCAGTCCCCTGTTCTAGATTCAAGGCTTGATATCTTATACTTTTGGCTAAGATATTGGTTGGAGTTTGGTACAAACTTATTCTATATGATGTTGGTTAGCTACTTTAATTTTTGGGGAATTTATTTAAGAGCCAAAGTACTTTATTAAAATTTTCCAAGTTAAATAGCCTGTTTGAAATTGAAAATTAGAATTTAATTACTCGATTACTTTTATGGAAATTTCAAGTTGTGAACATGTTCTATATGCCAATATGTCCCTACATGTAATATTTTGGATTTTTATGAGTAGTCAAAGTATTTTTTTTTAAAGATTTTTGCAAAAACCGTTGGGTTGTTTTTGGTAAATAGAAATGTTTGTTAAATCAAATCCTTAGAAGTCAACTCCCTATACTTATGTGGTTACTTGTGAATGATATGCTTATGTGTATGTTTTGAATGTGAAAACCCTAAGGAATGGAGCTTAACGTCCCCGTTAAACTCACGAATGAATTTTCGATAAAACTTAATGATTTATGAATAAGACTAAATTATGGAACTGTGCTAGGTGAAGAAGTGTGGCCAGAACTCGGACGTCTATGTTTTGCTCTCATCTTGAGATTTTTTTCAAGGAGTTTAACTTTATTTTAAAAGTTCAAAAGGTGGGTGACACTATTCGTATTGCAGTTGTTAATGTTACATGGACTGTTAGTGTATTCTATGGTTATCTTTATGCAAACTTTTAACAAAAATTAAAGACCTCTGGGTTCCATGAATATGCGGTATTAGTAAGCCTCTATGATACTACGGCCACAGTGTCGACATGAATATTAGTATGGGCATGAACAACTCGTGCATACCTACGACATAATAGTCGACATGAATATCGGTATGGGCATGAACAACTCGTGCATACCTATGACATAATAGCCGACATGAATATGGTATGGGCATCAGAAACTCGTGCGTGCCTAAGGGTATGGGCATCAGAAACTCGTGCGTACCTACGACATAATAGTCGACATGAAGATGGTATGGGCATCAGAAACTCGTGCGTACCTACGACATAATAGTCGACATGAAGATGGTATGGGCATCAGAAACTCGTGCGTACCTAAGGCTATGGGCATGAGAAACTCGTGCGTACCTACGATATAATAGACATAATAGTCGTCATGAATACGTATGGGCATGAACAACTCGTGCATACGATATGTATATGTATATGGTAAAATTGATATTAGGATATTGCTAATCTGTGTAACAGTGTACTGGTCATTCCACTGATATTTTTATCTCACACTCCTACAGTTTTATGTTTTCAAGTTATGATCGAGAGGGGTCGGGTTTGCTGCAGACACAGAATTTCCCATACTTATGAAGTTGTTACTGTTAATTATGTGATGAATCTTTTAAATTAAGTCATTTTATCTTTTGAAATTGTTAAACTACTTTACGAGGGTTAAGTTGTTTATGTGTCTTTAAAAGATTGTCAAATTTATAATTCCACCCCATTTCTCGGTGTATGTATTAAACGACTCTTCGCGCTTTAATCCTACTGATTTTCAATTGTACTTTACTTTCCGCTGCGAAAATGTTAGTCTAAGCTTTATTGTTTTATTTTAAAAGAAATTTTTAGGCTCAGATTTTACGTTCACTAAAGTGGCAAACCGGATCTAGAGTGTTTAAGTTGCAAAGGACTTCATTCTAGAAATGGGGCGTTACACCAGGCGCCTATCGAATTCAGACTGGTTACAATCAACAATAAGCTCATAGGATTCATCCATAACAACATTCGATAAGTTTGGTCGAATACCTGTGAAACATATATTAGTAAATACATAACAAATAAAATTTTATAAATATTTAATACAAATCAAAGAAAACACAAAAATATATTTACCTTCATTATCTAAATCAACCAATGTATGAACATCACCTATATCATCCAAGGAATTAGCTTGAGGAACCTCGGGAGCTTGAAGCCCTAATTCAGCATACAATACATCCAAAGATGCACGAGTTTCAATTCCGAGTTTCTTGAAGTTCAATCCATAACCATCTAAAAAATATTTTAAAGCAAAATTAAAAATAATTAATGAAAGTGTGTGTGCGTGTATTTTTGGAGTGTTGTTGAAAATGTTGTGAAACATATAAAACAACATATGACAGAGGAAGTATAAAAACGCAGTGCAAAGGATTTCCAAAATTATGTATAGTCTATAATCAGACTATACGAACCTCATGGTTAAAAAAACATCACTATAACAAGTAGTGAGATACACACGAATCTCTTACAAGATCCTAAAAGGTGTAGTGAAAAACCACACACCAAAAATCAATCTATTCAATCAAGTAACTAGTGATCTTATTCAACCTAAAACTTGATCTAATAAGACAAAATTAATACTGATGAGAAATATTGGGATACACTCGACCAATACAAATAGACATAGTATCGACCCTCACACTCCACTCACGGTTGTGTCTCGGATGCTACTCTCTTAAGTTTGGAGTAGAGTAAATGAGATTTCACTTTAACTCAAACTTGAATGTCGACCAATGCAGTCTATTTATAGACATTTGGACCAACTGCATTGTCCTATCCACTTGGTGTGGACAACCTTTAACTTCTCTTCCACTATCTCCATGATCTTGGTGTAACCACCCATGATCTTTCTATTCTTACTCCATCAGTGCAACCGCTTGATAATATCCGAAATTATCTTCAACCTGCAGTGTAGGAAACATAGAAGAACACATCTAATAAAACGGAGTCAGTGTTAGGAGAAAGCGCAAATTTATGATGTTGTGCAGAATGTTGTCCAACATCTGGAACAACATCCGTGCAACATCAACAAACTCCCCCAATTTGGCCTTTCTACTACAACACACCTGATGTTAAAAACAACATCCGAACTTGTGTCAAGAAAGAAACAAATAATATCCATTCAGAGAACAACTACTATTTAACCAAATTAAAATTTAAAAATAAACAACAAACACAAGCACTAAGTACAACAACAGTGTACTTAGGCCAAAGTATCCAACATAAAGTAAATGACAGAAACATAAACCTATCAAACAATTGTCCAGTAACAGAGTTCATAAAGTAAAGAACAGTAAATAAAAGATTGCAATTCAGAAAGGAATTTTTAAAGTGAAGTTTAGGGAAGGACTGGGCCATTGGAATGACTGCATCTCCATAATCTGCAAATGCTCCCCCATACATCAAAAACTCCCCCTGTGTTGAATCTGTTCACCAATTGTCAGGACCATACAGCTCATCAAGCATAGCAATGCTCTCAGGAGACATATTCTCCCTGTCTGGAGTCTTTCTTAGATCTTCATCAGTGCTATCATCTGTTGTATCTCTATCTTCAACTGGTGCAGGGTCAGGAACAATTTGTTCAGCAGCAGCAGCATTGAGTACATCTTCCACAGCATCCTCAACAGTCTCATTAACAACATCTTGTACAGCAGCATCAACCTCTCTGTCTTCAGCATCTTTCTGATCATCTTGTGCATCAGCATCACCTTCATCCTTAGCATTATCACCAGCATCTGGTGCATCATCCTTCTCACCTGCATGGCCAGATGGACCAGCTCCATCATCACAACCATCTTCAGGACCATCATCAGGTGATCCTCCTCCTATTGAAGTAGAAAGCAGATTTCTCCAGAAGGTTTGCTGTTTAAGTAGAGCATCTATACTGTGCTGGATGGATTGAATTTGATCAGCAATGAAAGAATTAGTAAATGTGACAGAAGGGATACCATTACTTCTGGTGAGTGTGTAAGGAATGTTGCCAACAGAATGGGAAACATTTTTTTTCTACTGTTCAAGATCTTCCAGAGGTATATCAACTACACGGTTACCACATTTCAAAACTGGAGAGATCCTAAAACTAGGGATAAAACCACTAATCTTCTCTCCTCTAGGTCTGTCAAACTCCAACTTATCCAAGAACTGACAGATCAAGCTTGGATATGGAAACATTCCACCATCACCATGTTTTCCAGGAAGAGACATCATATTATCAAATATGATTTATCCCATATTAAACTTGTTCAGATGAACAATCTTGTAAAGAGGGAAAGCCTGTTCTTTAGTAAGCACAGTGGAATTTCTAGAAGGATACCAGTTTGAGACCAACAGTTTATGCATCAAAGAATAGAGAGAAGTAAATTTTGCAGCAGAAAATTGCAATGTCCATTCATAATATCTTCCACCAGTTATCACAGACAACACCTCACCAATTTCTAGATCAATAGGTTCTTCCTCTACATTCCTAGTCCTTAGGAAAATGTTGATGAGCCTAGGAGTGATGGTAACAACATTATACCTAAACCTTACTTTCCCATAATTTGAAGATTGTCTATTACCACAACTCTTCTTCAATTTAGCATAGAATTAAGCAACCCAAGGCACATAATATGATTTAGCATATTGTAGAGCATGCAGTAAGGATCTTTCTTCTAGAAAACCTATCATATCGTTGGCTTCAAATTCAGAAAGTTTAATGATTCTTTCATCAACAATATGTCTCTTCAGCATGGTTTTCACAATTCTAGACCTCCTATCAAATTCAATTCTATCATCAGGGTCAGAGTCAGATTCCATTACCTCATCAAAGAGCTGATCAAACTCATCATCAGTTTGATCTTCAACAGGCTCATCTTTTTCAGGTTCCTCTTCCTCGGGTTCCTCTTCCTCAGGTTCCTCTTCCTCAGGATCATCTTCTACAGGTTCCTCTTCTTCAGGTTCCTCTTCTTGCTCAGAATCAGATGATTCAGCAGCATCTGCAGCAGCATGAACAGGAGGATCATTTCTCCTTTTTGTTCTCCTCTCCTTTTTGGCCATCAACTCCTCCATTGTCAGATCATCTTCAGAATCCTTTGACTGAGAAGGGACTTCTGGAATCTCCATCTCTTCATCTGAATCATCAACCTGGATGGGATCATCAACACCACCATCAGTCCCTTTAGGACATTTCCCAGTGTAGTCCACCTTCTTTCCAAGGTTCCTTTGTGAGACTCTCCTCTTTCTCCATTTTCCAACACCTCTTTTGGGAGTTAATTGCTTCTTTCTCAGCCTAATGTTCTTCAGTTTCTCCCCCATTCCTTCTGAATCAGAGGAATCAGTTTTTTCCATCTCAACATCGGCAGTTTAAGTAAGGTTTTCAACAGGTTTTGGAGAAAGTTCAATATGGATTTCTGTGGTTAAGGGTTTAGCAGAAAGATCAACAAAGTCATTAATGTTGACTTGTCTTTTGCCAACAAAAACATCAGGAAGAACATGAGGGTTTTTCTCAAGCATTTGTTCGATGATCAGTCGAATCAGAGATTGAGGGGTATCTTCAGGAAATTCTTATGGAGTGGGTTTTGGTACGGAAGAAGACGATGATCCACCAACATTAGTGGAATCATAATCTGGGTTTTGAGCGGCCATTTATGCAAGTAAGTTCAGAGGGTTCGAAATCGACGGAGAAGAAGGGTGCGAATGAGGGTTTTCTCGAGAGAGGTTTGTGTGAGAGTGTGAATGAAAAGGAGAAGGAGTCAAAGGGTTTTGTTTATCAGTCATTTCACCGCCTTTCTATCCAATCAAATTAAATTACAGGCAATTAAAAATAATGAAAATGAGAAAATAGGAGGGAAAAGTATAATATGTGACCGAAATAAAGTAATAACATAAGTACAATCAGCAAACCTCAATTCCTATGTGCAACACAATAGTTTTCAGCTTTCAGTATTAGATAACACAAATAAGTCGAACTTAAGTAGAGAACAAAGCGGAGGTTATTACACATAAAACCACCAAGAAACCGACCAAGAGTGGGACAGAGTAACCACCCACTAAGGTAAATGTGATCGTGTGTAATTGTAAGAGACCGCCAAAAATATTTTTGAAAACCAGAGACCATATCCAAAATTAAATAAACGCAAATCAGTCCAAATAACTTGTTTAAACGGCAAAATCAACTTACCCAGAACATTAATCGAATCATGTATGATAGATAAAGTTCGAATCACTTAAGGTTTCAAAAATTGTCGGCACACATATATCTCAACACTCAATTTTGCATGAAATTCATCATCAAAGTGTTGCATATTTTGAATTTTTTTTTAAACACATGTTCACATTGATCCACCTTTTCAAGAGAGAACATCGTAGTAGCGAGCTCCGCGCCCCATAATTACTCAGCGGATTGTGAACAAACATGGATGTATATTTAATCACCTTTTGAAAAGAGAACATCGTAGTAGTGAGCTCCGTATCCCATAGTTACTCAGTGATTACACATCTAAGTTGTGCTTTATTTTTCAATGCATTTAAGAGATATATGCCCAGGACTCTGTATCTAAACCATGATTCAACAATAAGATCATAACACTATCATTTAAAGTTCAAACATAAGCAAATCAGCAGACAAACTCATTATCAGAACCACAAGGTTGCTTCAAATGTTGGAAACATTTGTCACAATATTTAGTGTTTATTTTAAGATATAGCAAAGACTAAGAGATTTTCTAAGTGAAGAAAACCTCTCATTATCAAGTGCTTTTGTGAAAATACTAGCAAGTTGTTTTTCAGTAGAAATGTACTCTAACTTCACAACTTCTTTCTCTACAAGATCTCTTATAAAGTGATGTCTTATACTTATATGCTTAGTCAAAGAATGTTGCACATGATTCTTGAAAATATTGATAGCACTAGTATTATCACAATAAATAGTCAAAATACCACTTTCCAACCCATAATCATCAAACATCTTTTTAAGCCATAGCAGTTGAGTGCAGCAACTTCCAACAGTAACATATTCAGACTCAACTGTTGATTGTGAAACACAGTTCTGTTTCTTACTATGCCAGGATATAATGTTGTTTCCCATGTAGAAACATCCTCCACTAGTACTTTTTCTGTCATCACAATCACTTACCCAATCGACATCATTATAGCCAACTAAAGAGCAATTAGTATCCTTTGAGTACCAAATACCTAGATCACATGTTCCAGCTACATATCTTATAATTCTTTTTACATAATTAAGATGTGATTCCTTAGGATTAACTTGATATCTAGCACAAATACAGACACTATACATAATATCAGGCCTACTAGAAGTTAAGTACAAAAGAATTCCAATCATTGATCTATACAAAGTAGGATCAACATCTTTTCCAATCAAGTCTTTACTCAACTTTTGAGTTGAACCCATAGGGGTTTTCATAGTTTTAGCAGTTTCAAGACCAAACCTTTTCACCAAATTCTTAGCATATTTGTTTTGAGAAAAGAAAATACCATCTTTCATTTGTTTGATTTGAAGACCTAAAAATAAATTCAGTTCTCCAACCATTGGCATTTCAAAAGTACAGGTCATTTCTTTAACAAAACTCTCAAGCATATCATTACAAGTTGAACCAAATACAATATCATCTACATATATTTAAGCAACCATGATATCATTCTTAGAATTTTTAATGAACAAGGTTCTATCAGCTTCACCTCTCAAAAATCCAAACTCAAGTAAGAAGTCAGTAAGTCTAACATATCAAGCTCTAGGTACTTGTTTTAGACCATACAAAGCTTTCTTTAACTTGTAAACATGACCAGGAAATTCCAGATTTTCAAAACCTTTAGGTTGTTCAACATAAGCTTCATCATTCAGAATACCATTTAAGAAAGCAGCTTTAACATCCATTTGATGCAAGTTAATGTTAATGAAACATGCAATAGCAAGAAGTAATCTAATAGATTCAATTCTAGCAACAGGAGCAAATATTTCATCAAAGTCTATTCCTTCAATCTGAGTATAACCTTGAGCAACCAATCTAGCCTTATTTCTCACAATATTACCAGATTCATCAGTTTTATTCTTGAAAATCTACTTTGTTCCTATGACATTAATATCAGAATTCGGTCTAGGTACAAGTGTCCAAACATCATTTCTTTCAAACTGATTAAGCTCTTCATGCATGGCATTTATCCAGTTTTCATCATCAAGAGCTTCTTTCACATTTTTAGGCTCAATTTCAGAATGATAACACTCAAAAGTTAACTGATTGTATATAGATGACATGCAAACCGATCTTACAAGGTTATTGATATGAATACCCATTCTTCTTCTAGTTTGAACACCAGTGGTAGCTTCTCCAATGATCTGATCTGATGGATGACTTTTCATTATCTTTGTTGAGGGAACCAAATGTTTTGGATACTGTGAATCTTGTGACATATTATCAGTATTTGAACTTTTGGGTAATGTTGCATCAGATGTTGAAGGAACATTCTGATTCTGATCAACATTTTTACTATCTTCAGTGTCATCAGTATTTCTGGAAACTTCTATCAAATCTGATACATTATCTTCAGTACTTTTACCTGCAAGACTTGCAAGTTCATCAAATACCTCATTTACAGATTCCTGCATTGTATCAGTTCTCAAGTTATAGATTCTCTATGCCTTGCTATTCTTAGAATATCCTAAGAAAAATCCTTTATCACTCTTAGAATCAAACTTGTGCAACTGATCTCTATCATTCAAAATGTAACAAACACAACCAAACACATGAAAGTATTTCAAATTTAGTTTCTTGTTATTCAGAATCTCTTAGGGAGTATAATTACTACCAGAATGAATATAGACTCTATTCACAATGTGACAAGCAGTATTCAAAGCTTCTACCCAGAATTTCTTAGACAAACTTTTTGAGGTTATCATAACTCTTGCCATTTCTTTCAAAGTTCTATTCTTTCTTTTAGCAATTCTATTTTGTTGAGGAGTTTTAGGTGAAGAAAACTCTTGCAAAATACCTTTCTTTTCACAGAAATTAGTAAACAAACTGTTTTCAAATTCTCTTCCATGATCAGACCTTATCTACTGATCTTTAAACACAAAACAGTTTTAAACCTTTTGTAAGGAATTTTGAACTCAGAAAAGGTATCTGATTTTTCTTCTAGAAAAATAACCCAATCATATCTAGAAAAACCATCTACAAGAACATATGAGTACCTCTTTCCACCTAAACTTTCAGTTTCCATAGGACCCATTAGATCCATATGAATTAACTCACAACACCTGTTTGTTGTAAGTGCAGACAACATTTGATGTGTTGTCCACATATTTTTCCTTTTTCAAAGTTAAGATCAGGTAAACCAACAACATAACCTAGTCTATGCAATTTCTGAATACTTCTGTAATTAGCATGACCAAGTTTTTGATGCCACAAAATAATATCATCTGCTTTAGCACTTTTACAAGCATGATTTGAACCAATCAAATAGCAATTATCAACAGATCTTTTGCCAGTCATTAAGCAATCATCATTTTTGTCAAACACATAGCATGAATTCTTATCAAACTTCACATGTAAATCATCATCACATAACTGACTAATACTAATCAGGTTAGCAAGTAAACCTTTTACATGTAACACATTTGTCAACTTTGGAAAACCAGGAACATTTAATATTCCTTTTCCTACAACTTTACCTTTTGAACCACCACCATATGTAACATGACCACCATCACAAGATGTATAATTAGACAAATACTTAATTTGACCAGTCATGTGTCTAGAACAACCACTATAAAAGTACCAAGATCCGGGAACACATGCTTTCAAAGATGTATATACAATATTACATGACATGTTCTTATGAATCGACTTTTTAGTGTTGTTAACCTGTTTTATAGGGTGTTCAACTTTATCAGGTAAAACAATTCCAGCTTTTAAGTCTCTTCTTAACTTTGAATAGTATGGAGAATATGACCTACTCCAGCACAATAAAAATAGACATACTCTTTAAACAACCCTTCAAATTTCTTTAGTTTACCTTTCAAATGTTTTGGCACAGAAGTTCCAACTTTTACAAAAGAAATAGGTTCACAGGATATAGGAGTATTCTCAGAAGTTTTCACAAAACCAAGTCCAGCATTTTCAGATCTACCAATCATTAATGCCTCATTCAATTCAATAGTGCTTGCAGAAAACTTTTTAAAACTAAGAGTAGTGCTTTTAAGTTCATCTTTCAAAGTAGAAATTTCTACATCTTTTCTAGTTAGAAGAACTTCAAGCTTTACAAGATTTTCTTTTAAATCTGAATTTTCTAAACATAAGGAACTCAACACTTGTTTTTGAGTTTCTAAATCAGTTTTAAACTTCAGATATTCAGAGTCACAATCAGCAGAACTTGATATTTCAGCATTTAGAATAGTTCCAGCAAAACAGTTAATCTCAGAATTATATTTACTGAATGTTGTTTCAGATGTTGTATGAACATCTGAATCTGCTTCAAACCAATAATCATCGAGATCATCATCAAATGTATCATCATAAGCTATTCTAGCAGATATAACACTTAGTTCACATTTACCAGAATCAGTTTCATCATCAGAATCATCACTTAAGGTAGCATTAAAGTTCATCTTCTTCCTAAGCATAGTATTAGCACATTCATTAGCATAGTGACTATATCCAGAACATGCATCACATTTAACATTTTTTTCTGTACTCAGGATCATATTTGAACTTGTTATCCTTATTGAATTGTCTAGGTTGATTGAAACTGGAAGACTGACTTGGAATAAGCTTTTTATCAGAGGGAGAAGAATTCTGATTAAACTTATCTTTTGATTGAAAATTTTCATTTGGTCTTCTGAACTTTCCTTTTAGAAAAGATTTGAATTGCATAGTGATAAGAGCAAATTGTTCAGAAATATTTTCATCACATAAATCAGAAACATCATCATCACAATCAACTTCAGTAACATAAGGATGTTTACCAACATTATCAGAAGTTTCACCTCTAAAAGCAAGTACTTTCTTGTCTTTATCTTTCTCATGTTTATCATCATCTAACATATTTAAGTTAATCTCATAAGTTTTCAAAATACTTATCAACTCATTTTGACTCAATAAATCAGTGTTCTTAGCCTCTTCTATTGCACATATTTTAGCATCAAATCGTTTAGGAACAGTTCTAAGTATCTTATTAACTAACCGAGTGTTGGAAATTAGATCACCAAGTGAGTGTGACTCATTAGCAATCTCACTTATCCTTTCATTGTATGAGATGTTCTCATCATCTTTCATCTTCAAGTTTTCAAACTTTGTTCCCAATATTCTGAGTCAAGTTCTTCGAACACTTTCTGATCCTTCACAATGTTCCTACAATATTTCCCATGCATCCTTAGAAGAGACACAGTTAGATATCAATTTAAACATAGAAACATCAGTAGTAGTAAAAATCGCATTAAGGGCTTTAGAATTAAAATTGGCCGATGTGCATTCATCATTGGACCAATCAATCTCCCTTTTGACTTGTGAATCACCATCATTATCACCAACCGTCTTTGGTGGATTCCAACCAGACAACACACTACGCCATGCTCTCTCATCTATAGACTTAATGTACCTGTGCATTTTAGGTTTACAGTATGGGTAATTTGATCCATCCAAAATTGGAGGTTTTAAAGAAGGAGTCAATGGATAATCCATTACAAAAACACACTTTAAACACAGGACCTTTAACTTAGTGTATCAAGTTTATGGCTCTGGCGCCAACTGAAAGTGTGTGTGCGTGTATTTTCAGAGTGTTGTTGAAAATATTGTGAAACATATAAAACAACATATGACAGCGGAAGTATAAAAACGCAGTGCAAATGATTTCCAAAATTGTGTATAGTCTATAATCAGACTATACGAACCTCATGGTTAAAAAATATCACTATAACAAGTAGTGAGATACACACGAATCTCTTACAAGATCCTAAAAAGTGTAGTGAAAAACCACACACCAAAAATCAATCTATTCAATCAAGTAACTAGTGATCTTATTCAACCTAAAACTTGATCTAATAAGATAAAATCAATACTGATGGGAAATATTGGGATACACTCGACCAACACAAATAGACATAGCATCGACCCTCAAACTCCACTCACGATTGTGTCTCAGATGCTACTCTCTTAAGTTTGGAGTAGAGTAAATGGGATTTCACTTTAACTCAAACTTGAGTGTCGACCAATGCAGTCTATTTATAGACATTCAGACCAACTGCATTGTCCTATCCACTTGGTGTGGACAACCTTTAACTTCTCTTCCAATATCTCCATGATCTTGGTGTAACCACCCATGATCTTTCTATTCTTACTCCATCAGTGCAACCGCTTGACAATATCCGAAATTATCTTCAACCTGCAGTGTAGGAAACATAGAAGGACACATATAATAAAAGGGAGTCAGTGTTAGGAGAAAGGACAAATTTATGATGTTGTGCAGAATGTTGTCCAACATCTGGAACAACATCCGTGCAACATCAACAAATAATCAAAACTAAAAATACAGCATATAATTAATTACTAAATAATACCTTCGTAAGAATCTACACCATTTTTAAAGGCTGAACAACCATTAAATTTATATGGATGCATAACAAAGGTATAATGTCCATTGTAGAAAATGGTGAGCGAGAAAACAGAAATCAACAGAGAGAAAGGGGTAAAAAATTTCTCCCAATTACATGTCAGCACCCATTATTCACCATCCTTGAAGCAGCGACCATAAACTACTCTTCCGGTAGACGTTTTGATTCGACAACTTTCAGGAATTAAATTAAACAAGGATTTGCCCCAACACTGAGGTATAGGCTTGATAAGAATTAAGAAAAATCATATTAGACTACAAATATACGTATACACAATTAAATTAAATCACTATTAATATTGTAATTTTAATATTGGTTTAAATCAAAATTTAATATTTTAATTAGAGATATAATCAAGTTAAAAATATAACTTACTATTTTACTTTCAAAGGGAGCGGTAAATTCTAGAACATAGTCGACGCATGGGAGAAAGGCTGCAAAATAAAAAAAACCTCAAGTTAATAAAAATTATTCTAAATATATAAGTAAAAAAAATATATACATATATATATAACATACGTTTAAATGTATAACGTTCAATAAAATTCTGAGCTTGACGTAGATCACCATTATTGTCAAACACTCGAACGAATAGATCAACAAATTCACAACGAAAAAATGATAAAAAGATCCTATCACCACATCCCAATTTATAAGAATCAATGAGATTTTCCCAACCCTGTCCATAAAAAAAATTAACATTTGTATTCGATTCATAATTCACACGCCACAACCACCCAAAATAATATGTTATAGTATAATTTCTTTGAGGAGGAATGGCTAGAGGAAGACTCTGTGAAATAAGAAAAAAAATCAGATCACTATAAAAAGTCACGATAGAATATATTATTGTAAAAAAATTCACCACAAAAAAAAGCACAAGCTTGTCATTCTATTAGAACCAATATAATACAAAATAAATTCATTATAAAAGGTTCCATTAGAAAATATATCTCGGATTTGACGAAGGCCTGTAAGATCGATCGTAATATAGCCACCTGAAAATAATTTTTTAAACATTAAAAAAATAAAATAAACAAAATAAACGAATATCTAATGGAAGAATATAATAATAACAGTAATGATATTAATAATGATACTAATTGTGAATATTATAAAAATGAACTAATGAATGAATTTTATGAAATAATTTCAGGCACAAGTGTATATGATAATTTCAGCCATACGACATAAATTTAATAAAATATTAGTATAGAACGAATTACGCTTAATTCGTTCTTGTAAAATATATATTTTTTACGAAATTATTCTTCTAAATTAATTCACAAGTATTTAAGGTCTTATTTATTAGTTTTCTTAAAGATTGAATTAGAAAGTATAGAATTAATATTTATTGTGGTCATTGATTTTGTCAATATTAAAAGCAAAATCCATAAATAATAATAAATCTATTAAATAAGTCTATGTAGAAACAGCCAACCAAATACCAAAAAACGTTCAAATCGGCACTGGGAAATAGTGATTTTACGTTCTTCTTCTTCTTCTTCTTCTTATTATTATTATTATTCTTATTCTTATTCTTAAAACCAATAATTAATAATATAGCAAATTTATCAATAGCTCAAGACTAACCAATAATTTGACATGATTACAAATTTGATATCATTACCTCGTTCTAATACTAATATTAAATTGATATCATTACCTCTTAATAATATGACAAAAGCATACGCAGACATTCAATTTCACTATATATAAATGTACAAAAAAATCTTAAACAACACAAATTACCCCCCATTAAACACCACTCTATTTCCCACGAAGACACACGAGTATACACAACAAATAACATACAATTTCCATACAAAAACATAAGATATCAATAATTAATATAGTTGGGACAAAAATAATCAAAATCGACATCCAAAATAACATAAAATCTGTAAAAGGATAAAAAAAATTGATGTTCAAAAATAAATTGAATGCTCACCTTGTCCACCACGGCTAGGGTTTCCACAATCTGCGGAGGAATCGGCCTGCGACGAAGCCTTAAACTCTATTGAGTTGATTTCAAGAATATGTTTCAAGAATATGTTTTGTTCACTGGATTTCTAGAATATGTTTTATTCATATGATTTCAAGAATACGCTATTATATAATATTTCCATATGATACAGATTTGACTTATTCAATTTGTATATTTGTTTATATGGTAAAATTTTCTAGAATTTTCCATAAAAAAAAATCTAGAATTAGGCTTAATTTTAGAAATTGAAATTTGATAACATAATTCCTTATATTAATTTTGATTTGGATCCATCTTGGTGTGAAATATATGTATCAATCTTGCGTGAAAAAAATTTATGAAAGTTGATATGGATTTATGTGGCTAAGGGTTTAGCAGAAAGATCAACAAAGTCATTAATGTTGACTTGTCTTTTGCCAACAAAAACATCAGGAAGAACATGAGGGTTTTTCTCGAGCATCTGTTCGATGATCAGTCGAATTAGAGATTGAGGGGTATCTTCAGGAAATTCTTATGGAGTGGGTTTTGGTACGGAAGAAGACGATGATCCACCAACATTAGTGGAATCATAATCTGGGTTTTGAGCGGCCATTTATGCAAGTAAGTTCAGAGGGTTCGAAATCGACGAAGAAGAAGGGTGCGAATGAGGGTTTTCTCGAGAGAGGTTTGTGTGAGAGTGTGAATGAAAATGAGAAGGAGCCGAAGGGTTTTGTTTATCAACCATTTCACCGCCTTTCTATCCAATCAAATTAAATTACAGGCAATTAAAAATAATGAAAATGAGAAAATAGGAGGGAAGAGTATAGTATGTGACCGAAATAAAGTAATAACATAAGTACAATCAGCAAACCTCAATTCCTATGTGCAACACAATAGTTTTCAGCTTTCAGTATTAGATAACACAAATAAGTCGAACTTAAGTAGAGAACAAAGCGGAGGTTATTACACATAAAACCACCAAGAAACCGACCAAGAGTGGGACAGAGTAACCAGCCACTAAGGCAAATGTGATCGTGTGTAATTGTAAGAGACCGCCAAAAATATTTTCGAAAACCAGAGACCATATCCAAAATTAAATAAACGCAAATCAGTCCAAATAACTTGTTTAAACGACAAAATCAACTTACCCAGAACATTAATCGAATCATGTATGATAGATAAAGTTCGAATCACTTAAGGTTTCACAAAATGTCGGCACACATATATCTCCAACACTCAATTTGCATGAAATTCATCATCAAAGTGTTGCATATTTTGAATTTTTTTTTAAACACATGTTCACATTGATCCGCTTTTCAAGAGAGAACATCGTAGTAGCGAGCTCCGCGCCCCATAATTACTCAGTGGATTGTGAACAAACATGGATGTATATTTAATCACCATTTGAAAAGAGAACATCGTAGTAGCGAGCTCCGTGTTGGAAATTTTGCTACCATCAGCTTGGAAATTCTCATTGCCATGGTGTAAAACAAATGGTGTTGAACATTTTTTTTTGTTGATATTATAACAATGTAATATAAAACTTATTTACATTTTGTATAAATTATCTGAAAAATTAACACAATAGTAAGTAAGATAAATATTCACACCTCGTTAGATTCAGGAAGAGTTGAATATTTGTTTATCATTGATGAATCCGTATTCACATTGACAACACTAAAAGCTCCGTTCTATTGGGCAATTTCTCCAGGTTTAACTTGAATTCTAAATAGAAGTGTGCGATCGAGAAGATCCTGGATCTCAAGCAGGATATTATATCCATCCTTCTGAAATATAATGACGATAAAAATAAATTTAGAATAAGAAATATTTTACATTATTAATAATGATAATTTAAAATACATATATATAACAATTGAACAAATAGAACAAAATTGATTATTAAAACTTACGTCTTTACAATTCTCCAACAATTCATAAGCTCTTTTGTGAAGCAGCTCACAACAAATATTGTCCCATAGATTGAGCATAAAATTGCTCGTACCATCCTCAACAATAACCCTTATCCCATATCTAGAAAAATTATTAATTATAAAAACCATATTAACAACGACTTCAGTTTCTAAAAAAAAAAATTAGCTAAGATAAATAAAAAATTGTAAAAAAAAAATGTGTGCATACAAAAAATAAAAATTATAACATATATACCTTATAACAGTGGGAACATCATCCTTTCCACATTTAGAGCAAGAAAATTTTCCACTATTCTTAAATACTTTTCGAGAACATTTCTTACAGGAATAAAACCACCAGTTATCATATGACTCCAACTCAATTATTGTAGCACATATCCAATACATACCAACCTAAAAATTAAACAGACTAAACATTATAAAATGCAATTTACAAATTAATATTATTCATAAAAAAAGAGAAAAAAAAATATTTTATATAAACACTAACCACACTATTTCGAAGAATCCAATCAATTGACTTCACATCAAAGTTAGAAAAATCACTATCTTCACCGGCTTCATATAGAGAAGACCATGAAAATGACCCACATATTTCTTTATCTTTCGATTTAACAGCAAAACTATAAAAATAGAAAAGAATTATTAACGTGCATTTCATATAAAAACCTCTTCAAATTTTCAAAATTTTTGAACGTACATAATTTTACCTCTTTTTCAGATCAGAAATTTCCTTAATGTCATTACCAAAAATAATTTGGGAGGTATTGAAGGAATTTGACATTGATACTTCACCTGAAAATTAAGGTACAATTTTTAATATAAACTTTTTTAAACAACTTAGACATTTGTCAATAAACATACCATTAAAAACTTTTGGTCGAAACATTTTGAAAATAAGTACAGGTGGAGTTTCATATTCAGATGCATGCACTTTTTTCAATCCATCAATGAAATCACCCCAAAGGGAAACTTTCAACAGCGAATCCCTTGTATTAAATATATAAAAAAAATTAAACGTAAATAACAAAAAGAATTAAAAATTTAATATACATATAAAAAAATACTTACACACTGTCCTCTATGGTCAAATCCAACAATTTTGTAGTTCTTGACCCAACTTGTCTATCAACAATATCACCAATATAATAGACTCGGCCTATTACATCTATATAATGAAAGGATTAAATTAAATGATAAAAATAAATGAAATAATTATATATTTTTAAAAAAATATTCATACATAACAATATATAAAAATATTCATGGTATATCTAGTTACCAATAAGAAGATTCTCATCGATATCATTATCAATTGTTAACTGTGAAAAGTCCCTAAAGAGAAACATGTTGAAAGGAAAATCCACATCAGTTGCTTGAATCAATCGAGTATTAGATATGAACTGGATCTTAAATTTGTTAATGATCGTCTTAAACGAAGATTTGTCGAGAGTGAAAATGAAATTTCGAAGAGTGTACAATCTGCCTTCCACAATATTATCCTTGAACTTATCAAAATGATATGGCTTGATGGTAGCATGAATCCTATCACCCTATACATGAAAAAAAAAATTTAATATATTAAATGAAAAAAATTAAAATGTGAATGCATATGTTAAAATATGTAAAGATAGATTATACGAAAAATCAATAAGAGCTTTTATTACAAAATATATTTAGAGATATATTTTTCTTCATATCCTTGAAAAATAAGAAGAAAAGTTATTTTTTAATTCATAAACCCAACATTCTCTCTTGAAGAAAATGACACACGAAAATGATTATATTCACGTGGGACAAAAAATAATGTTTGGAGACACTTATAGCAAAAAAATATAGCAATTGGTGAAGATTGATTATACGAAAAACCTCTGAATCATGGAATACACATTCCAGATTTCTTAAAGGATTATTGGGTGCGTAAGCAGGAGCTTCATACACACGAACGCAACGTAATTTTAGCAACCATGTCGTTTTGGAAGCATTAACATGTTTAATCAACGATAATACGGACGCCATCTGAGGGAAGTTCAACAAACTGAAATTAAAGACAACTCGAACTATTAGATTCTAAAGAAATAAAATAATTTGCAAATAAATAGTATAGCTACTTGATCATCACCAGTATAATGGGGTGTTGTGTGAAATAAAAATGTGAAATCCATATATTTATAGGTAGATGGCATGTACTCCACATTTAGAAAGTGAATAATGTGTGCAAAATAAAAATAACTAAATAACTAAATAAAGTTATAATGTTAATAAAATAAATTATTAAAAATACCGTAATTAGTAAGGGCTTGAATTTAGGATGCAATTAAATCCGTAATTAACTTTTATTAGTGAAAGTTGATAAATACTATTGAACATTTGATGCAATTAAATATTAATTAAATTATTTTGCTATCATGTATTATATTAGTAGATTAATTTATTTTAACGTTTAGTATGGCAGTATGGACGTGCGTTTATAACTTAATATTTTGAATATTAAGTTAAAGTGTTTATTTAAACTAATATTTAACACAAAGGTAATAATAGATTACTCACTTTAACACTTTAAAATATTAAATACTATTGAACACTTTAACAATTTTTTGCCAGCCGGTGCGTTTATTAAAGTGTTAAAAAATATTTTTCATGATTAAGTTATCAATTAATATGGAAATTAATAATTAAAAGAATAATTACAATCTATAAATTGAAGTGATACTGAAAATATATAAAAATAAATTAATAAAATGTAATATTATTTAATGACTTCCGTGCAATGCAGGGGGTAGCAAAAAACTATGTAGTAATTCTCATGCACTTTACATACGGTTTGTATTAAATACTTTTATTACAATTAAATAGTGTAACTAATGGAGTATTTAAATATTGTCGTTAATTTAGCTTTTTTGTAGGGGAGACACATACTAATAACAAAAATGAGTAATACTTGAATTAAACACATCATTAATGTTATATGTAAGTTGTAATGAAATTAACAATATGTAAAACTTATATTTATAGAGTTTGAATTGATAAATAACAATTCTCACTTTCTTTGTATACATACATATATATATATATATATATATATATATACACATAATCCGAAACTTTAAAAGGAAAGGAGAATAGAAACTTCAATTAAATTACAAAAATTTAATGCTTTTTTTTAATTAGTGAGCTTGGGGGATATTACCAAAATATATGAATCTCTACACATTTTAATGACATTTAATGCAGTCAAATTTATTCTATTTTAAATAGTTTTCATATTTTCTTTAAAATCTCCATAATTATCGTTGCTTTTAAAAAGTTGCTATCATTAAATTTGTGTTACTTTCATTTTTAAGATTAATCATCATTATTCCAACTAAAAAAAAATCATGAGTATCTTTTATTATATATATATATATATAATTAATCATTTTAAATATTACATTAAATTTTCTTTTCAAAATTTAACATTTATATCTTACAAATGAAGAAGCACAAGTAGCTTTCGGAAAAAAAGAAGAAGCACAAGTATGGAAGGATTCGTGTACTACAATTTGGGAAGGATAACACAAAACAAATATTAACTCAGGATGATGGGAATTAAAAGTTAATATGAAATATAATTTTGAGGAATATTTTAATCGATTTATGTTCAAAGCATAATTGAAGGAGAGATCATGACCAAGCATTGAATATCATTAAATAATAATTAATGTAATTAATGTGGATGGATTGAAATTTTGGTTATGCATCCGTAAGATGTATAATGCATCCGTTAAGGAAAAAGATTTAATATAAAAAAATATATAAGGAAAAAAATTCATATCACTTTAATTTTCACTCATATAGTCTTCTAGTTATAATTATATATTTTCAGGATGAGTTTAATTACATATTTTATAAAAGATGAGATCATGATACTCATATATTAAATTGAAGAGTACACATCACAATCAATCTAGACACATACTAATAACAAAAATTAATAATACTTGAATTAAGCACATCATTAAAGTTATATGTAATTTGTAATGAAATTAACAATATGTAAAACCTATATTTATAGAGTTTGAATGATAAATAACAATCCTTAAAAGGAAAGGAGAATAGAAACTTCAATTAAATTACAAAAAATTAATGCTTTTTTTTAGTTAGTGAGCTTGGAGGATATTACCAAAATATATGAATCTCTACACATTTATATTATCATTATATGACAATTAATGCAATCAAATTTATCCTTTTTTAAATAGTTTTCATATTTTCTTTAAAATCTCCATAATTATCGTTGCTTTTAAATAGTTGTTATCATTAAATTTATGTTACTTTCATTTTTAAGATTAATCATCATTATTCAAACTAAAAAAAAAATCATGAGTACCTCTTTTTATTTTTTTCATAAATAATCCTAAATTTAATACTAAGATTTTATAAATTTTGAAAAAAAAAGTGAAAAATCCTGATTTTGTATCATTATATTTTTTTATCATTACTTAGATGATTGGTAAATTATTTTATATTTTCTATTATCTTTTATAAATTATGATTTACAAATCTTCCCAAAACCCCTAAAGAATTGTGGACCGGGCGCAAACCCAGTTTAGGACACATGAGAATCTGGGGGTGTCCGACATACGTGTTGGACAAGGAAGCCAGTAAATTGGATCCAAGATCAGAATTAAGGTTGTTTATAGGGTACCCCGAGGGAACGAAAGGGTGCATGTTCTATGGTCCCGAAGATCAAAAGGTGGTAATCAGTACACACTTTAGATTTTTGAAAGAAGACAATATGAACGACAAGAAGCCCAGAAGTGAGATTACCTTGAATGAGCTAAAGGGGCTTACCTCAATGCCAACTATACAAGTCGATATACCAAACGACACACATACACAACCAGAACCTCGTCGCAGTGGGAGGGTTGTCAGACAGCCCGAGAGATTCATGGGGATAGGAGAGTCGTCAGACTTGATCCCTGGCGAAAATGAATCAGACCCATGGACTTACAAAGAGGCAATCCATGACAAGGATGCGGATTCTTGGCAAACGGCAATGAAAGCCGAAATGGGTTCTATAGATCAAAACAAGGTGTGGGAGCTAGTCGAACCACTTAATGGGGTCAAACCCATTGGATGCAAGTGGGTATACAAGAGAAAAAGAGGATCAGAAGGGAAGGTAGAAACCTTCAAGGCTACACTTGTGACAAAAGGTTACACTCAGAAAGAAGGGATCGACTATGAGGAAACTTTTTTGCCTGTAGCTATGCTGAAGTCCATCTGTATTCTCTTGTCGATAGCTGTGCATCTCGATTTCGAGATCTGGCAAATGGATGTCAAGACAGCTTTCCTCAATGGAAGTCTTGAAGAAGAAATCTATATGCAACAACCCGAAAGCTTCATTGAAAAAGGCCAAGAACATCTTGTTTGCAAGCTCAAAAAGTCCATCTACGGACTAAAGCAAGTATCGCGTGCTTGGAACCAATGTTTTTTTCAAGTTATAAAGTCTTATGGGTTCTATCAAAACGAGTTCGAAAGTTGTGTGTATAAAAAGTGTGTCGGAACTGAATTGGTATTCTTAGTACTATACGTAGACGATATTCTGCTCATCGGAGACGATGTAAAAGTTTTGTCAGACGTAAGGGCATGGCTGTCAAAACAGTTTGATATGAAGGACTTAGGGAAAGCCGGTCACATCCTTGGGATCAAGATCACTCGAGATCGTAAGAAAAGGATGATAGGCTTATCGCAAGCTTCATACATAGACACTGTCTTGAAGCAATTCAGCATGCAAGATTCCATGAAGGCCTTTTGTACCTTTCAGACATGGAATACATCTATCCAAAGAAATGTGCCCTAAGACGCAAAGGGAGATGGATGACATGAAAGACATTCCTTATGCTTCGGCAGTCGGAAGCCTCATGTATGTTATGCTGTGCACAAGGCCAGATATCTGCTTTGCCGTTGGCATGGTAGCAAGATATCAGAGTAATCCAGGGAAAGAACATTGGACTGCAGTTAAAAACATTCTGAAGTATCTGAAAAGAACTCGTGATAGAATGTTAGTTTATCAGTCAGACAGTCTGATTCCCATCGGATACACGGACTCGGATTTCCAATAAGACCTAGATTCCAGAAAATCTACCTCGGGTAGTGTGTTTTGCATGGTGGGAGGAGCCATGACATGGAGAAGAGTTAAGCAGAAATGCATCGCGGATTCTACCATGGAAGCCGAGTACGTAGCTTCTTGTGAAGCAGCAAAGGAAGTGGTTTGGCTCAAGAACTTCCTAGTGGACTTGGACATAGTTCCAAATTTGCCCAACACCATCACAGTCTATTGTGATAATGCCGGAGCAGTTGCAAATTCAAGAGAGCAAACACATTGAAAGGAAATACCATCTTATATGAGAAATCGTTAAGAGAGGAGATATAGAGGTAGCAAAGATCGCGTCAGATGACAACCTAGCAGATCCATTCACAAAGGGTCTGCCTCAGAACACATTCGAGAGACATGTGGAAGGAATGAGTGTAAGACTGTTGCCAATCTGCTTTGGGTATAAGTGGGAGAGATATTATTAGGTTCGTGTAGGTGACATTAGATGTCACGTAGATTCTACACGAGATATGTTGTAGTATACTTAAAAGAAGACTTTGAGTATAAGTGGGAGATTGTATAACCAGACTGAATTTCTGTCTTATTTACTGAAATAAATTATTTATCACTGATGCTTTAAATATCATTGAATGTTACATATATTTACTGCATAACTGTTCAATAAATAGTACGTGTTACATTGTAGTTAATTTAGTGATACCAGATCACAGAAGATTAAATTAACAGTCCCTTGTAACTAAAAGTACAGAATTCACGACCCAGATGGAAATGAACAAACCATCGTGAAAGGTTGAAGTGCAAGGCTCAGATTGGCTTGTCTTGACCAAGAGATTGCACTAGTGTATTATGATGCACTGAACATGACCTACAGGAGGACAAATTCTTCAGTACTGAATATAGAAGAATTAGACCTCAGTGGTTTATTATTTCTTAATCTCCGTCCCTTAAATAGGATCGTGTGGAATCAATAGCCATTGCTTTGACTTATGATGTGAAGAGGATCAGTGAGATTCAATACCTTGTATCTTGGGCAATGTTATTGGTTACACGATGATTGCTAAGATTTAATACGGTGAAACGTGTGCAAGTAAGTCTTGTTTGATTTGTACCCTTGGGAGGCTCAGAAGTTTATTAAACTAAATCTTGCAAGTGGAATTAATTTCCGGTATGGATAATAATATTGAGTCGTTCCTTGACCAAGGAAAAAGATGTTAATTAATATGAAGCTATTTCAGTGGCCTAAATTAATTAATGGACTGGATAATCTTAAACGTGGGAAATAATAACCGGGAGTCATATTAACAGTAATATGAGTTAAGATGGATAGTGCAATATTAATTATGTAGTGGGATTAATTAATATTTATGGGCTTGAATAATATTATGGCTAAATATTTGGAATTCAAAGTCCATTGGAAAGTCCAATCTTAATTCTCCTAAAATCCCCTCAAGTAGCCCAAACATAAAGTCCAATAACTGAAAAATGTGTTTAAAATAAAATAAATTATTGTTGCCTAATTTTTCTAATTTTTTCGAAAATTATGAATAAAAGAGGGAGAAAGATTTTCTTTGAATTTTGTTATTGAATGAAGATAAGTATTCTTGGAATACAAGATTATCTCATTAAATTCAAGAAATCTCCCACTTGGCTATTTATAATGATATTTCGAAAATTCCATAACATAAGGAGGATGAGATTTTATTTGGGAGATATTTTGGGAAATAGAATATATTGGATATATTCAAGATTGTTTCTTGGAGAAGAAGCAAGCAAAATTTCCCAATCACCTAAAACCCTAAAATTTTCGTCCCCCCCTTGTATTATAAATAGGGGATGAATTTTTCATCCCCAATGCAATTCCATGTGTTGAAAAAAATTAGAAATCCACAAAGGTGGTGCAACATAATTTTATTTTTCCTTTTGTTAATTGTTCGCGAGCATCCTACCACGGATTGTTGGACAGGGCGAGGAATACTTGAGAAAGGTCTTTTGGTGTGTTCGTGTGAGCGAGATCCATCTTCTCAGCGGTTGTCACTCAGGAGGTTAGTTCACATAAACTCCTAGCAATTCGCATGCGTAGGATTTACGAACTTGTATGCATGATTTGTTGTTTAATTATTATTTGAATTAATATAGGATTAATTCATGCTAGTAATAATTGTTAGAATCAAATTTGTATTTAAATATTCATGAATGACGGTGCAAATAATTCCCAACAAATTAATTGTGTGGCGTGTTGTATCTATTGGGAATATTTAAATACAAATTGAATATTTAACAATTATTCTAACAATTATTACTAGCATGAATTAATCCTATATCAATTCAAATAATAACTCAACAACAAATCATGCATATAAATTTACATAAATCCTCAAGCAAGATGCGTAATTGCTAGGAGTTTACGTGAACTAACCTCTTGGAGTGACAACCGTTGAGAAGATGAATATCTCGCTCACATAACAAACCCAAAGAGTCTTCTCAAGTATTCCTCCATTGGGAAATTTATAGTTTTGATGAAAGTTCCAAAAACACATGTAATAGGACCGGTCGGACTGTTAGGTGATCGATGTTTACATCTTGCTATAGGAGACCAGTTGATAATGATTGTATAGAAAAAACCGATGTAATAGATAGGTCACATATTGAGGGGGAACTCAATATGTAAAGGTCGATTCTGAAGAATCGAAGAAAGTTCGATATCAAGAAAGGAGAATCGCTAAACGTAGCGGAAGATCGATCGAATCGATCTAGTCGGATAACTTCAATGAAGTCATGAAGCTCAAACCTCTAATACTCAAAGATCGGATGACTTCGGAAGATTAGACCGGAAGACCTACATCGGCCCAGTCGGCCGGTTGAAGCTAAGTCAACAGCGCCAGAAGACTCCATCAATTGGATCGATCGATTCAGATGATCGGATCAGACTCATAAGATGAAAACCGATGTTTCATCTTATCATACGTCTGCGATCTAAACAAGAAGAATACCAACCTTAGTTGGAGGAACAACATCGCAAAGCAAGGCTTTTCATCCAATAAGGAAGAAAACATATCTCGCGGGATTCGATGTTGCTCTCTCAAAGCGGCTATAAAATACACATTCACGCTTTTCACCATGCCGTTCTCAAGACGTCACATCAAGGCAACTCTACCTGACGAGATTCAAATTGCTCTCCAACGGCTCTTTGATCTCAAGGTCTATAAATATGGGATCACACTTCAGAGTGAAACACGGAAATGCTTGGACAAACAACATAATCAAGAAGCTCAAACTATAGTCGATTTCATACGAAGAACACAACAACAAGCTTATTTTATATTGTGTTCATCCCATAAGTTCTTAGCAAGAAATCTTTTTCATCTAGCTTTTCAGTCGCTTATATGCAAGGAAAGATTTCATAGTTGGAACCTCAACAATCTTACCCAAACCCCAAGTTAGGATAAGTTGTTTAGCAAGATTCGAGGATCGGTTGAGTGAGAACTCTTAAAACATCTGTTGGTATCTTTGTGTTGGACTAACACACTAAACTAAGTCCGGTCGGTTAAGTCGGTTAAGTCGGTTAAGTTGGTGCCCCTTGTGAAAGGGAAGAGTGGACGTAGGAATTTGGTTTGTCCGAACCACATAAATCTTTGTGCCTTTCTTCGCTTTGATTAATCGCTCTCACATCGCACAATCTTAAAGCGCATACATTCTAAGTTAAGATCGAGATAAACACCAAGCTTCGATCGATCGACCAAATTTTCGACATCCGATTAAAAAGATAAAACTTGGAATCGATTTATACAAACCGGTTTTTCACGGGTAAAACTTAAGCTTCCGACACATCATCGTTAATCGATAGTTCCGTGTTTTCGGCGTTGAAGAAGTTGGTTATCGACCAATGATTCACTCGACTTTGATCAAAGCTATCCGCTTCTCACACGATCTCGCGAAAAAGTTTTTGTAAGTCTATTCACCCCTCCCTCTAGACTTCGCCTCACTTAACCCGTTCGGGACCTACAAGTGGTATCGAGGCGGTTGGTTCTTCAAACCATCGACTCGGTGTCATTGTGGTCAAATCGAGGCCGATCTTGAAAACCCCGTTTTAAAAACTCATTCATTTTCCAAAATCACTCAAAGATGGATAATGCGTCCGGTATGTATCACGATCTGGAAGTTCTCAATTGATGAGTATGCAGATTGGGCCATATATATGTCCAACCATCTAGGCTCGATCATGGCGAGAATGATGGAAGTCATCGAGAGGACCCATCATCATTTACTACGACAATCCCGCAATGGAGGAGATCCAGAAGAAGTCTTATGCGAAAAAAGCCAAACCCGGCCTCGATGGACACAGAAGAAAGAAAACTGCATACTCTGGACACCATTGCAAGACATATCATCATGAAGACAATGGATAAGGTCACCAAAGAGAAGATTAAGTATCTCAAATCTGCGAAAGCAATGTGGGATACTCTGGCTGAGATCTGCGAGGGAAATGAACAGATAAAAGATACCGTCTTCGCTTTAATGGTGAAGTTCGAGAAACCGAAGATCTTTGCCTGAAACCATCAACGAACTCGATGGAAGAATTACAATGTCTATAAACAAGCTTCGAGAACTTGGTAGAGAGATGACTGATAAAGATATCAACTATAAGATCCTAAGGTCTCTCACCAAGAAGTGGGACATGAAGGTCACGGTAATCAAAGATTGCCAGGACATTTCAAGAATGAAACCTAGTAGCTTGTTCTTGAGTCTTAAAGCTCACGAGTTCGACCTGATTGAAAGAGGTCAAGCTGATGAAGACGAGGCCCCTGCTGAAACCTCGACTTCAAAATCGGGTTGCTTTTCAAGGCAACGAAAGAACAAAGGCCAATGAACCCATTGGAAATATATTAAGTCAAAGCCCGAGTAGTCGCGTTGCTTACCGGGGAAGCTTGAGAAGTCAGATATACAACTTGGTAAGTATCGAAGATTTTATAAGGACTATCAACATAGCCGAGGACGAGATAGGAGATCAGACAATAGATCTCGAAGAACCAGATCGATGATCGGAGGGATCACAGAGATGAAAGGGAAAGAGATAGTCGAGGCGAAGGAAGGAAGAGATAACCAATCGGATAGAAGAAACTCGGACTACTATCGAGAAGGAAATCACCGATAGGTCATCTGAATGAGTGATTCACGGAAGAAGGAATGGTGGATCCAGATTGCTTCAATTGTGAGAAGCCGTGTCACTATAGTCTGCATCGCCTGCACTGACGCCGAGAGAGAGGGAAGAAAAAGAGGAACAAAGAGAAAAGCGGTATTTATGGTTGCCGATCGTCGAGAATTGACGATTCTATCTCGCTTTTGCGGATACTCTCTGTAGAAGACTTACGCACGATCAGCGTCACATCGACTTCTATGAAAATGAAGATCGATATTTTCGGAAGATAATGAACTCTGCTCGATGGCGGGGAGGACCAATCCGAGGATTTTCGCTTCTACACTGCTATCATTATGAGCTCGAGCAATTGCTTGAAGATCTCTCCAATCAAGAGAAACTTATGCTATTGTGAAGCCGAGAATGATAAGCCGAGGATCGTAAATAATCGCCTTTGTCAAGAAAATGATCTCGAGAAAAACCTCACGAACTTAGATCAAATTAAAACTTTCCAGAAGGTAACCGAGGAATTTAAAATTCTCGAAGTTAAAGCTTTTGATCAGAAAAGCGAGATCAAAGAAACAGATGGAAATTAACAGACAAAGAAGTCGATGACTTCAAAATCTTGCAAGCAAAATTCGATGAGCTATTAGAATGCATGAAAGTCCGAAATCCTCGAGGAAAATCTGCGTAAGAAAATAGATGTTTTTTCAAAATCATCTCAAACCGATTAAAGACATGAACGCCTATTTTCGAAAGTAAAGATTGATAAGGAGGACTTGGCTATGAGAAACCCTCCACATCCTCAAAAGCCCCGATCGATTCATCTCGAAAAGGTGTAATCGGGCAATTTCGAAAAAAGATACACCCAAAAGCTAAACTTGTATCTAATAGGGTAAGAGACCAGTTGAGCGAGGTAAGGCAAGTGCTCAACCGAAAAAGGAACGAAATTTAACCGGTAAAGCATCGGTAGGAATCAACGGAAGAACCCGGTTCTACGAAGAAACCTCAACCCGATCAACAGATCGAATCGAAAAAGACAACCTACAAAAGGGAAGTCTAATCTGAGACCCGGTCAAGGTCACCGCTTAATAAGCATGCTTCGTAAAAGCTGAAAACCATCTATGCGAAAAAAGGATATGAATCTTTTGATGGTAGCGATCGTACCTACCCCTATAGTCGAAATTTAGGCTATCAAGACTTTTGAACCACATCGATAAAAAGAAGACAAACCGAAAAGGTAAATCATAAGTCTTCTAAGTCATCCAAGGTTCACACAAGTAATCATACAAATCGAGAAAGCATATGAGGATAAGTATGATTATGTTGACAGTATGGGGAGACAAATCGGGGCCTTCGATCCGATCGATCACCATAGAAGTGCTCTGTTTGTATGGATCCCCAAATCCAAACCTAACCCCTCGGGACCCAATCCGAAAGGGGTACCTAAAACTCCGATTCGATTGGGGTTCGCGTGGGTCGCCAACAAAGGAGGTGTCAAGCAACTATCCGGTACATCGATAGTGGATGCTCAAGGCACATATTTCGAAGCAAACATCTCCTCGGTTCCTACATAGAACGAAAGGCCGCGTGTACTCTTCGGTGATGATAACTTTGGTTATACCAAAGGGTTGAACCTTAGAGAATGATGATGTACAAATAATCTGGAGTCTCGTATGTCGAAGGTCCGAAGCACAACCTATTATCGGTTTCACAATTTCTGCGACAACGCGGATTGTTGTTGAGTTCTCGATCGATCAATGCACTATCAAGAATCGAGTCACTCAGCGAGATATTGCTAACCGGTTCAAGAAAAGGGACGATCTACACAAATTGGAGCAGTTGTCCAAGAAATGCATGCGATTGTTAAGAGTTCCAAAAGTAAAAGTTGGCTCGCACAAAAGGATGAGCCATCCGAACTTTAAAACTCTTAATAAGATAGCTAGGATGTCTCTAGTGGAAGGACTTAGAATGAAGTGTTCTCAAAGGATCGGACATGTCTTTGCGGTCGAAGGAAAAACAGTCAAAGCTTCATTCAAAGGAATTTCCGGACCCAAAGATAATCTTCTTATTTTGCTTCATATGGATCTGTTTGGACCGATTTCGATCGGTGATCTCAACGGACCTTGAAATACACTCGGTAATCGTGGATGACTATTCCAAGTTTACGGGTTATATTCTTACATAAGAAGAATGAGGCGACAACCAAGATACCCGAAGCTACTAAGAAGATTACAAAATGAGAAAGGGTGTTAGTAAAATCGGATCGGATAAAGGATGAAATTTACGAACTCCTTTTTATCGATTTTTTGCTCTAAGTTTGGTATCAAAGATGAAACATCATTGATGAGAATGGAGTATTTGAGCGGAGAAGCAAGAACTCTCAAAGAAATTTGCTTTCGAACAATGTTATTTGAACATGCGATACCAAAGCGAAGCAATCAACTTTGCATGCCATACATGAAACAGATGTCTCCCGACTAAGGCTCACTACAAAACACCCTATGAACTGTGGAAAGGCAGAAAACCCTCGTGTTTTTACTTCCATGTTTTTAGTGCAAGTGTTTCATACACAACAATGGGAAAAGTCGGTTGAAGACCTTTGAGGCCAAGTCCGATGAGGGTATATTTCTAGGGTATTCTCATCTAGCAAAGCCTTCAGGTGGTCTACAACAAACGAACCCTTGTTGTGGAAGAAACACCTCATGTAACCTTTTGATGAAGCATCTTCGATCAAGAGAAATCGCCTCGAACAAGAAGTACCGATCTACGTAACACGATATTCGAAAATGGATCATTTTAACGATCAAGGATAAAGGATCGTAAATCAGATCAATTTACATTCCAGATCTATTTGATTCACCGGATCAATCAGATCCTAAGGTGCGAACAACCGCCGATGAAAAAAGCTAATTCAAATGAGATAAGAGAAGAATTGAACCATCCGGGATTCGGGGGAACTTCGAAGTTCTCACGAAAATGAACATCGACACATGATGATTCCAACATCACCGAGACTTGTTCTTATCAAGTGGACCATAACCCTGCACCACTCCCAATCACTAGTAATAAGATTTTATCGAAACGGACGATGTTCTCAAAACCGACGCCAAATCGAGCGAAGGACACGGATAACCGGTCATCCAACCGATCGATAATTGGAGACCCGTCGATAAAATTAAAACTAGACATCGATTGGTGAAAGTGCCATATATTCTTTATTATCGTCTATGAAGGAACCAACTACTATCGAGGAAGAAAATCGGATTCTTGCGAGGAGGAGCCGAAATTCGAGAGAAATGAAGTATGAAGTAGATGACCAAAAGCCATCAAGACGTAATTGGCACGAAATGGATCTTCAAGAACAAAGAGATGAGAAAAATGTTATCACCGAAATAAGGCAAGACTTGTTGCTAAGGGGTATTCACAATCAGAAGGAATTGATTACGATGAGACCTTTGCACCAGTCGCTCGCCTTGAAGCCATTCGGCTGTTTCTGGCTTATGCTTCCCACAGAGGGTTCACTGTGTATCGGATGGACGAAAGTGCTTTCTTAAGCGGGGTACTAGCGGAGGAAGTTTATGTTTAACAACCTCCGTGCTTTGAAAAAAAGGCAACCAAGTGTATCGTTTAAGAAAAGCTCTTTATGGCACGAAACAGTTTTTCGGTATGATACACTCTCTCTCGGTTCTTGACGAAAAGTGGGTTCACTAAAAGTGGATGTAACCTTATTCGAGAATAGAAGATGGAGAAGATATTCGATGGTTCAGATTTACGTGGGCGACATCATCTTCTGGATCTCCAAACAAGAACCTATGTGAAAGATTCAAAGAACCGATGCAAGGGAAATTCGAGATGTCCATGATGGGTCGGATGGATTACTTTCTAGGTCTCCAAGTTAAACAAAGTTCGGAAGGGATATTCATCATAAAGCAAAAGTACACCAGGAATCTTTTGGCTAAGTTTGGAATTCAAATAGTAAGGAAGCCAAAATTCCTATGATGATGGATTCAAGATGGATCCGGATGAGGCCGGTCGAAAACAAATCGGAAGGAATATAGGGCTCTCATTGGATCTTTATTATACCGAACGCCGCCGGAGATATCACTTTCGCGAATAGGTGTATGTGCGATTTCGAGCAAATCCAATGGTCACCACCCAGAAGCGCCTAAGCGGATTTTAAATTCTGAAGGAACAATAAACCTTGGTTTATTTTACCCATCGATGATAATCTAGAGCTTAGTGGGTATTCTCGATTTCGATTATGGAGGTTGCAAGATCGTGAGAAAAATCAACCTCGGGAACATGTCGGGTTCTTAGGAAGTAAAAAACCGATCTCGTGGTTTTCAAAGAAGACACATTGCGACATCAACAATGAAGCGAGAATATAAGAAGTCGTTGTTTAATCGCTCGCAGCTCCATCAAATGAGGATTACAACATTGTAGCTAAGAACGCACCTATATTCGTGGGATAATAGTCTATATTGCAATCACTCGTAAAGTTCTACATACAAGATGCAAGCATGTAGATGTGAGACACCACTTCATAAGAGATCACGTTGAAAAAGAAGAATATCGAGAATGGAAAAGATTCATACCGATATATTGAAAAATCGATATTCTAACCAAGCCACTTGAGATCGATTCAGAGATTTATGCAATGAGCTAGGACTTCTAGATCTTGGAGAAATGTCAATGAAAAATGTTTGATGGAATGCTCTCGAACTAATTTGGTTAAGAGACTAACTAGATCGAGAGAAATCGGTTGAGTTTGGGATCTCAAGAGATCGATAAGCAAAAATCGTCCATCGACATTATGCAGATCCAAAGGAACCGATCGATTTTTTAGTGTATCGGTTTTTAAAGTCTATCGGTTTTAAAGGAAGTCGATCGATTCAAGGTTTATCGATTTAAGGAAAATTGCTCGATTTTAAAGGATTATCTGATTAAATCAATTTGGTTATAGTATTTCTTTGTGATTCGTTTTAGCTGATATTCAACAAGCAAGATTCAGAGATTAAGAAGCTATCAATCGCATAAGAAAGCAGGAATTTACACAACAATGAAATAACAGAACTTTTCATTGATAAAAACCCGAAGGTGAGGTTACATTACGAGTTACAAGTACAAGAAGACCCGGAGGTCAGTACATAAATGTTAACCAAAATCCTAAACCTATAACCCTAAACCTCATCCTAACCCCGTAAGTGAAGGAAAGAGAGAGATTTTTAAACTCTCATTTTCCCCCCACTTAACAAGGGGTGAGAGAGGCTTTAAAGAACGTAATCCCAAGGCGGATAAAAGTCAAGATCAAGAAAAACTGGAGCGACAGAGGCCTTGATAGGATTCTTAAGCCCGAGCCCTAAAAAGGAGGAGTAGTAGGGCTCTCAATTTGTTGAATGGAGCACGTGTGCCAAAGAGTTGGTCATCGATCCGATGGGCACATGTCTTTCGATATTTTATACCGACTAAGTCCGATGGTTTCGTTACGTCATCAGATAGACACACAAGGTGCATACGGTTAGGAGAAGTGTCTTTCGGTTGCAACAATACCGGTGGTAGAGAAGCTTTTAAAGAATCGTATGTGAAATCGAAGATGATGAAGAAAAACAAAGAATAAGGGATGCAAAGGGTTGATTTGAGAAGATGAAATCATATAAAAGGGTGTAAAAGTGTTTGCTTGGGAAGTCTCACCGAAACAAGGGTTCACCAAGATACATGATTCTTACAAAGAAGATAAGTATGGTGAATGGGTGATGTTGTGTAAAACATTGGTCCAATTTATAGAGGCCAAGCAAGGATGCAAATGCAATTTTCATTTCAAGAAGCCTATCGAGAAATTTGCATCAAAAGGACGACGATGTTCGATAATTGGATAAATTACGGTTGATTGACATATCGAGAGATTGATTTATATTTACGCATGTCAATCACGCCTACTTAGGGAATAGAAGCTACTACTCTAGACTAAGTTTTGGCGGTAACACTTATCCCAAGAATTGGCTTAATCGAAAAGAATCGGATGAGGTCAACCAAAATCGATTATTTACGAAAGCATGATCGGATGAGAGAGATCTCGAGCTTGAAACTCCAATAAATCGATATATCGGTCTATGTCGAAATATCGGTTGAAGGGGGGAACTTCAACCGATCAAGGAGGATCTTTACTCAAGGAAAGATCAGCTAAGCACTGAAGTTTCAACAAATCGATCAAATCGGAGAAGATCGATTAAAAGGATCGGTTGGGAAATTTCTTTTTAGGCGAATGATTAAGATCAACAAGTGGAATCAACATTGACAAAATATTGACCGATAACAACATCACCAACCAATCTGCCGATCTCTCTTCTCTTGTTCTTTACTTATTTATCGGATCAGATCGATATTATTTGCCTTCATTGCACCCACTATCCTTGTGGACGTGTACTTTGCAAATCATTTAATGCGGACTTGGGGTACATGTATTAACTTCGCTACTTGATCGTGCTTTTAAATCCAAAAGTTTTGTGTACGTCGTTTTCGACCCCTACGATCAAAACCGCTAAATCTGGGCGCGATAATCTTTTCAAAACGATTGATCTTCAAAATCTTGTCTTATTACCCTCTCCCTCCATATAAGATTCATCAAACCTTACCGAGTTTTTTACGCTTCACAAACTTGCATTACTCTTTCCGAAAAAAAACTTCAATTTTTTCTACATTTCAAAACGATTTCTTAGAGTTCAAAATCTTCTCTGAAAATTTGAATCTGGTAATATTCTCTTTTAAACTTAATGATGAATCTTTCTTTCCGTTAAAAACATTGTTTTCAAAAGTTGTTTTTGAATTTATGCTTCATTGCCTTTTGTTTTCCTTGAAGATGATATTGATATTGATTATGCACAAATTTAATGAGTCTATCTCACCGTAGATGGCCACTCATGGACTTGGAAAGATCATGTGCAATTATGCGGAACGGGGCAACCTAAGATCTTTGAGGATAAGTTCGATTTGGAACCACCGAGGATTTGAATCATGGAGGTGGGAACAAATTCAAGAAGGCCGGATCGAAATATATTTCGCTCCATCGCAATCCGGTGATCAAGATGAAGCACTTCAATTCTTGCAGAATTTGAGTGGAATGAAAATTTTTTAACCGAAAATCAACGGAGAAAAATCAGATCGACAAATGCGCATATCACTGGGTTCTGCTCAATCAAAAGGATTAATCTCACCGCACACTAAGGGAGAATGAGGATGAAGAAATCAGAGATTTAAGAGAGAAAAACATCGACCGGCCCGGATTCATCGTGCCAATGCTCAAAAAGAAAGTACTGAACCAAAAATAAAGATGGCAGCAATAATTGATGGGGCTCTTTTATTTTTTTTCACGAAAGCCATCTTGCTCCAAGAACACGAAAAATTTGGAGTCAATGAATTTGTTTTTTCAAAAAAGAGAGTCAAAATCTCAACAATTTATATTTAATACCGAATTCGAATGGAAAGTCCTACAATGCCTTCTTCATCAACTTCAGCTTATTTATTGACAAGGAGCCCACTCCAACAAAATCAAGAAAGGAAAGAGCAAAGAAAAAAAAACCGTGAAGGCCCGTGGAGAAGAGGCCAAAGAAAGTTAAAGCAATGGAAGACTAGAAGATGAGTCGAAGAAGAAAAGTGCCGTAATTTATTAGACGAACAAAGAACAGAATTCCGAGGTAGAAGCAAGACTAAAGGTCGCCGAGCATGTCTCTACCGCTAGTTCACCGCTTTCATGAACCCGAACCAGATATAAATCGCCACTACAGCAGAACCACCGCAGTCGAACCAATCGCATAAACGATTCAAGCACAAACCGAAGCTTCCACATCTCATCCAATGTAATCCGGATGATAATTCCTCAGATCCAGATCAACAAAGACCATCACCGGAAAAATGGTCGACTAAGAATTGAACGAGAGATTGATGAGACGATCCACAATGGTCGCCCATCCTCGCTATCGAGAAGAAGTCATGGAGATCCTCACCTGGAGAGATCTCAGATTAAAAGCTTCAGGATCTTATCTTACTTGTTGAATGATGGGTGGTGCGGATGAGTTCGCAGATTTTGACTTCGATATGATTCGCAAAGTGGGATCACCCGGTGAGCTCATATCCGAGCAATCTGCTGGAAAGCTCGATCCTTTGGGAAGTTGGAATTGCGGAAGAAAGAAGCCGAGATCGCCAAGAAGCTCAAAAATGCACGCCGAAATGGAGAATGCAGAGCCGCCGATGAAAGTGGAACTATCATTCCAACCAACCACGGAGGCACAAACAATCGAACTCGATCAAGTGATGGATCCAATTCCTACATCTCAAATCAATCAACTTCAGAGATCGATCTTGTCTCAAAGATCTCGAAAGAAGAGATTGAGGATTTTACGGTCGAGACAAATCGGCCTCAAAACGTCGGAAGCAATCGAGATCAGTTCTCCCAATCTATGACCACCATTCGCCGAAGCTTACAAAAATCGAGTTGATGACAAGTCAAACAGTGGATCAAAATCAATCTTCTTTTCCGGCCCTCGAGAAAAGGCTCGAGCTATCGAAGAGAAATTTGACAAAATGATTTGGACACTCTCTCGCTACAATGGAAACCGCCAAGAAAGAATCTGATTACAATTTTAACCGACAACTCAAACTTCGGGTTTATCGCTAATGATTCAATCGGGCATTGTCATCAACTTTGGTCTCGACTTCCCACCTCAATGCGCTTTTTGATCAAACCAAAAGGGGGAAGGATCTCCGACACATCGAAGACAAGGCCCATGGACAAAGCTCAATTGCAAGAAAGGTGCTTTCTTTGGGACATCAAAATCTGGACCCGATTATCGGACCAGAAAGTCACCGAAGCCAAACACTAATCGACATCTGCCGATAAGGAGCTAAATGTAAAATTGTCCAAAGAGCGGATGGTGAAGAAGAAAGAAGGACGAGAAAAAACGGGCACAAGGAAGGGTTGAAACGAAGTTCAAATCAAGGGCTAAGAAAGGATTAATCGGAAAATCGCTTTTGTAACCTCGGTTGCCAAAAAAGAGTCGGCGAGATCATACCAAAAAAATCTTGCACACGCTAAGAGGTTTGAGGAATGGAATAAGATCGAAGTGAATGGCTTCTAGATGCCTTTGTCCTTGATCTTGTTCCAAAAAAAGAATCACCGGATGATGAGTTCCTCAACCGGTTCTGAATAAATATCCAGACTTTCAAGTATATCGGAAAATGAGGCCAAGCTTATAAATGTAAAGATATATCGCCAAGAGTATGATCGTTAATATACTCAAAAAGAAGGCGGATGGCTCTATTTGACAGATGGCATTTGAGAGATTCTACTTTGACATCTTGAGCAAATCACGGATAATCGATCAAGTGCGAATAAGTCGATGTCAAATGGAAACTCTATCGATTTTCAACGTTCCACAAGACCAAAAGAAATGCGAAGGATACAAGCCCAAGGAGTGAAGAGGTAAGACGTCTAGGGATCAATTTGCTTTTAAATTCAAAACTTTTTCGATGTAACATGTAATCATCATATCTAATGAAAAGTTTATTTTTCGATCCCAAGACAAAATCTCTTTTCTTTTACTTGCTCTTTAATCGTTTCTATACTTATTGTTTTGGTTTCTCAAAGTGTTTTGGTTTCATCAAAAAGGGGAAATTGTTGGGAAATTTATAGTTTTGATGAAAGTTTGTAATTCGGACACATTATGATCGATGTTTTCTTTGCTATAGGAGACCCGGTTGATAATGATTGTATAGAAAAAACGATGTAATAGATAGGTCACATATTGAGGGGGAACTCAATATGTAAAGGTCGTCTGAAGAATTTGTGCGAGGCGGAATGCTAAACCGTAAGCGGAAGATCGGATCGAATCGATCTAGTCGATAACTTCGGCGGAAGTCATGAAGCTCAAACCTCTAATACTCAAAGATCGATGACTTCGAGAAGATTAGACCGGAAGACCTACATCGCCCGAGTACCCGGTTGAATTTAAGTCAACAGCGCCGAGAAGACTCCATCGGTTCGATTTTGATCGACGGATCATCATAAGATGAAAACCGATGTTTTCATCTTATCATACGTCTGCGATCTAAACAAGAAGAATACCAACCTTAGTTGGAGGAACAACAACGCAAAAGCAAGGCTTTCATCCAATAAGGAAGAAACACGTATGAACAGAGGCGATACTGCATGGGATTCGATGTTGCTCTCTCAAAACGGCTATAAAATACACATTCACGCTTTTCGGCCATGCCGATTTCTGAAGCACGCCACAACTCTACCTAAAAATAGCCTCGAGATTCAAATTATTTCTCCAACGGCTCTTTGATCTCAAGGTCTATAAATATGGGATCACACTTGAGTGAAACACGGAAATGCTTGGACAAACAACATAATCAAGAAGCTCAAACTATAGTCGATTTCGCACGAAGAACACAACAACAAGCTTTATTTTATATTGTGTTCATCCCATAAGTTCTTAGCAAGAAATCTTTTCATCTAGCTTTTCAGTCGCTTATACGCAAGGAAAGATTTCATAGTTGGAACCTCAACAATCTTACCCAAACCCCAAGTTAGGATAAGTTGTTTAGAAGATTTGATCCAGGGTTTCTAGTCTTGATTTACGGGATCGGTTGAGTGAGAACTCTTAAAACATCTGTTGGTGTCTTGTGTTGGACTAACACACTAAACTAAGTTCGGTTTCGGTTAAGTTGGTGCCCCTTGTGAAAGGGAAGAGTGGGACGTAGGATTTGGTTTGTCCGAACCACTATAAATCTTGTGTGCCTTTTATTTTTGATTAATCGCTCTCACATCGCACAATCTTTACATTCTAAGTTAAGATCGAATGAGACCAAGCTTCGATCCGACGGACCAAATTTTCGACATCCGATTAAAAGATAAAACTTGGAATCGATTTATACAAACCGGTTTTTTCACGGGTAAAACTTAAGCTTCCGCACACATCGGTTAATCGATAGTTACCGAATCGACCGCCTTTTCCGGCGTTAAAGAAGTTGGTTATCGAGACCAATCGATTCACTCAAGACTTTGATCGGGCTAGCGCTCTCACACCGATAGACGAAAAGTTTTTCGTAAGTCTATTTTCGGGACCTACACCCTCGTCCTTGCTCAACAATCCGGTGGAAAGGTGCTCGCGAACAATTAACTAAAGGAAAAATAAAATTATGTTGCACCACCTTTGTGGATTTCTAATTTTTTCAACACATGGAATTGCATTGGGGATGAAAAATTCATCCCCTATTTATACTAAGGGGGTTGGTCGAGTTTTAGGGTAGAAAATAATATGGGAAAATCTTTTTCTTGATCTCCAAGAAATCTAGAATATGTCTCATATATTCTTTTCTCCACAATTAAAATATTTCACAAAAATCCCACCTCCTTACATTATGGAATTTTCTAAAAAATAAGGGAGTGGGAATCCAAGATTTGGATCATCTTGAATTTAATGAGATATTCTTGTATTTCAAGAATACATATCTTCCATAATATTTTTTCAAGAAAATCAAGAAAATCTTTCATTTCCTTATTTTATTCAAATTTTCGAAAAACACTTAATAAATAACCAAGTGAGAGATTTCTTGAATTTAATGAGATAATCTTGTATTGCAAGAATACTTATCTTCATTCCATAATAAAATTCAAAGAAAATCTTTCTCCATCTTTTATTTATTATTTTCGAAAAATAAAAGAAAAATTAGGCAACAATAATTTATTTTATTTTAAACACATTTTTCAATTATTGAACTTTATCTTTGGGCTACTTGAGGGGCCTTTAGGAGAATTAAGATTGGACCTTCCAATGGACTTTGAATTATCAATATTGAGCCACAATATTATTCAAGCCCATAAATATTAATTAATCCCAATACATAATTAATATTGCACTGTCCATCTTAAACCAGCTGGGCCCACAACTCAAAAAAAGAAACACTAATTTGATCCACAAAATATGCTCCCTCACTCATTTTTCACAAATCTGGTTTTCTCTCTTCCTCTCTCTCTCTCTCTATTTTTTCCTCTCACCGCCATCCACACAACACCACCTCATAGCCACCCACACGACACCACCTCCAACCGCCGCTCACACGACACCATCCACCACCCACCCACCCACCGCTCTCTCTCTCTAAAAACCGCCACCAACCAATTGCAACACCCGACACCACCGCCGCCCACAAGACGAAGGTCCACATGCTCTCGCTCCTCTTGCTCCCCAAGCTCGCATCGCTGGGGTGAGTCCAGATTTAAGCGGATTGACAGCGACGTCACAGGGGTGGTGTGAAGAAGGTAAGCGTGTTTTTTTATTTTTTATTTATTTTGTTTTTATTTTTCTATTTTTTTATTTCTGTATTTTTTTAGATTTGAGAAATTGAGAATTTTGTTTTTATTTTTCTATATTTTTCTCGATTTTGAAACAGATACTTTTGGTGTTCGATTTGTGTTGAATATGCAACAATTTGCATATTTTCCCCGCTTTTCTAATTCCGTGGTATTATGTATGATTTAGGTGCTACTATTCTGTATTATGTAGTTTTAAGAAGTGGGTTCTGATTTTGTAGATCCGATGAAGGCGGAAACCCACCTGGTTGTGTTAAACGGCGAGCTGCAATCAATTAATGATGAAGAAGACCCCTGTTATTGCACAGTTGCTTAATTCATTTTTATTTTGTGTTGATTTTTGTATTGTTACTTAATTTTGTTTATTTTTGTAGATTTATTGTCTCTCTATGTCATTATGTGTTTTTAATTATATTTTTCTATAGTACAATTTCCGATTAGGTTTTAATTATATTTTTTATAGTACAATTTCAGATTTTTATAGAAAAAGTAAATTTTTTATGTAATCTGCAGATTAGTTATATTTTTGCAGATTTTTAGTTTTTAATGGGGCAAGTACAATTTTTGTAAAATTTGGGGATGTATAATTTTTTTAGGGAAAGTATAATTTTTTATAGGAAAAATACAATTTTAAAAGAAAATGCACTCAAAAATCGGTTTAGAAGTGCATAAATTTGAAAAATGCACTCCAAGGCCAAGATGTTAATATGGCTCCCGATTATTATTTCCCGTGCTTAAGATTATCCAGTCCATTAATTAATTTAAGCCACTGAAATAACTTCACATTAATTAATATCTATTTCCTTAATTTGTTAAGGAACGGATCAACATTATTATCCATACCGGAAACTAGTTCCACTTACAAGATTTAGTATGATAAAACTTCTGAGCCTCCCAAGGGGACAAATCAAGCAAGACGTACTTGCATACGATTCTCCGTATTAAATCTTGGCAATCGTCAAGCAACTAATAATATTGCCCAAGATATAAAGTATTGAATCACATTGATTCTCTACCCATCATAAGTCAAAACAATAATTATTAATTTCACACGATCCTTTTCAACGAACAGAGATTAAGAAATAATGAACCACTGAGGTCTAATTCTTCTATATTCAATACTGAATAATTTATCCTCCTATAGGTCTTATTCAGTGCATCATAATGCACTAGTGTAATCTCTTCCCAACAGTAATCATAAATATGTAATAGGACCTATTTTACCATCCTTAGTTTTGGCTCCAAACTTTCCTGATCGTTGATAATTTTTTCTAATTTGATCTTGATCGTCCAATGTCTTGCCCCAATCACTCCTTCTTCTTTTTACTTTTCTTTATTTTATACCCTTTTTATCATTAGGGTTAAATTCCTTGTTAAATTAGAAAGGAGGTGGGCCCATGCAATCAATTCAATTAATTAGACGAATTGGTACTTCCTTAATTAAATTCCTTTCAGCGTGGTGTACCAATTAATTCGTATTAATTTTACCAATTATATATAGCTCATCTATGATATAGCTCATTTTCGTCCCTATATGCAGCAATTAAAATTATTGCTTTTAAATCATTGATTTATTGATTGATGACTTTACTTTTAAATCATGCAGAAATTAAAATTTCCGTCCCTATATTCCGTAACTTTTATTAATTACCTTTTATAACATCTTTAATTGAAGCTCATAAATTTGTTTTCTCTCCTATTTAAAGTGAATTTCTCATACCAAAATTTTCATTCTCAACCAAATACCTGGTAAAGTTACGTTCTCATTTTCTTTATTTTTACGTTCTCCTTTTCTTTATTTTTCATCTTTGGTTTCAAAATTTATTAACTTCAACTGATTTTGTAATATTTTTTTATATTTTCGGTAATCAGATATGTTTCATTCAAACGAAGTTGTTGTCATCTCATCCGATCATGATTCCGATGGACCAAAATCGAGAGTGGTTAGTTTTTTTTTTAATTTAATTTCTATTTGTTTAATACGAATTTTTATGAATTTCGTTTACATAATAATATTTTTGTTATAAATTTTCTAATATTATGTAAACGAAAATTTATATAGAGATTCATAACAATAAAAATTCCGATGTACCCAAGAGGTGATTCAAATTATTTCACGGCCGCCTTCCTCTATGTACAAATGTTATCTGGTAAAAATTATCTTACGTTATTTTTTTCTATTACATGTCTGGATTGTAAACTTTTTATACTAATATTTTTGTTTATTGTTACTATTGCTTTAGTGTACTTCACGAGGAATTAAAATAAGTATTCATGCACGGATTGAATAGACTGAATTTAGAAATCGAGTGGTAAACACACAATTTTATTTTTTGGACATAATCGTCTTTTTTTTAACTCTCTAATTTTATCTTTATATTTTGTAGTATTTAGATCCGGATGTTGTTCAAATTTTTGGCTTTAAATCGAGAATTATTGAATTGTTATACCCTCTAACTAAAGAAGTTTTTCAGGTGATGTATGAGTACAGGGTCATCGGGGATAACAAAGGCCTATTTATTCGGATGGGACGGGGATGAAAGTTGTTTGTGCAAACTGCAAAACTCCGAAAAAGTGATAAATATATTTTTGGGTAAACAGGTCTGTCAACGCTAAGCTTGGGAACTCCTATGTTGTTGGTGTTCCCAGGCTTGCTCCGAAATTGATGTCTGACTATTTAGGATGATTTATTTTCTGTTAGAATAATGAGCTTTAATTTTTTTTTTTCTGACAATGGTTCTAATTATTTTTTATTTGGTTTAAATTTCAGATTACTTCACATAATGATGATTAGTACTTCCTCTTTATTCAGTATTAGTACTTCCTGAGTTAATATTTGTTTTATGTTATCCTTCCCAGGTCTTAGGATACGAATCCTGAGCATATTATTAATTAATAATTAGAATGAAATACAACAATGTAAATATATTATTCCATAATTATACATTTTTTATTAAAATTTGTAAATCATAAAATAATTATATATTAAATTATTTGAATGATTAAATTTTACACTGCATCTCCAATTATAGTGATCTCTAATTATTAGTGCAGTGTGCGTATTTAGATTCCTTCGATTCGGCGTCGTTTTAGCTCATTTTTCCGGACAATTTGAAGTCCGTGCCGATATTATTTGAGACTTGCAACATTTGAAATGGTGAAGCACAAATATTCTACGTGCTCGTGTATAATTTTGTTAAGCATAGTTTTGCCTTCTCCTTTTAAAAATGATTGGGAAATCATAGAAATCGTACTGAGAATTAGTTAACGGTGATTTTTCTTAAATTTTAGAGAATAAAATAGTTTTCGAAAAATAAAGCAAATGTGAACAGGAAAACAGCTTATTCATTATACTTCATTTGTATGTCCACATGCAATTGGTTATAAAGTGATCATATTTTTAATTTTTAATTATATATATTTCGACGCTAATCATGCTTTAATATTGGAGATCTAAAAGAAATTCATTTATAGTAGATATTACAAGTTACACATTTTTTTTGATTTGAAAGATTATTACTTATTTCAAATGAAAGTGTTTTAGAACAATTGGGCATACACAATCAAGTGAATTGCTCAATCAATTCAATATAATTTCATGTGTTGATTTTGTGCATTAATTATTATAATTCTCATTGCATCTAATTATATAAGTAATAATTTTACAATAATTAATAAATCTCAAAATTAAAAGAAAATGATCAATTTTTAAATATTATCACTGTTACGAGCATGTTATCAATTAATAATTAGAATGAAATACAATAATGTAAATATATTATTCCAAAATTATACACACCAAGTTTAGAAGAATGTGTTTCCAAGACGTGACCCCAAAACGATTTGGGTAGATCCGCATAACTCATCATTGATCTGACCATTTCTAAAAGAGTCATGTTTCTTCGTTCTGCAACCGCGTTTTGTTGAGGGGTTCCGGGTGCAGTCAACTGGGAATTATTTGCACGGATCTATTCGGGATGAATATTTAAATAAAAATTTAATTCTAACAATTATTACTAGCATGAATTAATCCTACATTAATTCAAATAATAATGCAACAACAAATCATGCATACAAGTTCGTCACATAAATCCTAAGCATGCGGAATTGCTAGGAGTTTACGTGAACTAACCTCTTGGAGTGACAACCGTTGAGAAGATGGATCCCGTTCACACGAACACACCAAAAGACCTTCTCTAGTATTTCCTCGTCCTTGTCCAACAATCCGGTGGTAGGATGCTCACGAACAATTAACAAAAGGAAAAATAAAATTATGTTGCACCACCTTTGTAGATTTCTAGTTTTTCCAACACATGGAATTGCATTTGGGATGAAAAATCCATCCCCTATTTATAATACAAGGGGGGGACGAAAATTTTAGGGTTTTAGGTGATTGGGAAATTTCCTTGCTTCTTCTCCAAGAAACAATCTTGAATATATCCAATATATTTTATTTCCCAAAATATCTCCCAAATAAAATCTCCTCCTCCTTATGTTATGGAATTTTCGAAAATATTATTATAAATAGCCAAGTGAGAGATTTCTTGAATTTAATGAGATAATCTTGTATTCCAAGAATACTTATCCTCATTCCATAACAAAATTCAAAGAAAATCTTTCTCCCTCTTTTATTCATAATTTTCGAAAAAATTAGAAAAATTAGGCAACAATAATTTATTTTATTTTAAACACCTTTTTCAGTTATTGGACTTTATGTTTGGGCTACTTGAGGGGACTTTAGGAGAATTAAGATTGGACTTTCCAATGGACTTTGAATTCCAAATATTTAGCCATAATATTATTTAAGCCCATAAATATTAATTAATCCCACTACATAATTAATATTGCACTATCTATCTTAACCCATATTACTGTTAATATGACTCCCGATTATTATTTCCCGCGTTTAAGATTATCCAGTCCATTAATTAATTTAGGCCACTGAAATAGCTTCATATTAATTAACATCTTTTTCCTTGGTCAAGGAACGACTCAACATTATTATCCATACCGGAAATTAATTCCACTTGCGAGATTTGGTATGATAAAACTTCTGAGCCTCCCAAGGGGACAAATCAAACAAGACTTACTTGCACACGTTTCACCGTATTAAATCTTAGCAATCGTAGTGTAACCAATAACATTGCCCAAGATACAAGGTATTGAATCTCGCTGATCCTCTTCTCATCATAAGTCAAAGAAATGGCTATTGATTCCACACGATCCTATTTAAGGGACGGAGATTAAGAAATAATGAATCACTGAGGTCTAATTCTTCTATATACAGTACTGAAGAATTTGTTGTTGGGATTATACTGGAAAGTATGCTTTTACTTTGTATAATCAAAAACTAAATTATGGACTTATTTACTGAAATAAATTGTTTATCACTGATGCTTTAAATATCATCGAATGTTACATATATTTACTGCATAACTGTTCAATAAATCGTACATGTTACATTGTAGTTAATTTAGTGATATCAGATCACAGAAGATTAAATTAACAGTCCCTTGTAACTAAAAGTACACCATTCACGACCTAGATGGAAATGAACAATCCATCGTGAAAGGTTGAAGTGTAAGGCTCGGATTGACTTGTCTTGACCAAGAGATTACACTAGTGCATGACTGATGCACTGAATAGGACCTACAGGAGGACAAATTCTTCTTGAATGGACAAGGAAGAATTAGACCTCAGTGGTTCGTTATTTCTTAATCTTCGTTCCTTAAATAGGATCACGTGTGGTTGGTAACTATTGCTTTGACTTATCATGGGTAGAGAATCAACGAGATTCAATAATTTTTATCTTGGACAATATTATTGGTCACATGTGATTGCTAAGATTTAATACGGAGAATCGTGTGCAAGTACGCTTGTTCGATTTGCCCCCTTGGGAGGTTCATAAGCTTTATCATACCAAATCCTGCAAGTGGAACTAGTTTTTCGGTATGGATAATAATGTTGAACCGTTCTTGACCAAGGACAAAAGATATTAATTAACGGAAAGCTATTTGGTGGCTTGAATTAATTAATGGGCTAGATAATCTTAAACACGAGAAATAATAACAAGGAGCCATATTGGTAATATGGGTTAAGATGGATAGTGCAATATTAATTATGTAGTGGGATTAATTAATATTTATGGGCTTGAATAATATTGTGGCTCAATATTGATAATTCAAGATCCATTGGAAGGTCCAATCTTAATTCTCCTAAAGGCCCCCTAAGTAGCCCAACATATAGTCCAATAACGAAAAAAAAAAGTGTTTAAAATAAAATAAATATTGTTGCCTTATTTTTCAATGAAATTCGAAATTTATGGATAAAAAGGGGAGAAAGATTTTCTTTGAATTTTGTTATGGAATGAAGATATGTATTCTTGGAATACAAGATTATCTCATTAAATTCAAGAAATCTCCCAATTGGTTATCCATAGGGAAATTTTCGAAAATTTTGATAATTAAGGGAAAGAAAGATTTTCTTGATTTTCTTGAAAAGATATTATGGAAGATATGTATTTCTTGAAATACAAGAATATCTCATAAATTCAAGAAGATCCAAATCTTGGATTCTTGCCATATAATTTTCGAAATTAATCCATAACAAAGAGTAGGTGGGATTTTGTGGAATATTATAATTATGGGAAAAAGAATATAGGAGATATATTCAAGATTTCTTGGAGATCAAGAAAAGATTTTCCCACATTGTTTTTGCCCTAAAAATTCGACCATCTCCGCTCTATAAATAGGGGATGATTCTTTCATTCCCAAGTACAATTCCATGTGCTGGAAAAATTAGTAAATCCACAAAGGTGGTGCAACAAAGTTTATTTTCCTTTTGTTAATTGTTCGCAAGTGTCCTACCACTGGATACTCGAGCAAGGATTAAGGGAATACTTGGGAAGTTCTTTTGGTGTGTCTAATAAACAAAGCCATTGCCGTCCCAAGAGGTACGTTCACGTAAACTCGTAGAATTCCGCATGCGTAGGATTTACGTGAATTAATTATATGCATGATTTGTTGTTGGATTATTATTTGAATTAATATAGGATTAATTCATGCTAGTAATAATTATAAGAATTAAATTTGTATTTAAATATTCATCCCAAATAGATCTGTGCAACTTATTCCCCAACAACTGGTATCAGAGCCACGGTTTCGGGCTCTGAATTTTAAATTGTAATTTAATTCGTTGTCATTAAATTTGAAATTGGATAGTAGAATTGCTAGATCTTTTTTGCAGGTATCCAATTGTCATGGAATTTAATATGTTTATTTATGCATGCATATAAATTGTGGTTTTTAATTTGATTCGTTCGGATTCGTTTTGCGTCATGAGAAAATCCACGAGTAGATTATGATTTGTTTGATTTGATCAATGTAATAGACTAGTCTAGAACTAGGTTTATTTATTTTTTGTAAATAAATTGTAACCGGATCGGAAACGGTAGCAGAGACGAAGAATTAAAGGATAAAATCCAGAACCTGGCGTAGGCGGCGTGCATCCCGCAAAACGTGCCAAGGGAGACGCGACGCGGATGCGCGCAGGCACTCACGGGCGTGGGGCGAGGCGAGGGCCGAGGCGCGAGATCGGCGGCTACAAGACGCTGCGCGGCGAGTCTGATCAGACGGAGTGGGGTAAGCTGCTGACGCGGTGCCTTTGGAAGTTCCGCGGGCGAGGCGCATCGGGCGAGCGCGATGCGGATGCGCTGCAGTAGCGTCGCTCGCCGCTGAGGCCAACGCGAGCTAAGCCTACCGAGGTCACCGAGCGGGCGGGCGGAGCAAAGGCAGTTAAGGCGACGGATCGCCGTCCGGGCCAGGGGCGGCGGATGCAAAGGCGATCCATCCACGAGCTACTTGGTGTGGCTTTTCGAGACGAAGTTCTTTTCGAGACGATCGAGTGGGAGAAATTCAATACAGCGTTTCTTCAAGATCAAGCCAAGAAAAATCAAACCATGACAATTGGATAATTTGTGCCCAATATGTTTATTTTTCTGCTTTGCTTGATTTATTATTGTGTTATCTTATGCTTTATTTAATTTGTTTAAATGTGTTTGCATGATAGTTGCCCAATGAAAAATCTCACCTTCAAAAATTACTAAGTATGTTTAAATAATTAATTGACAATTTTATTCCGGAAAATAAAATTGAATTAATTTTGACCTCCATGATTTATTTATTTGTGAATTCTTTTGGAGAAATTCCCCCCATGGGACGGTCAAAAGTTAGCTTTCACATGAATGAATTCCAAATGGATGATTGTGGATTATTACTAGTGGTGACGATGACCCTCCCCACGAGGCTCGTTCAAAGCGAAATAATAATCTTGTATTTAATCATGGTTATTACTTAGGTATAAAATTGATATGCATATACTTCCCCGACGTCCCTGTCAATTTTATATTGGTCAAGTGGGAGCCAACTATTAATCTGGATATTAAAGGTTTGTAACTGTTCTTGTTTGTAACCTGCTTGAATGTGTTTAAATAATGACCCACCCCACGTGGCTTATTTAAACTGTTTTGAGATGTTGGCTGATGCATGTTCATTTTTTGAGATTTTAATATGATGCATGTGATCGAATCTTGTGATATATTTATGCTTATGCATATTAATGTTTATTTCAGTTCATCATGTCGCAACCTTTTAATCCACTATTCAATATACTTAAAGACAATTTGCTTACTGGTGAAAACTTTGTTGATTGGAGTCGTAAACTTACTATTGTCCTCACTGCACAAAGCCATAACTGGGTTCTCACTACACCTAAATCGGAAAAGCCAAAAGATGAGTCCACTAAAACGGTTAAGTAAGAGTATGCTGACTGGGAGCGTTCCAACGAAATGGCAAAGTGTACCATCTTGGCTTCTATGTCAGATTTGTTGCAACACTAACACCAGAACGTTGAGACCGCTGTAGACATCATGACTAGTCTTAAAGCGATGTTTCAACATCAGAACTGTGTGGCTCGTCAGATCACCATGAGGGACTTGCTCTCTATAAAAATGGTGGAGGGAACGCCCGTAAGGGAGCACGTTCTCCAGATGATGGCTCACCTTAATAAACTTGAGGTACTTGGCGCTGAATACGATATCGAGACCCAAATCGATTTCGTGCTCCACTCTCTGCCAAAAAGTTTTGAACAGTTCAGGCTGAACTACCAGATGAATAATCAAAAGTTCTCGATGCCTGATCTATTGCAAGCTTTAGTCTCGGCAGAGGCGATATTGGGGCAAAAGAGCCAAGCCTTGGTGGCAAATGGACCCTCTTCTTCTTCTAGGCCAAGGGGTGGTAAGAACAAGAAGAAGGATAAGAGCCACAAGCAAGTGAACTCAAGCGTTGCCAATGGCAAAGAAAAGGTGAAGAGGGGTGGAGGAGTGAGTAAGCCAGCTAAGGGGAAGTGCTTCAACTGCGGTGAAAAAGGACATTTGAGGTCAGCCTGTTCCAAACTCCATTCCCTGTCCTTCATCAAATCGATCAGAATTAAGGATACTTTGTTCAGTATTGTGATCTTTGCAGTAAGGACAATCTTGCCTCCTTCTTCCACAAACTTTGTTGACTCCTCCAGCAATCTTCTCTTCAGAAATTCAAGCCAACTGATGTTGGCCTTATCAATAATAGCATTCATAATCCTGGCTTTCTCTTGGGTAACTGCATCCAAGCTGTAGGTGATTCCCACAATCACCTTCTGCACAATATCAAACAACAGTCTGTATTTTCTCCTTAGCATGGGTTTCTTGAAAAGAGGAGAGCGCAATCATTAAACCCCTTCTCCGACCTGCTGATGCACATCATACCAAGGGCATGAATCGGGCATAATTCCATCCGTCGGTGCCGGGAGTCTGAATATCCTATGGATATCTTCATCGGTAATCTCCAAGTGCTCGCCTTGTACTTCTGAGTACAGTACTTCTTCATGGTCTCTCAAATTGTAGAGAAATTCAAGAGAACCATCCAAGATGATAGAATCTGCGCTAGCAGAGCAATACGTCTTTAGGCCACAATCCTTTAATAATTTTAATATCTCCAGGGATTCAGGATCAGTGGTTGTCCGGAAGTCGATACACCGTTCTTCAATTACTTCATCCTCAAAGTTCCGAAATATTGGATCTTCGGGTTCAGGTAAAGCTTGAGACAAAGAATGAGCAGTCTCTACAACTTGCTTAATTTTTGGTGCCATTTCTGCAAAAAAATTGACATTAGATTTGAGGATTAAGAGAAATATGCACACAATTACAGATATATATATACACCGAAAATAGGAGCATAAACCCTAAAACAATTACCAGATTGAATAATCGCAGGGATATTTTTAGAGAAAAATTTTCGATGAAAAGTTACAGAGTAAGTGCGAGAAATTTTGCAGAGGTAGTTGCAGAGTAAAAATGGAGAGTGTATCGTGAAAGTGAAGAAGTGGGAAGGGTTTTGGGATTTATAAACGAGAGGGAAAAACATAATCATTTTGAATCCGAGAACCAAAACGATGTCCAATCTTAATCAGCGGTGATAGTGAGGCAGTTTTTAAAAGTGGAGATCGTGCGGTCAAGGAAAATATAGACCGCAACTTTTTGATTTAAAAAGGCGTAATTAATGCATTTAATACAAGAGCCTCACGTCCGTATTTAATGAAAAGTCAGTACGACATCATTTATATATTAATAAATGTAAACAACACATCAGTGAAAACAGAAAATAGCAGGGAATTAGGGATACATATCTGATTGACTGATAGTGTAATTAGTTAATTACCACAAGTGTAGATTTCTATTACCCCTTTCTGATTTCTAAAGTGTTGATCTTAATTAACCCTCTAATCCTTAGTAATTTCCTAACAATCGTTCTATCGGATCAGTTTCCTACTGATCTCACTTATCAGTTGAAATCCCCCTTTCAACTGTCATTCCCTTTCCTGATCAGTTTCTTGACTGATCTAAATTGATCAATTGAAGTTCCCCCTTCAACTTACCTTCTTACCTGGTCAGGCACGCAACCAACTGGTATTGGAGATTAAGCCACCGAAGTATTCTGGTGCATCTTCTCCAAGATCCAGAAGCCCTAGCTCATTACATAGTTATCTGAATTTGACTTCAGCTAAAGGCTTGGTTAAGATATCATCTTTCTGCTTATCAGTATGAATCTTTTCCATTCTGATGTTCTTCTTTTCCACATGATCTCTTATAAAATGATGTCTGATGTCCACATGCTTGCATCTTGTATGCAGAACTGGGTTCTGTGTAATAGCAATTGTACTATTACTATCACAGAAGATAGGCACATTCGTAACTACAATGTTATAATACCTCAGCTGCTGACAAAGCCAAAGCAGTTGGGAACAACAGCTTCCTGTGGCCATATATATATTCTACTTCAGTAGTAGATGTGGCAACAAATGTCTGTTTCTTTGAAAACCAAGAGATCAGTTTACTTCCCAGAAACTGACATGTACCTGAGGTTGATTTTCTGTCTATCCTACAAGCTCCATAATCAAAATCAGAGTACCCAGTAAGCTCTATATTATCATCTGCAGGGTACCATAAACCGAGGTTCACAGTTCCCTTCAGATACTTAAGAATCTGCTTAGCTGCTATCAGGTGGCTCTGCTTTGGATTTGCCTGAAATCTGGCACATACACCTACTGCAAAGGTTATATCTGGTCTACTGGCAGTAAGGTATAATAATAATCCAATCAAAGCCCTATACTCCTTCTGATTAGTTTTCTGACCACTCTCATCTGGATCCATCTTGCAGGCAGTTATCATTCGAATCCTTGCAGCTTTGCAATTCTGGATTCTATACTTGGCTAGTATATTCCTTGTATACTTTGCCTGACAGATGAAGATCCCAGTATGAGCCTGCTTGACTGGAAGACCTAGAAAGTAGTTCATATAACCCATCATGGATATCTTGAATTTCTCTTGCATCATTTTACTAAACTTATCACATAAGTTCTTGTTGGGAGATCCGAAAATAATATCATCAACATAGATCTGAACCATCAGAATGTCATCGCCATCTTCTATTCTGAACAAGGTCCTATCAATCAGTCCCTTAGTGAAACCATTTTCTTCCAAGAACTGGGATAGTGTAACATACCAAGCTCTAGGAGCCTGTTTCAGGCCATAAAGAGCCTTCTTTAATCGGTATACCTGATTATTCATTTCAAAACTAGGAGGTTGTTCAACATACACCTCTTCAATCAGTATTCCATTTAAGAATGCACTCTTTACGTCCATCTGATACACAGTAAATCCCCTGTGAGCAGCATAAGCCATAAACAACCAAATGGCTTCAAGACGAGCGACTGGTGCAAAGGTTTCATCATAATCAATCCCTTCTGATTGTGAATATCCCTTCGCAACAAGTCTTGCCTTATTTCTGGTTATCACATTCTGCTCATCCTTCTTGTTCTTGAAGACCCACTTAGTGCTAATCACATCTTGGTGAGTTCGTCTGTCTACAAGTTCCCAACTTGATTCCTTTCAAACTGCTCTAGTTCTTCTTGCATGGCTAGAATCCAGTTTGCATCTTGAAGAGCTTCTTCAACAGTGAGAGGTTCCTTCAAAGATAGATAACAGCAATACATTGCACTTTCACCAATCTGATGCCTAGTTTGAACTTTATCAGATGGGTCTCCGATGATCAGGTCAGTTGGATGACTGGTTATCCAGGTCCTTCTTCCCTGATTTTCATCAGTTTGGAGAACATCATCCTCTGATAATGATTCATCACTAGAGACTGGGAGAGGAACTTCAGTATGATCCACTTGGCATGGACATATCTCAGCTGATGTTGGACTCATCATATGCTGAAGTCTGTCCGCCGGAACATCAGGTGTTCCCCCTGAACCAGATGGTTCAGTTGTTACTGTCTCAGCTGTACCAGCTTCTTAACTGACAGTTGTACATACCTTAGGGTCTGACTGACCTGGTAAATCATCAAGGTCAAAGTTAGGAATGTATATAGTGATGTATTTTGGATCATTTTCTTTGAGCCTCAACTGATCCATTTTCAGTGATTCTGGTTTATCAGGTACGTCTTGTTCTGCGGCAGATTTCTCCTGATCAGATGTTGACTCATCAAAGACCACATGAGGTGTCTCTTCCACAACTAGGGTTCGTTTGTTGAAAACCCTAAATGCTTTGCTGGTTGAGGAATATCCTAAGAATATATCCTCATCTGATTTGGCATCGAAGGTTCTCAACTGGCTTTTCCCATTGTTGTGAATGAAACACTTGCACCCGAACACATGAAAGTAGGAAACACGAGGTTTTCTGCCCTTCCACAGTTTGTAGGGTGTGCTGTTCTGGGTATGGCATGTAGTGTTGATAGCTTCTGCCCAGAAACGGTTTGGTGTGGCATGTTCACACTATAGAAAATTTGAGAAATCGCAACGAAAAAATTCGTCACTAAAACATCATTTTTCGTCACAGTTGATAATTTGTCACGAATTTTTTTGTGGCATAGATCGTCATTTAATGTGCGTGGTATTATGAAAAATGTGACGCTATATTAATTCATCATTAAAGTGTGTCATTTGGTGACCAAAAAAGTCATCGTCACTATATGTTTCCATCAATTGTGACGCATAAATTGTCACATTAGGCATAAAAAATTTGTCACTTAATATGACGTTTCGTCACTAAAGTTCAATTTTACGTGACGATATAAATAATTATCACAAAAGAAGTTACTTTAGTGACGTTGATTTTGTCAAAATTAGCTTGATTATTTCGTCACATTTTCTATATTCGTCAGGAATGGTTTGTTATTCGGTGACGAAATGTTGATCGTCGTTACATGTGTACATATATAATGACGATAAAATTTGTCACTAATTAGTATGATTTAGTGACAAAAAATTTTATTGTCGCAAAATGATGTGGAATTTGTGACAAATTATTTTTGTCACTATAATATACTCCCTCCGTCCCAATCATAATAGTAAAGTACCCCATATTTTTGTCTCAATCATAATGGTAAAGTTACTTACACACTTTATTACTTTATCACTTTATCACATAAAATATTAATAAACAACACTTTCTACCCCCAATTACTCATCACTTTATCACTTTATCATATAAAATACTAATAAACAATTCTTCCTACCCCACCACTTTTTCACTTTATCACTATTCCACTAAATCCTTATGAACAGTAAAATTGTCATTATGATGGGGACGGAGGGAGTATTATTTAGTGACGAAAATAATAATCATCACTAAAAGTTCATATTTGGTGACAATATATTGTTCGTCATATTTCACATTTTTCGTCATGAAAGAATTACAAAAAAATGACGAAAAAAATGATCGTAGTTATATATATAGATATAATGACAACTAAATTTCGTCACAAAAAATTAGACTTTAGTAACAAAATATTCGTCGTCGTTAAAAGATATGAAAATGGTGACAAAATATTTTTTGTCATAAAAAAATATTATTCAGTGACGATGATGATAATCGTCACCAAAGAAATTGATATAGTAACAACATATATCGTCATGATTAGTTAACATACATTGACTATTATTTCGTCATAAAAATAATACATATTGTGACGCATTTATTTCATCGTGAAATGATTACTTTTATTATCAATTTATTTGAATTTTTATATATATTAAATCAGTAATAATACTAATTAAATAATAAATATTACAACAAAAACTAAATTAATTAAAGATAAAAAGATTAATTTGCATTAACAAAAACTCCTTCAAACAATTAAAAACCAATCAACAATCTTTGTTATCAATACTACATGAAACAATAAACTAAAAAAACCAATGTCTTATGTCTCCATTACAGTGATGTAAAACTCTCGACTAGTCCCCGCCTAGGAGGCGTCTAGGCGCTAGGCGGTCGTCGGCCGACCCGATTTTGCCTAGGCGCCGCCTAGACGACCGAGTCGGGAGTTAGACAGCTAAGTCGGGAGCTAGGTGTCCAAAAATAAGGTATTATTTGATAATGAGAGACTTTGTTCTTAAAATAAATTGATGGTAAGACAAAGATTGGTAATTTTCACTACACTAAAATTCCAAAACACAAGTTTGTTTAGTTTTTTTATGCTAAATTAATTTTTTTGTACTCTATAATGGATAATAGATATATAAGAAAATGTGTTTCAATTGCTATCTAAATTTAGGCGGTTGTATAATAAATTTATTAAATAATTTTGAAGTGTATAATTTGTTATAATATATTGATAAATAGTAAATAAAACTCATTTAGATGAAAAAACAAAAGAAAATGGAACTGACTAGTCCCCGATTAGTCCCCGCCTAGACGGCATAGGCGCTAGGCGGTCCATGTCCGCGCGACTACTGATTTCTGACTTCTACACCGTTGGTCTCCAAAACTAATTTCGATGCCATTATTCCTTTTTGCACTTCAAATGACGATGATGAAATCTTCTCCTCTGTAAATATCACCTATAAAAAAAATATTATATCAGATGAATTTTCTAATTTACTTAGCAAGACCAATATAGCCTGATATCAGTAGCATCAATATTAATCAAATATGAAGTTTTAACACATGATATACAGAAATGTGAGTTAAGAAATTACCATGGTGAACTAGTATAACTTGATATCAATAGCTCCAATACACAATTTAATACTTTTACATTCTAACACATCATATACAGAACTGAGAGTTAAGAAATTATCAAGAGAATTGCTTGCTCGTATGTCAAATATGACAACCATCAATTTGTTTGACCTACATACAAGAAATTAAGATTAGCTGCACATTTCTAAGGTTTCAATATGAACATTTACATCAAGACGAAACATCTGCATATAATTCTGAAGATTATTCGACTATAAAACATAATCTGCTTGAATTAAGGTGCATAATAGCAGGTTATAATCTGCTTGAATTAAGGTGCATATAATCTGCTTGAATAAAACATAATCTGCTTGATTTGCGAGAATTTAAAAATGTAATTAAGTTATTTTGAAACTAGCTCATGTAAAAGAACAAAAGCAATAATGATAAAATCAGTCAGGAGAGTAAGTGTGAAACAGAGATGAAATATTGGTATTTTGTAGTGCGTATAAGGTTAAACAGAAGAACAAAACTCCAAAATAATATAATACAACATCAAACTAGCATAAACATATTGAAATGATCACTTAAACCTCAGTTCCTATTAATATCAAACATTTTTCTCATTTAATTAGCAAATCATACATCTCGCAAGATCATAATAAACACCAATCTACTAACTCCCTTTCTAATTCCATTTGACTATGTTTCTCAATCACATTACTTTCAAGAGACAAATCTATACAAGTGGATCACCCACCTATTTCATGCAGAACGAGTGTTTTAATATTGAAAATTAAGTCTCAATACTTCAAATTTTACCAAACATTCCAATTTTAGTGGCGTGGATTTATTGATACAAACAATAACTTCTATAGCTTATATATGTAAATAAGTCAAGTCATATTCCATTGACAAACTAGATTTTAGCAAAATTTGAACTATAAAGGTATCAATGATTCATATACAGGTTTGAGGGGGAAGACATACACATTAAACGAATACACAAAAAATTAGAAACTAACCTTAATTATATGTTGATCCCTTTATTGCTCAAAACAGCCAGTAGTTTGTTGATAGTTGCTATCTCATCTTCGGTCTTCTCAATTCCGAGCTCAATATATTCCTCTTGCTTACTTTTTCATCATTTCCTGGTAATTAAGAATAAAAAAAAAGTTAATTAGATAATAATCCACTATCCTTGAACAAACAAGTATCACTAATTTAAACATAAACTTCAATCTAAGACATATAAAAGCAAGCATCAATAACTGTGAAACTGCAAAATCAGAGTCTACGTTGTGCCACCAATCCTAGTCTAAGGAACCAAAACCTAGAATTTGGTTTTTGGTCCAGCCTCATGTATTTTTTCTCTCAATATTTCAAATTCAGACACACCAAATATACAGCCTAATTAAATATATTTTCCCACTCAAATTAAACAGGCAAAGAAGATTATGTCTCGTCCACAACCCAAAAATCAGATCGCCACTCGTCCCTTTTATGAATTTATATTATCAGTTCACATTTAGGCAGAAGGCATTCAACCATAAAATTGTTTCCTCTATCTGAATTTGTTCATGAAAAAAATTCAGAGATTATCTTCACATACTTAACCATCTACAATAATCATAAAGGGATCCAGTGCAACTGAATTAATTGTATAGAATTTGGAACTGAATTAATAAAGAAGTAAATGTCTACATGGCCCCAATTTTCAGTGTAACTAAAAAAATGGGAGCCATTAAAAAAGAAGAGAGAAAATAATTAATACAATAAGACTTCTAAGGAATTGAAAAAGATATTGTACTATAAAATTGAGCCTCTAACTAAGAAAACTAATAGAGTTATCCTTACCAATTCTTTACTGATAATAAATTAAGCACTTAAGAGAATTGTTTTTCATGTCAGAAGTATTCCTTTATTCAAAATTGAATGAGAGGCAATGCTTCTTCACAAAAAGAAAGGTAAAAGTATCTAAATAAATATTTGAACCTCCATTGAAGTTTAGGCATGATTGAATCAAGTAGATAAATTATTTAAAAAGAACGGTTGCACTCAACTGCACCCACCATTTTTTTTCTTGTAGTGACACTAATTCTGAGCTTAGAGCCATGGTCCCTACATTCAATGAGCAAAACCTAGATAAAAACAACTCTTAAGCGAACAACAAAAACCATGACTAACAACAACAAAATAATACTAAACTTCAAATTTTTATTGTTATTTTACTCCACAAAGGGGAAAAACTATGAAAGTAGAGCAAATAATATACACCCTTAGAAAATGATAACCTCAACTACTGCAGATGCAAAACAAAATCCAGCCAGTTCCTGCTGATAAACTCACATAAATTGCGCATTGAATTGAAATATTAAATTAGATTACCTTAAATACTCTCTCCGTGACCACGAAAGCAACACAATGCATGAAAGTGAGCAGTGCGAGGTTGTTCCAGCGTGATACCGCAACATTGGCACGTCGCTAATGTTGTTCATCTCCACGCGAGACCTAATTCATACAACGATTAATTAAAAATATACATATATACAGGGAAATCAGAATTAACCAAAGGAAAGCTTAAGTAGAAAAACCGGAACATTCGAGCAGATAACGGTTTTATACTTTGAAATGGAGATGGAACAGACCTAGCCTGACACCGGCGACGAGTCTAGTTGTGTTCAGCGAAGATCGACGAGACTTGAATGATGCCTCAAAGTTTATACGCAGACGAGAAATTGTAATAAAAGGCTAGGGTTCTAGGAATTTTGGGGGAAACAATGAAAACAATTCTGAAGTGTGTAAATTATATTTCCACTCTTTGAAAGAGATAAAACATACCCATTAATACGAAAATCAGTACACTATGAGTACAAAGGGCATGCTATTTCTCGACAGATGACCTAGCTCTTGTCCGCTGGTGGGATTAGCTTTCTTGCTCTTTCACGCTTTGTTTTTTTCTTTTCCTCTCCTTAGCTACTTTTCTCGTTCACCTCTACTTAGGTTAAAAGCGGCTACTTTGTTGTCTAACCTCCGAAGCTTAAACGCATAGAGACAACACTTTCCACCTACTACCCGTGGGTCGGACCCCATAAAAAAATGCTTACCCTATACGATATTCTCTTGACGATGCCGTTAGGGAAGCCCCGACATGAAGAGGAATTATTTTCCAGTTGGGGAGGTGCGGGATGATAAAGATTCAGAATCTGAACCGAAGCCTGCCTCGATCCAATCGACAGGATACGAGGAGGGTACAATCAACCTAAATACTATCCAAGGTGTTCAGACCATGGAACAAGGAAAAGCCCCCACACTAAGGCTATTCTAGTTCTAAAAAAGATTAACCAAGGATGCAATAATCTATGCATGACTGAATAAACCAGAGCACGCCCTAGATGTTAATGCAGGGAACACGGAAAAGTCCCACACCAAGGCTAATCTAGTTCCAGGAAGATGATCCAGTGGTGTGCATTATACCAAAGAGACAACAGACCTAATATCAACTATGCTGCAAACACATGCCCAAAACCTAAACCTAAAACACAAAAGTAAGCACCTAATTATAGAAATTAATCCAAAAGATCGGTCCCCCTACCGGTCAGCGTGGCTCCGATAGGGACCGATCCATTGGATCCAACTAGTATACACAATAAACCGCTGAGGCTCACAGACGGCCCGTGGTGTAGCAGAACCACAAATGGAAGACTGGTACAACGATTGAAAATCCGACTTGCAGCGGCGGTTTGGAAGCGATAACAGTGGCGGTCAGGTGTGTCGATGAAGATTTACCAAAATTGAGCGCAAGACCTTGTGGCCGTTGGCGCTGGTGGACGACGGATTCGTGGCACGCAGAGGTTGATATCGGCTGATAAGCCAAGGGGCAACGATAACGGTGATAATCTTGTTGGGATTATTCTGGAAAGTATGCTTTTATTTTGTATAATCAAAACTGAATTTCGGACTTATTTACTGAAATAAATTGTTTATCACCGATGCTTTAAATATCATCGAATGTTACATATATTTACTGTATAACTGTTCATTAAATAGTAAGTGTTACATTGTAGTTAATTTAGTGATACCAGATCACAGAAGATTAAATTAACAATCCCTTGTAACTAAAAGTACACCATTCACGACCTAGATGGAAATGAACAATCCATTGTGAAAGGTTGAAGTGTAAGGCTCGGATTGACTTGTCTTGACCAAGAGATTACACTAGTGCATGACTGATGCACTGAATAGGACCTACAGGAGGACAAATTCTTCAGAGCTGAACAAGGAAGAATTAGACCTCAGTGGTTCGTTATTTCTTAATCTTCGTTCCTTAAATAGGATCACGTGTGGTTGGTAACTATTGCTTTGACTTATCATGGGTAGAGAATCAACGAGATTCAATACTTTTTATCTTGGGCAATATTATTGGTCACATGTGATTGCTAAGATTTAATACGAAGAATCGTGTGCAAGTACGCTTGTTCGATTTGCCCCCTTGGGAGGTTCATAAGCTTTATCATACCAAATCTTGCAAGTGGAACTAGTTTCCGGTATGGATAATAATGTTGAACCGTTCTTTGACCAAGGACAAAAGATATTAATTAACGGAAAGCTATTTTAATGGCTTGAATTAATTAATGGGCTAGATAATCTTAAACACGGGAAATAATAACCGGGAGCCATATTGACTGTAATATGGGTTAAGATGGATAGTGAAATATTAATTATGTAGTGGGATTAATTAATATTTATGGGCTTGAATAATATTGTGGCTCAATATTGATAATTCAAGATCCATTGGAAGGTCCAATCTTAATTCACCTAAAGGTCCCCTAAGTAGCCCAACATATAGTCCAATAACTGAAAAATGTGCTTAAAATAAAATAAATATTGTTGCTTATTTTTTCCTAATTTTCAAAAATTATGGATAAAAGGGGAGAAAGATTTCCTTTGAATTTTGTTATGGAATGAGGATATGTATTCTTGGAATACAAGATTATCTCATTAAATTCAAGAAATCTCCCACTTGGTTATCCATAAAGCATATTTTCGAAATTTTGATAATTAAGGGAAAGAAAGATTTTCTTGAAAAGATATTATGGAAGATATGTATTTCTTGAAATACATGAATATCTCATAAATTCAAGAAGATCCAAATCTTGGATTCTTGCCCTATAATTTTCGAAATTAATCCATAACAAAGAGTAGGTGGGATTTTGTGGAATATTATAATTATGGGAAAAAGAATATAGGAGATATATTCAAGATTTCTTGGAGATCAAGAAAAGATTTTCCCACATTGGTTTTGCCCTAAAAATTCGACCACCTCCACTCTATAAATAAGGGATGATTGTTTCATTCTCAAGTACAATTCCATGTGCTGGAAAAGTTAGTAAATCCACAAAGGTGGTGCAACATAATTTATTTTCCTTTTGTTAATTGTTCGCAAGCTTCCTACCACCGGATAGTCGAGCAAGGATTAAGGGAATACTTGGGAAGTTCTTTTGGTGTGTCTAATAAACAAAGCCATTGCCGTCCCAAGAGGTACGTTCACGTAAACTCGTAGAATTCCGCATGCGTAGGATTTACGTGAATTAATTATATGCATGATTTGTTGTTTGATTATTATTTGAATTAATATAGGATTAATTCATGCTAGTAATAATTATAAGAATTAAATTTGTATTTAAATATTCATCCCGAATAGATCTGTGCAACTTATTGCCCAACAACTGGTATCAGAGCCACGGTTTCGTGCTCTGAATTTTAAATTGTAATTTAATTCATTGTCATTAAATTTGAAATTGGATAGTAGAATTGCTAGATTTTTTGCAGGTATCCAATTGTCATGGAATTTAATGTGTTTATTTATGCATGCATATAAATTGTGGTTTTTAATTCGATTCGTTCGGATTCGTTTTGCCTCGTGAGAAAATCCACGAGTAGATTACGATTTTGTTTGATTTGATCAATGTAATAGATTACCAGATCTAAGTTTATTTATTTTTGTAAATAAATTGTAACCAGGATTAAACGGAGGCGTGAGCGCGAATTAAAGGATAAAAATCCAGATCCGGGCGAGGCGGCGTAAGGCGTCTAAACGCGTTGGGCGGGAGGCACGCTACGACGTGCCGTGGGACAGCATCGGCGCGGTGGAGGCGAGGCTAGGTCGAGATCGGCGAGATTCGCCGTCAAGACGACGTGGGCGGCGATAAGCGCCGCGCGCGGTTGATCTTGCGGACGGGCGGCCCAGGAGAGGCGCGACGGGACGCCTGCGGGCGCCAAGCCGAAGTTCCACCACGGGCAAGGCAAGGCAAAGGTTGGCGAAGCGACGCTACGGATGGATCTTGGTAGTCTGGCGTGTCGAGGTGCGCCGAGGCTACCGAGAGTCGACTTCGCTGGCGGGCCGGATCGACGGCATCCCGGCCATTCTGAGTTACTTGGCGTGGCATTTCGAGATGGAGTTCTTTTTGGGACGATCGAGTCGGAGAAATTCAAGACGACGTTTCTTCAAAATCAAGCCAAGAAAATTCAAACCATGACAATTGGATAATTTGTGCCCAATATGTTTATTTTTCCGTTTTGCTTGATTTATTGTGTTATCTTATGCTTTACTTAATTTTTTTAAATGTGTTTGCATGAGAGTTGCCCAATGAAAAATCTCACCTTCAAAATTACTAAGTATGTTTAAATAATTAATTGACAATTTTATTCCGGAAAATAAAATTGAATTAATTTTGACCTCCATGATTTATTTATTTGTGAATTCTTTTGGAGAAATTTCCCTCACGGGACGGTCAGAAGTTAGCTTTCACATGAATGAATTCCAAATGGATGATTGTGGATTATTACTAGTGGCGACGATGACCCTCCCCACGAGGCTCGTTCAAAGCGAAGTATTAATCCTGTATTTAATCATGGTTATTACTTAGGTATAAAATTGATATGCATATACTTCCCCGAAGTCCCTGTCAATTTTATATTGGTCAAGTGGGAGCCAACTATTAATCTGGATATTAAAGGTTTGTAACTGTTCTTGTTTGTAACCTGCTTGAATGTGTTTAAATAATGACTCACCCCACGTGGCTTATTTAAACTGTTTTGAGATGTTGGCTGATGCATGTTCATATTTTTTTTGAGATTTTAATATGAAACATGTGATCGAACCTTATGATATACTTGTGCTTATGCATATAGTTATTTATTTCAGTTCAGCATGTCGTAACCTTTTAATCCACTGTTAATATACTTAAAGTCAATACAATATGTATGGAAACTATATTGATTGGAAATGAAAAATTATTGTCCTAACTACACAAAAGCACAAGTGGATTCTTGACACACCAAAATCAGATGAGCCAACTGACGGGTCAAAAATACGAGACTCGTCAGATCACCTTGCGAGAGATGTCGCCGCTGAAAATGGTTGAGGGAAAACCCGTAAGGGATTATGTCCTCAAAATTGATGGCCCATCTAAACAAACTTGAGGTTCTGAGTGCAGATTATAATCTGGAGACTCAGATGAATTTGGTACTTCACTCTCTGCCCAAAAGTTTTTGAGCATTTTGGCCTCGCTAGCTGATTTGTTGCAAGCTTTGGTCTCGGTAGAGATGTTGATGGGGCACCAAACTCAAGCTTTGACGGCATGTGGACCGTCTTCATTTTCTATGCTAAGGGAAGGCAAGAAGAAGAAGATGACCAAAGGCCATAAGCAATCAGACTCAACTGTTGCCAAAGGCAATGATAAGACGACGAATGCTGGTGGTGTCAAGGAAAATCCAAAGAGGAAGTGCTTAAGCTGCGGTGAAAGAGGACAATGGAGGTTTGCCTGTTCCAACCCCAAAAGGGCCGGAAAGAAAGGTAATTCTCACGCACTAATTGTTGAAACTTGTTTAGCGGCGTATACTTCTCATTCGTGGGTAGTTGATACGGAATCCACTAATCATGTTTGTTTCACGAGTTCAAACTGATCCGACAACTTAGTGGCAGTGAGATCCTCATCACACTGAGCGATGCTACAAGAGTGGCAGCTGAAGCAGTGGGAGAAGTGCACCTGTCTTTTGAAGACAGAGTTCTAATTTTAAGAGATGTCCTTTATGTTCCCAGTTTTAGAAAGAATTCACTTTCAGTTTCTAAAATTCTGTTAATAGACACTTAGTTTCTTCTAATAAGAATGAAATCATTTCTTAAAATGATGAGTGTATCTGTTATGGGACATTGATGAAAAATCTCTATACAATTAACTGTGCACACCACTCACGAAATGCATCCTATAACACATCAATTGTTTCCGATAAAAGAAAACGTGAACGAGACACTTCTATGGCATCTAAGATTGGGACATATTAATCCAAAGAGGATCCAAAGGTTGGTAGAAGCAGGTTCACTGGAGTCTCTCCAAGTTGAACCAATTCCAACCTGCAAATCATGTTTGGAGAGTAAAATGACCAAGAGGGCATTCAGAGCCAAGGGGAATAGAGCCAAAGAAGTGTTAGAAATCGTTCACACAGATGTATGTGGTCCAATGTCAACCAAAGCAAGAGGAGGTTATGAGTATTTTGTCACTTTTATTGATGATTACTCAAGGTACGATTATATTTTCCTTATGAAGCATAAATCTGAGACCTTTGAGAAATTCAAAGAATTTAAGGCTCAAGCAGAGAATCATAGGGAAAAACGTATCAAGTCTCTACGATCCGATCGTGGAGGCGAATACCTCAGCGATGAGTTTTTGAACTACTTGTCTGATGAAGGGATTGCATCCCAGCTAACTGCACCCGGAACCCCTCAACAAAACGGGGTTGCAGAGCGAAGAAACAGAACTCTTTTGAAAATGGTTAGATCTATGATGAGTTATGTGGATCTTCCCAAGTCGTTCTGGGGTCATGCCTTGGAAACAACAGCCTACATTCTGAACTTGGTGCCATCCAAATCGGTTCCCAAAACTCCCAAAGAATTGTGGACCGGGCGCAAGCCTAGTTTGAGACACATGAGGATTTGGGGGTGTCCGGCTTACGTGTTGGACAAAGAAGCCGGTAAATTGGATCCTCGATCAGAATTAAGGTTGTTTGTGGGATACCCCGAGGGAACAAAAGGGTGTATGTTCTATGGTCCCGAAGATCAAAAGGTGGTAATAAGCACCCACTTTAGATTTTTGGAAGAAGACTATATGAACGAAAGAAGACCCAGAAGTAAGATTACCTTAAATGAGCTAAGGGGCTAACCTCAATGCCAACTGTACAAGATGACATATCAAACGACACACTTACACAACCGGAACCTCATCATAGTGGGAGGGTTGTGAAACAGCCCGAGAGATTCATGGGAATATGAGAGTCCTCGGACTTGATTCCCGGACAAGACGAATCAGACCCATGGACATATGACGAGGCAATCCAAGACAAGGATGCAGATTCTTGGCAAACAGCAATGAAAGCCAAAATGGGTTCTATGTTTCATAGTAGAGTGTGGGAGCTAGTCGAGCCACTTAATGGGGTCAAACCCATTGGTTGCAAGTGGGTGTATAAGAGAAAAAGAGGACAGGATGGGAAGGTGGAAACCTTCAAGGCAAGACTCGTGGCGAAAGGTTATACTCAGAAAGAAGGGATCGATTATGAGGAAACTTTTTCGCCCGTAGCCATGCTCAAGTCCATCCGAATTCTCTTATCGATTGTTGCGCATCTCAACTTTGAAATCTGGCAAATGGATGTCAAGAGAGTTTTCCTTAACGGAAGTCTTGATGAAGAGATCTATATGCAACAACCCCAAGGCTTCATTGAAAAAGGCCAAGAACACGTAGTTTGTAAGCTCATGAAGTCCATTTACGGACTCAAACAAGCATCCATAGCTTGGAACCAATGTTTTGATCATGTTATAAAGTCTTATGGGTTCGATCAAAATGAGTTCGAAAGTTGTGTGTATAAAAAGCATGTCGGAACTGCATTGGTATTCTTAGTACTATACGTAGACGACATTCTGATCATCGGGAACGATGTAAAGGTGTTATCAGATGTAAGGGCATGGCTTTCAAAACAGTTTGATATGAAGGACTTAGGGGAAGCCGCACACATCCTTGGAATCAAGATCACTCGAGATCGCAAGAAAAGGATGATAGGCTTGTCGCAAGCTTCATACATGGACACTATCTTGAAACGATTCAGCATGCAGGATTCCAAGAAAGGCTTCGTACCTTTCAGACATGGAATCCATCTATTCAAGAAAATGTGCCCTAAGACGCAAAAGGAGATAGATGACATAAGAGACATTCCATATGCTTGGTATTTGTCGGAAGCCTTATGTATGCAATCGTGTCTAGAGACCGATATCCGCTTTTGTCGTTGGCATGGTGGCAAGATATCAAAGTAACCCGGGGAAAGAACATTGGACAGCAGTTAAAAACATTCAGAAGTATCTGAAAAGAACTCGGGATAGAATGTTAATTTATCAGTCAGATAGTCAAATCCCCATTTGCTACACGGATTCGGATTTCCAATCAGACATAGACTCCAGAAAATCTACCTCCGGTAGTGTGTTTTGCATGGGGGGAGGAGCCGTGACATGGAGAAGCGTCAAGCGTAAATCGTCCACAGATTCTACCATGGAAGTTTGAATCGAGTCGCTTGAGGCAACGAAAGAAGCGGTTTGGCTCAAGAACTTCCTAGTGAACTTGAATGTAGTTCCGAATTTGCCCAGCAAAATCACTGTTTATTGTGACAATGCCGGAGCAGTTGCAAATTCAAGGGAACCAAGAGTCCACAAAGCCAACAAACACATTGAAAGGAAATACCATCTTATACGAGATATCGTTAAGAGAGGAGATATAGATGTGGCAAAGATAGCGTCTGAAGACAACCTAGCAGATCCATTCACAAAGGGTCTGCCTCTGAATACATTCGAGAGACATGTGGAAGGAATGGGTGTCAAGACCGTTGCCAATCTGCTTTGAGTATAAGTGGGAGAAATTATTAGGTTCGTGTAGGTAACATTAGATGTCATGAATTAGGAACTACACGAGACATGTTGTAATATACTTAAAAGCAGACTTTGAGTATAAGTGGGAGATTGTTGGGATTATACTGGAAAGTATGCTTTTACTTTGTATAATCAAAACTGAATTACGGACTTATTTACTGAAATAAATTGTTTTTCACTGATGCTTTAAATATCATCGAATGTTACATATATTTACTGCATAACTGTTCATTAAATAGTACGTGTTACATTGTAGTTAATTTAGTGATACCAGATCACAGAAGATTAAATTAACAATCCCTTGTAACTAAAAGTACACCATTCACGACGTAGATGGAAATGAACAATCCATTGTGAAAGGTTGAAGTGTAAGGCTCGGATTGGCTTGTCTTGACCAAGAGATTACACTAGTGCATGACTGATGCACTGAATAGGACCTACAGGAGGACAAATTCTTCAGAACTGAACAAGGAAGAATTAAACCTCAGTGGTTCTTTATTTCTTAATCTTCGTTCCTTAAATAGGATCACATGTGGTTGGTAACTATTGTTTTGACTTATCATGGGTAGAGAATCAACGAGATTCAATACTTTTTATCTTGGGCAATATTATTGGTCACATGTGATTGCTAAGATTTAATACGGAGAATCGTGTGCAAGTACGCTTGTTCGATTTGCCCCCTTGGGAGGTTCATAAGCTTTATCATACCAAATCTTGCAAGTGGAACTAGTTTCCGGTATGGATAATAATGTTGAATCATTCCTTGACCAAGGACAAAAGATATTAATTAACGGAAAGCTATTTCAGTGGCTTGAATTAATTAATGGGCTAGATAATCTTAAACACGGGAAATAATAACCGGGAGCCATATTGACTGTAATATGGGTTAAGATGGATAGTGAAATATTAATTATGTAGTGGGATTAATTAATATTTATGGGCTTGAATAATATTGTGGCTCAATATTGATAATTCAAGATCCATTGGAAGGTCCAATCTTAATTCTCCTAAAGGCCCCCTAAGTAGCCCAACATATAGTCCAATAACTGAAAAAAGTGTTTAAAATAAAATAAATATTGTTGCTTATATTTTCCTAATTTTCGAAAATTATGGATAAAAGGGGAGAAAGATTTCCTTTTAATTTTGTTATGGAATGAGGATATGTATTCTTGGAATACAAGATTATCTCATTAAATTCAAGAAATCTCCCACTTGGTTATCCATAAAGCATATTTTCGAAATTTTGATAATTAAGGGAAAGAAAGATTTTCTTGATTTTCTTGAAAATATATTATGGAAGATATGTATTTCTTGAAATACAAGAATATCTCATAAATTCAAGAAGATCCAAATCTTGGATTCTTGCCCTATAATTTTCGAAATTAATCCATAACAAAGAGTAGGTGGGATTTTGTGGAATATTATAATTATGGGAAAAAGAATATAGGAGATATATTCAAGATTTCTTGGAGATCAAGAAAAGATTTTCCCACATTGTTTTTGCCCTGAAAATTCGACCACCTCCACTCTATAAATAGGGGATGATTCTTTCATTCCCAAGTACAATTTCATGTGCTGGAAAAATTAGTAAATCCACAAAGGTGTTGCAACATAATTTATTTTCCTTTTGTTAATTGTTCGCAAGCGTACTACCACCGGATAGTCGAGCAAGGATTAAGGAAATATTTGGGAAGTTCTTTTGGTGTGTCTAATAAACAAAGCCATTGCCGTCCCAAGAGGTACGTTCACGTAAACTCGTAGAATTCCGCATGCGTGGGATTTACGTGAATTAATTATATGCATGATTTGTTGTTGGATTATTATTTGAATTAATATAGGATTAATTCATGCTAGTAATAATTATAAGAATTAAATTTGTATTTAAATATTCATCCCGAATAGATCTGTGCAACTTATTGCCCAACAAATCTGGGGGTGTTGTAGACCGGAAAATGAAAGATTCGGTGGAGAACCACCGGCTGCGTGATCACCACGCTGAGATGCGTGGGAGAAGATTACTGTATTATTAATTTAGATTGTACCATTTTCTTGAACCCTAGGTTATACCAAAATGTATAGTTTCAATTATATTCCCACCCTTATGAATCAAGTTCTGTATTTATTGGAGTTTCCCCCCAATCAAAATTTAAAATTTCGCTTTGGTGAACTGAAATTTTGTAAGACCGCCTGTAATGTTGTTTGGCTCCCAATTTTAATATATTAACATAAATATTTTTATATTTGTTTATCGTAATAATTTTTTGAGTGGGTCTCACGTACACTTAAGTGCATCGTGTACTCATAGTGAATTTTAAAATTATGCAATTTATTATAATTATACTAAAAGTGCAATTTATTTATAATTAACTGTGCAAATATTAATATGAAAAAATAATTGCACGATTCTGTGTAAACAAGTTGCACTTTTTAATATAATAAGTTGCATAATTCTAAAATACACTATAAGTGTACGATGCACCTGAATGCATACAAGACTTAGCCTAAAATTTTAGTAAAATATAATATTTCTTTAACTTGAGAAGAAAAATAAAAAGTATATGAAATTTATTAATATAGTTAGAAATTTACACTTATGTATTATGCATAGTAGACATGAATTAATAAATATTCTTCATTGCTCATATAATAAAGTAAATGAAACTCAATTTATCATGTTTATTATTTGTTTGATTATTGGGTAAATTTTTATTACTTATACATGCTACATTTATATTAGAAGCGAATTTAAAATAACTATTGTAACTTGTTGTTTCAGTTGTAAATTATTCTTTTATATAGAAAGGTTAATTTAAAAAAATATTGATTATAAAAGATTTCGATTATAATGTTATAGATCATTTTAAATAAATGAAGTCTCGATAGACTTAACTGTAATTATAATTTAACTTGAATGCTACATATACACCTTCTTTATTTTGTTTGCACCGAGTTATATAACGTTTTAAGTATTTAATATTTTATTAATTATTATCTGTCTCCCCAAATCTAAAATCATTCTGAAACATTGAAACTTTCTTCACATTGAAACTTTCAACTTGATCCGTGTAAGACATATTGAATGTTTCAGTTTAAACAAGCTGAACATTTCAAGAAAAAAAGTTGCACGTTTAAAAAATTACTTTGATCAATTGCATTGTGCACTTGGTGCATACAAGACTTTATCAATTAGAGAAATCAGAGGAAGTTGTTTAGATCGCTTGTAACTTTTTATTTCAAATGAAGGTTTACTTTTAGTAGTTTAAATACTTCAATTCATATTTTTATTATTTATCATGTTTATTATTTGTTTGATTGTTGGGTAAATTTTCAATATTAAAACATTTTAAGGTTTTTTTTATATTTAAGTATATATTTTAGATTAATTTTTATTATTCATGCTACATTTATATTATAAGTGAATTTAAAATTAATAACTATTATTATTTGTTGTTTCAGTTGTAAATTTTCTTATTTATCAAGAATGATCCATTTCTAAAAATATTGATTATAAATGATTTCGATTATAATGTTATAGACCACTTTAAATAAATGAAGACTCGATAGACTTAACTGTAATTATCTGTATCCCCAAATCTAAAATCCTAATTCTTTCTGAAACATTCTTCATATTGAAACTTTCAACTTGATCTGTGTAAGATCTGAGATTGTCTCAATTTTTTTTAAAAATTAAATATAAAATTCAAGGACTAAGGCGTCTAAATTTTCAAATGTTACGTTTCCGTAGATGCTACAATTTCAGACTTTCACAATCTACAAATCAATACATTCTTTTGTTTGAACTAATACTTTTTATTATATGAACTAATACTTTTCATTGTATGAACTAATATTTTTTTCTATTTCTTTTTGTAAACTTTTTGTAAAGTGCAACCGTAGCATAAAAAATTTCGCCTTCAATCAAAGCCACATGGGTGAACAAACCCCTTCTCAATAACCCTCCCATATCATAAACATGAGTTATATGTATATAAACATGGCTGTAAAAGAGTACATCATTTTTATTTACAAACCCCATAAATTGGTTGAGCTAGGCAGCAACACTATGAAACAACAACATACCACTATTCAAATGCAAAGCTATACAATCTTCTCATTGCAGCATGAAGATCATCAAACTAGCTAACAAAAACAAAATAAACGAAAAAACGAGCAGAATCACATTCGATTTCTTCACTATATCATAATTTGTTCAAGATCCTTAAGTAGCACCACCATAATATAAAAATGTGCTAAGAAAGACTGAAAGAGGGAACAGAGGAATAAGAAACTAAACCCCGAATAAAGCTAATGAATCAACAGCAGTCTTCGGTGGCTTCCTCTGCACTGCAGGAATTCAAACCCGAATTTGTCAGTAAGCTATAAGCATAAATTTCCATCTTTTCTGAAATAAAAATTGAAAAGGAGCAAGACATATCATTGACACAGAGAGCTGCCAAATAATTCAATTAATTGCAATCATAACCATAAAACTTCTTGCATTAGATTTTTCTAAAATGTTCTTTTTTCCCTAGCACTAAGTCCAAACATACTGGTAATTCATTTAGCCATTAACACTAATCTTGGTGTAAAAAGCAAAATCTTCAACCTTTACATAGCAAGCCAGCAATGAAGTTGATTAGATAATTACACCAAAACTACATAGCATAAAGTGATACTATTTAAGCATAACAACACTGCATACAACAACGAAAGTAAAAAAAATTCACTGAGTAGTATTACATTAACTAGCAACAGACTTGCATCAAGGATGTAGAACTCACCAGAATAGTATCGCCTTCGAGCTTCAAAATGGCATCTTCTGATAAATTAATACAAAGATGTATCTAAACTAGAGCCCCTGGATTTATATAGTAAATGCTATCAGCGGAGGAATTATCAAACTAAAAAAAACAATGTACACAAACTATAACAAATGATTCCAAAACAATGCATCAAGAAAAGTCTAATTTAAATTATGGAGACTCTAGTTCATATGTCCCTGGTGAAAACCTAATAACTAAAACAACCACATAACAAGCAATTTCACCAAGAGTTTCAGTTAACAGAAATTCACAAGATGAAAATAAACAGCTGGTGAAAGAAACTATGCTGGTACAACCGTCATCCTCACGAAACACCAAATACAACTGAAATTGAAAAATACTCCAACAGAACAGCAGTAAAAAACATTCCGAGGACACAGCCAATGCCCAAAAGAACATCCGAGAATATTATATTTTAAGTGCATGCAACAGCAACCCTAAAAAAATATTATATTTTCAGTGCATGGACAACAAGGGAGAGTTAAGATATTGGAAAAAAACTATATAATCAATTAAAGTAAAGATCTAAAAGCGAAAATTGTTGAGATTATAAGATAACTTACAAAATCAACACCCGTCTGTGGAAGTTGTCCCTTGCTTGCTGCCAATGCAGCTGCATGCATATTCCTCAGCCTACGCAGTCATAGAAACACAACGTAAGTAAGGAAACAATAACAACGAAATCATGACAGTGTATAACACTATACACACACAAAGGCAAGTCTTATTTCTTCTCCAGAATCAATTCAACTAACACAATTTACCAATTTATACACCACAACTTTCAGAAAATGAGGTCATTTTCAGGCCTGTTTTGGGGGTATTAAGAGGTGAATCTGGGCAGATTTGAGCCTCTGTTTGTCCTGCTAAATAATGGTGCTACTATAGTGCCTTTGTGTTTGTGTTTTTGTGTGGTGTATTGAATCAAATGGCAAGTGTTGAAGCAAACAACAAAGGGCTTTATTCCCTTATGTTCAGTTTTCTTTTTGTTGTAATTTTTTTCAAGGAATGTGAAGCCGTTTCAACCTCTTTAAACTACACTAAAAAAACACAAGTTAGCAGCTTGAGGCTTACCCACTTCTTAGGAAAACTTAGTTAATGAACCTTAACTTTTCAGAAATCGAATAAGTGAGAGATAGTCCTAAAATAGAAAATACAACTGATAAATTGTCTGAGAATGCATCAAATTTCCATTAGAGTTGATATACTAGAATGCATCAGATTGTGATTCGGCTTAAAGTTTTTTTAACATTAGATTTCCAGGTTATTTATCATTCTACATTTATTATATCACATACATTCATCTAATACTATCAATCAAACAAAGATATACATATAATAAAATTTAAAGATAAAACAAAACAAAAAATTCAAGAATTTGAAATGCAGTTCAAGCTTATATTACTTCACCTTTCTCACTGAATCTTCTCTCAAACTAGCCTTTATCAATGTTCCTTTCACATTTGTTTGTTTGCCTAATGTAGTGTTTCTCCCACCTCTTTAGCTCCTCCAAAGGCCTCAATCTTGTGCCAACAATATGGTTATATTAAATTAAGCTCGAAAAAACACCATGTTTCTTTATAAAACTCAATACAGAATCATAGGGAGTTGACGCACCTATTTTCTAAATCATGTAGAACTACTGAGATGGTGAATAAGATGTAAATCCACCACCATATTAAAGTATGTTGCATCTACACTACAACGTCAGTGAATTTCAATGAAGCCCACCTCCCATTGTATTATAGCAGAATGGGTACTCATTACTGGAAATATTGTATTATACGATGGATGGCGTTACCTCAAATTCTACAATGATTAAATGAATGAAAGTGAGATTGATGCCCCAGGGATTTCTCAATGTAAAGAAATCCTTGGGGCATCGTATACCTCAAATCCTATATAATCATTTAGACCTATACGATGGATAACTGAAAATTCACATATTCCTTCGCTTCATACAATTCAACAAATCTTGAAGAACGCTTGTCTCCATAGTTATATTAGTATAGTCCTAGGAATTAACAGTATCTACCGAGAAACAAGTGAAAATATGTGGTCAATCTTATAGATGGAAACAAGAAGAATAGTAATGAATTTCACTTTTTTGAATAAACTTCTTGGACATATGTATGATAAAAGACTTCAATTTCTAAACACCGGCATCTCGGATCTCCCTTCAGTAAGCTACTGACTACTGAGGGCTAGGATGATTTAACGAGAATTTGTAGATTACTGGAATTTTTTAAGCAGCCATTTGGATGGGCCTTTTGTTATTTATAGTCCACATATAAATTTGCTCATTTCATCCATGTTGCCTATTTGCATTGCAGCTTGAATTTTTCTACTCTACATGATTAGGCATAGCACATGTAACAGATATGGAGGTAACATCAGAAAACACTAAGTCCTGCACAATGCACAACCCCAAGGAAGATAAGTTTGCTAGTCCTTAAAATTCCTAAATATTAGTATCATTACCAAATTAAACTGCACACATACTGCCAAAACCTCAGCTAAAGATGAAGCTATCTATAACAAAATGCCCATTCCAAATGGTTACTTAAAGATTTCCAGTAATCTATTGCATTAAACTACTAAGTAAACTGTTCTAATTGGTCTCTCATCACATTAATTATAAGAAAGGATGTGAGAAATCAAGATTGTGAAATAACAGACCAATTCCTATGAATGGGCGTTAGTTATGACTACTTTTCTATGGTTTAGATGATAAAATAGAAGAATGGGTACTTATTACTGGAAACGATGAGCTATTTACTACTGTAGTAAAATTGAATGCTTTTATTTCAGATATTGATCTGTTTGACATTCAACAATGGAACAATCTGCACAAAACCATAACACCCTGTTTATATCCAATGAACGAGAGCTACAAAGATTTAGGGAAAGGCTTTCTATTTATCCATAGAAGATTCAGTGAAACAATTCAAGGTTAAATTGATGTGTGTAGCTTGGGTGAAGACAAGAAACAAGGACGTACCAATTGGGTAAAAGGCAAGAACACAATTGGGTAAAGGACGTACCAATTCGTTAAGAAGACAAGAAACGATGACGAACCAATTCGTTGAGAAGACAAGAAACGAGGACGAACCAATTAATCAAATGTGTTTTTCTTTCGCGGGAGATTCATTCACGGTGAATTGGGACGGAATTGTGACGAAGCCATTTCTGGAGAAGACGATTGAAGATAGAATTGATTACGCCCTAATTTGTTAATTGAATTCGAAGTGTTGAATCTGGAGAGAACAATGTCTTGATTACATTGGAATACTTTTATAAAAATTAATGAATAAAAAGGTTCTTGTGGCCTAGCGGTGTGGTTTTCTATATTCTCACAAGGGGTCCTGTGTTCGATCCTTGGGGGGATACAAATTTTTATAAAATTTTATTTTGAGGTCCTGTGTTCGAAAATTAATGAATCCTTTAATAAAAACAATAAAATGCAATGTTATGTTCGATCTAGTGGTATATTTATCTTAATTCATGTAACGCGTCCCGTGTTCGAACCTTAATCGATCCAACTCTTTATTAAATTTTATTTTACAATTTTATTTAATAAAACTTATATTTTATATGGAAAAGCTAATAGTTAACAAATAATAAACAATAAATTTCAACATAAAAAGTAAAAAGTATCTAGCTTACTTGGTGGTTGTGCTAATTTTAGTTTAGAGGTCTTGTTTTCAAACCTTAATGGATTAATTTTTTTAATAAATTTTATATATATTTGTAATTTTATTTAATAAAATTGATATTTTATATGGAAAACTAATAGTCAAAAGATAATAAATGATAAATTTCAACATAAACATTAATAACTAATTATTTTGAATAATTTATGAAAAAATAAAAAATTGTCACGAAAATATTATTTTTCATGATGTTAAATATCGTCATCAATTAATATAAATATCGTCATCAAAATTTTATATTATATGACCAATATGATCTTCACTAATTACAATAAAGATCGTCACAAAATAATATTGTGATGAAATAAGTTTGTCACTAACAAGTGATTATTAATTGTCACCATATATAAATATTGGTTATGAAAGAATATGTCACTAATTACTATGAACAAATAATGACAAAGTATAAAACTGTCATGAAAATTTTATATTATATGACCAATATTGATTGTCATTAATTACAATGAAGATCCTCACCGAATAATATTGTGACGAAATAAGTTTGTCATTAAAAAATAATTATTAATCATCACTATATATAAATATGACGACGAAAGAATATGTCACTAATTACTATGAACAATTAATGACGAAACATAAAATTGTCATGAAAATTTTATATTATATGACCAATATTGATCGTCACTAATTAAAATGAAGATCGTCACCGAATAATATTGTGACGAAATAAGTGTGTCATTAAAAAATGATTATTAATCGTCACTGTATATCAATATTGGTGACGAAAGAATTTGTCACTAATTATTATGAACAATTAGCGAAGAACCCTAAAATTGTCATGAAAATTTTATATCATATGACGACTATGATCGTCACTAATTAAAATGACGATCGTCACCAAATAAAATTGTGACGAATTAAGTGCATCACCAATTCTTTTGAATAATTAATGACAAAATATATAATTGTTACAAAAATACTATTTTTCATGACGTTGAATATCGTCACCAAAGTTTATTGTGACGAATTTCTTATTTTTGTCATGAAAATTTTGAATTAGTTACGAAAAAAAAACATTAGTGGAGACAAAAATAAAATTTGTCACGAATTCTCGCTTTTTGGTGACGAAAATTAAATTTGTCACCTTTAGGTAACATATTGTGTTGGGATATTTTAGTTTTGATGAATTATGCCAAAACATTATCAACTTGTGTTTTTTGAAGCTAATTTACAGATAACAAGTTGAGGGGGAACGGAAGAACAAATTGAGGGGGAACTCAAGAAATCAGATGAAGATGATCGAGATCAGACGAGGCTGCAGACGAGGCTGATCAAGATCAGATGAGTAGGATGAGTTCCGAGTAAACTGATGAGCTAAACAAGAAGAAACATGCTGATTTTTGAAGAAGAATGTCGATGAAGGCCGACAAAAGAATCGATGCAAAGGTTTATGCAAAGGTACCGAAATTGATTAAAGAACGATCACCGTAAGATCGATCAGGCAGACGTGATCACCAGGCAAGAATAGATCACCAGGAAAGATCGATCACCGCGGGCAAGAACAGATCACCAGACAGATCGATCACCGCGGGTAAGAACAGATCAATACAAAGATCGATCACCAGCAGATCGAGCAAATTGCGGCAAAGAACAGATCACCAGCAAGATCGTGATCACCAGGCAGATCGTGAAAGAATTATCGGGTAAAGAATAGACACGGGCAGAGATCGTGATCACCAGGTAAGAATATCACAACAGTAATAACAGACGATTGGCGAGTCAATCGGGATGCGCTTCGAGGCAAATCGTGATGCAAGCAAGGTAAATGTAATCGGCGAATGTTGTTTTTGAACTTGATGAAAAAGGATTTTCAAAGACACCGAAATCTACTGATCGATTTATTGGACGGATCAAAGTGACGTAATCGAAGCGATGAATAATAATCCCATGTGGTGATCGATCCGTTAGACACACAAAAGCGGTGATCAATAAGAAGATAACAACATATATGGATGTGACATAAAGATAAAACAACAAAGGCAAAAGGACAAGAAAAATTTGGAAGATTATTAGTATGGATTTGAATATTACTCTCCAACGGTAACATTCAAATCCACACTATAAATACATTGCACTATCTTCAAAAAGAAGATAATGGAGGATCCGCAAAGTGAAATTAAAAGCCAAATATTCAAGCAACTCCATTCAAGAACACAGAGCATTACATATCCAAATTTACCCAAGAGTGTTCTTCATTGTATCTAAGCAAAAATGCCATATCCTAGCTTAGAGAGATTTTCCCATCCTTAGCATTGAGGCTAAACAAATGTAAGGAAAATCTCACCCTAATTGAAAACCAAACAAACCTTACCAAAATCGGTTTGATAGGTTAAGTTTGTAGGTGAGTGGGAACTCGATAAACATCTAAGCAATCCCGAAGGGAGGGTAGGCAATCCCGTGAGGGTGATAAGTCCCGTTTGAGTGAGAACTCGGTAAACATCTATAGGCGATCCCGTGAGGGTGATAAGTCCCGATTCGAAAGTGTGAACTCGGTAAACATCTGTTGGGTGTTGGACTAACACGGTAAACTAATTCCAGTTGGTTAAGTCGGTGCCCCATGAAGGGAAGAGTGGATGTAGGACGAGTTGTCCGAACCACTATAAAATTGTGTGTTCTTTACTGCTTTATGTTATTACTTGCCTTATGCATTCGATTATAAGCAAAACACACATCGTTCTTAAAAGCAAAAAAAAATAAATTGGAATCACTCTGCCCTCACCCCTATTTTATATGCATTACATGGTATTTTCCGCGTTCTTGGGTTTTCAAATCGGGACCATCATATTGTGACGAATTTTGTGTCGTCACACAATTTAAATCACTGAAATGGGTGATTTCTGTAAGTGTCTAACATAGTCTTGAGCAGCTTCTTTAAGTGTTATATTTCTCCTTTATGCTACGCCATTTTATTGTGGTGTTCTGACAGCTGATGTCTCATGTTGTATACCAAACTCAGAGCAAAAATCAGATATAAACTGGTTCAAGAATTTTGTACATTTATCTGATCTGATTTTCACTATGCTGAGACCCTTTTTGTTCGAATCTTCTTGAGAAGTTTGTTGGGGAATTAATTGCCCGGATCTATTAGGGAAGAATATTTAAATACAAATTTAATTCTAACATTTATTACTAGCATGAATTAATCCTATATTAATTCAAATAATAATTCAACAACAAATCATGCATATAAACAGTTCACATAAATCCTACGATCGCGGAAGTCCTCTGAGTTTACGTGTACTAACCACATTTGGAATGGCAATGGACTCAGGTTTGTACGAACACACCAAAAAGTCTTCCCAAGTATTCCCAAGTCCTTGCTCGTCAATCCGGTGGAAGGAAACTCGCGAACAATTAACAAAAGGAAAAATAAATTATTTGTTGCACCACCTTTGTGGATTTCTAATTTTTCCAATTCATGGAATTACAGTTGGGGATGAAAGAATGTTGGGAAATTTATAGTTTTGATAAAAGTTCCAAAAACACATGTAATAGGACCAATCGGGACACATTAGAATTGATCGATGTTTATATTACAGTTTATAGAATACCGAGTTGATAATTCTTTGTATAGAACAACCGATGTAATAGATAGGTCACATATTGAGGGGAACCTCAATATGTATGAGTCGAATCTAAAGATCCAAAGCGGTGATATCCGACGGGCGGAATGCAAGAGAAGAAGAGAAGATCGATCGATCCGATCTAGTCGATATCTCAATTTGAAGTCATAAAGCACAAACTCGAGAATACTTGAAGATCGGATGACTTCGGAAGATCGACCGGAAGACCTACATCGGTAAAATCGCTAGTTGAAGCTAAGTCAACCTGGCATCGAAGACTCCATCAGTAGATCGGCGGGGTTCGACCGATCAAGGCAACTTCACCGTGAAAACTGATGTTTCACCAAATCATACGTCGATGATCCAAACAAGAAGAATGTCAACCTTAGTTGGAAGAACAACACTGAAAAGTGCGTTTGTTAACCAATAAGAACTAGACACGTATGATCTGAGCCGATAATTACGGGATTTGATGCTGCTCTCTCTAACGGCTATAAAATACAAGTTCACGCTTTCGGCCCATGCCGATTCTCAAGACGTCACATCAATCTCGCAAACCTACCAAATATAGTCCGAAATTCAAATTGCTCTCCAACGGCTCTTTGATTTCAAGGTCTATAAATATGGGATCACACTTCGAGTGAAGACACTAAAAACTTGAACAATCAAGAAGCTCAAGCAATTATCAGATTTCCGCACGAAGAACACGATCAAGAAGATTATCTTATTAAATGTTCATCCCATAAGTTCTTAGCATAGAAATCTTTTCATCTAGCTGATAGGCTACCTTAAACACTAGAAAAGATTTCATAGTTGGAACCAAAACAATCTTATCCAAAACCCAAAGTTAGGTTAAGTTGTTTAGCAAGATTTCAGACTAGGGTTTCTAGTTCTGATTTCTGGGATCGGTTGAGTGAGAACTCCTTAAATATCTGTCGGTGTACTGTGTTGGTGCCCCTTGTGATAGGGAAGAGTGGACGTAGGACTGGTTTGTCCGAACCACTATAACTCTTGTGTGCCTTTACCGCTTTGATTAACTGTCTACACAATTGCACACAACCTTTAAAGCGCATACATATTCAAAGTTGAGATCAGCTAGCACCAAGCTTCTGATCTGATCAAGCTTGACACTTCAGTCAACTGGTTATAAGACTAACTTTGGAATCTGATTTATAAAAACTGGTTTTTCACGGGTAAAACTTAAGCTTCCGCACACATCAGTTAAACGGATAGTTCGAATCGATCCGCCTTTCCGGCGATTAGTAAGTTGGTTATCACCCAAACCGATTCACTCGCGCTCTCGATCGGGCTAACTACCATCACACCGATCTCCAAGAAAAAGTTTTTTAAGTCTATTCACCCCTCCCCTCTAGACTTCTGCCCTCACAAAACTCATTCGGGACCTACAAGTGGTATCAGAGCGGTTGGTTCTAGAGACCACTGACTTTGTGTATCATCGATTCTTGAGGAAGAATCTTTGTGGTCGATCGAACGATCTTGAAAAACCTTCTTAAAAACTCATTCATTTTCCAAAACACTCGGCATGGATAACACCTCAGGTATGTATCATAATCCGAAGTTCTCAATCGATGAGTATGCAGATTGGGCCATATATATGTCCAACCATCTAGGTTCGATTAGTGGCAGAATGATGGAAGTCATCGAAAGAGGACCCATCATCATATATTACGACAACCCTGCAGTTGGAGGAGATCCAGACTTTGCCCCGGAAGTCTTTGAAAAAAAGCCGGCCTTGATGGATGCAGAGGGAAAGGAAACTGCATACTCTAGATACTATCGCAAGGCATATTATCATGAAAACAATGGATAAGGTCACCAAGGAAAAGGTTAAGTATCTCAAAACTGCGAAAGCAATGTGGGATACTCTAGCTGAAATATGCGAGGGAAATGACCAGATAAAAAGATGACCGTCGCAAGTTTAACTGGTGAAGTTTGAAAAATCAAGATCTTTGCTTAACGAAACCATCAACGAACTCGATGGAAGGATTACAATGTCAATAAACAAGCTTCGAGAACTTGGTAGAGAGATGTCTGATAAAGATATCAACTACAAAATTTTAAGGTCTCTCACCAAGAAATGGGACATGAAGGTCACGGTAATCAAGGATTGCCAAGACATTTCAAAAATGAAGCCAAGTAGCTTGTTCTTGAGCCTTAAAGCTCAGGAGTTCGATTTAATTGAGAGAGGACAAGCAAATGAAGATGAGGTGCCCGTTGAAGCCTCAACTTCCAAATCAGTTGCTTTTAAGGCAACCAGCAGCAGATTGAAGACCAATGAACCCATTGGAAACATCATAAGTCGGCGAGTAAGATCGCTTCGCTTACTGCAGAAACTAGAAAAATCAAATACTCAACTGGGTAAGTATCGAAGATTCTATAAAGATTATCAACATAGCCGAGGAAGAGATAGGAGATCGACAACGGATCTCCGAAAAGAACGTGAATCGATGATCGGAGAGATCACGAGAGATGAAAGGAAAAGAGATAATCTAAATGATGAGAGAAGAGATAACCAATCAGACAGAAGAAGCTCAGACTACTATCAGAAAGGAAAGTCACCTGATAGATCATACAGACGGAGTGATTCACCTGGAAGAAAAGGTTCCGTGGATCAAGGAGCGTGCTTCAACCGGTGGAGAAGCCAAGGTCACTACTGTAGCAGACGCCGCCTGGACGACGCCAAGAGAAAGGAAGAAAAGAGGAACGTAAGAGAGCAACGGAGACAGGAAGAAAAGCCATGGTTGGCGACACGTCGAGAATTGACGATTCAGACCGCCCTCCGAGGATTCTCGATACTCCTCTCAGAGAAGATTGGCCCGATCGTGATCTTTGTTGACTTCTATGGAAATGAAGATCTGATATTCTCTTCAGATGATGATGAGATCTGCCTGATGGCAAAGGAGGACCAATCTGAGGTAACCTCCAAACCTGCTTTGTTCGCTTCTACACCTGCTATCATTAGCACACCCGGCCGGGAGATTGACCGCAGCTCTACTCGAGCAATTGCTTGAGGATCTCTCCAATCAAGAGACACTTATGCTATAGTGGAAGTTTAAAAATGACAAGCCGAGGACCGTAAATAATCACTTGCTAAAGAGAATGATCTCATTAAAGCCTCCGAACTTATCTTTGAAACCGCTTTCGGAAGGCAAATCGAGAATTTAAAATTCTGAAAGTTAAAGCTTCGATCGAGAAGCAGATCAAAGATCGGTGGCAATTAACAAACGACAAAGTCGATGACTTCAAAATCCCGCAAGCAAAATTCGATGAGCTATTAAAAGCATGAAAGTCTAAAATCATCCGAGGATAATGCTTTTAAGAAAATAGAGGTTTTCACAAAATCATCTAAAACCGATTTCAAGACATGAACACCTATTTTTGAACAACGATTAACAAGAAGGGACTTGGGTATGAGAACCCTTCCACATCCTCAAAAGCCCGGTGATTCATCTAAAAAAGGTGTAATCGATTGAGTTTAAACATAAAGATACACCAAAAGCAAAACATGTATCTAATAAGGAAAAAGACCGGTTGAAAGCGGGTAAAGGCGGGTGCCTAACCGAAGGAAACGTAAATGGACCCCAAGCGGTAAAGCATCACCGAGGAATCAATAGAAGAACCCGGTTCTTTAAAGAGACCTCAACCCGATCAACAGATCGTAAATCGAGAAAAAGACAACCTGTAAAAGGGAAGTCTAACTCGAGACCCAATCAAGGTCATTGCCTAATAAGCATGCTTCGTAAACCGCAAAAACCACCTATGCCGAAAAGATATGAATCTTTTGATGGTAGCAAATCGTACCTACCCCTATAATCGAAATCTAGGGTCGCCTTTTGAACCACTTTGGATGAAAAAAAGACAAACGAAAAGATAAATCCCAAGTCTTCTAAGTCATCCAAGGTTCACACTAATAATCATACTAATCGAGAAAGCATATAATGAGGCGTATGATTATGTTGATAGGTATGGGAGACAAATCGACCTTCGATCTAACCGATCACAATAGAAGTGCTCTGTTTGTATGGATCCCCAAAACTAATCCTAACCCCTCGGGACCCAATCCAAAAAGGGGTACCTAAAGCCTGATTTTGGCTGCGAGGATCGCGTGGGTCCGGCCAACAAAGGAGGTGTGCAAGCAACTATCGGGTACATCGATAGTGGATGCTCAAGGCACATGATGGAAGCAAACATCTCTCGGCTCTTACATAGAACGTAAAGGCCAGCGTGTACTCTTTCGGTGATGATAACTTTGGTTATACCAAAGGATTCGGAACCTTAAAGAATGATGATGTACAAAGTAACCGAGAGTCTCGTATGTCGAAGGTCCGAAGCACAACCTATTATCGGTTTCACAATTTCATGACAATGGATTCAGTGTTGAGTTCTCGACTGACCAATGCACTATCAAGAATCGAGCCACTCAATAGATTTTGCTAACTGGTTCAAGGAAAGGGACGATCTACACAGCTGATTGGAACAGTTGCCCAAGAAATGCATTTTCGATTGTCAAGAGTTCCAAAAGTAGCGATTGGCTCGCACAAAAAGAATGAGCCATCCGAACTTTAAAACTCTTAATAAGATAGCAAGGATGTCACTAGTGGAAGGACTTCCGAATGAAGTATTTTCAAAGGATCAAACATGTGCTGCATGTCAGAAGGGAAAACAGGTCAAAGCTTCATTCAAGGGAATTCCCGGACCAAGATCCAAACAGATAATCGCAATTGCTTCATATGGATCTATTTGGACCCGATTACACCCAAATCGATCTCAACGGACGCAAATATACTCGTAATCGTGGATGACTATTCCAAGTTTACGGGTTATATTCTTACATAAGAAGAATGAGGCGACAACGAAGATACCCGAAGTTTGCTAAAAAAAGATTACAAAATGAGAAGGGTGTCGATTGTAGTAAAAATCGACGATAAAGGTACATAATTTTGAACTCTTTTATTCTTGATTTTTGCTCTAAGTTTGGTATCTGACATGAAACATCACCGCAAGGACGCATACAACAAAATGGAGTAGCGAAGCGGAGGAACAGAACTCTCAAAGAATTTTCGCCAGACGATGTTAGCGAACATGCAATACCAAGCCGTTTTTGGCGAATAATCAACCTTGCATGCCATACTCGTAACAGATGTCTTCGACTAAGGCTCACTACAAAACACCCTATGAACTGTGGAAGGCGAGAAAACCTCGTGTTTCTTACTTCCATGTTTTTGGGTGTAAGTGTTTCATACACAACAATGGGAAGAGTCGGGTTTAAGACTTTTGAGGCCAAGTCGGATGAGGGTATATTTTTTAGGATATTCCTCATCTAGCAAGGCTTTCGGGGTTTACAATGAGCGAACCCTACTTGTGGAAGAAACACCCCATGTAGTCTTTGATGAAGCATCTTGAACAAGAGAAATCGCCTCGAACAAGGCGCACACGATCAACCAAGCACTGATGCTCGGAAAATGGATCACCTAACGATCAAGGAAAAGAATCGTAAACCGTAAAAGTATACATTCTCGATCTAGGCTGATTCACCGGATCATTCAGATCCTAAGGTACCGAAAAACTGCCGATGAAGAAGTTCTGATGCAAAGTGAGGCGATATCAATCGAACCATCCGGTTCGGGGAACACTGAAGTTCCCAGCGGAGCAGACATCGACACATGATGAGTCAACATCGGTGAGATATGTTCTTATCAAGTGGATCATATTTCGCACCACTCCCGGCCGCTAGTAATGAACCTTTATCGAAATGGATGATGTTCTCGAAAACCGACGCAAATCGTAGCGAAGGACTGGATAACCCGGTCATCCAACCGATCGATCATCGGAGACCCATCCGATAAAGTTAAAACTAGACATCGATTGGTGAAAGTGCCATGTATTCTTTGTTATTTGTCTATGAAGGAACCAACAACAATAGAGGAAGCTCTACAAGACATAAAAGTCGGATTCTAGCCATGCGCAGGAGGAGCTGGAGCAGTTCGAGAGAAATCAAGTTTGGGAACGGTAGACAGACCAAATCATCAAGACGTAATTGGCACGAAGTGGGTTTTCAAGAACAAGAGAGATGAGAAAAACGTCATCACCAGAAATAAGGCAAGACTTGTTGCTAAGGGGTATTCACAATCAGAAGGAATTGATTATGATGAGACCTTTGCACCGATCGCTATTTTAAAGCCATTCGGGTTTTTTCGGCATATGCTTCCCACGAGAGGGTTCCTTTGGTATCGATGGACGTAAAGAGTGCATTTTTAAGCGGGGGTACTAGCGAGAGGAAGTTTATGTCGAACAACCTCCGTGCTTGAAAAAGAGCAACCAAGTGTACCGTTTAAGAAAAAGCTCTTTATGGTTCAAACAAGCTCCTCGAGCTTGGTATGATACACTCTCTCGATTCTTGATAGGCGGTGGGTTCACTAAAGGAACATGGGACGAGAACCTTATTCGAGGATAGAAGATGGAGAAGATATTCGATGGTTCGGATCTACTTGGACGACATTATCTTCGGATCTCCCAACAAGAGTCTATGTGAAAGATTCAAACAAATTGATGCAGGGAAGTTCGAAATGTCCATGATGGGACGGATGAATTACTTTCGGGTCTCGGTGAAAGCAAAGTGCGAGAAGGATATTCATCGCCAAGCAAAAGTACACTAGGAATTTATTGGCCAAGTTTGGAGTTCAAAATTGCAAGGAAGCCAAAATTCCTATGATGATTGGATTCAAGATGGATCCAGATGAGGATGGTCGAAAACAAATCGAGAAAAGAATATAGGGCTCTCATTGGATCTCTACTATACCTAAGCGCCAAAGACCCGGATATCACCTTTGCGGTAGGTGTATGTGCGATTTCGAGCAAATCCAATGCAAAGCCACCTAGAAGCGACTAAGCGGATTCTTATATATCTGAAGACAACGATAAATCTTGGTTTATTTTACCCATCGATGATAATCTAGAGCTTAGTGGGTATTCGATTACGATTATGGAGGTTGCAAGATTGACATGAAGTCAACCTCGGGAACATGTCGATTTTAGAAAGTAAAACCGATCTCGTGGTTTTCAAAGAAGCGGACATCGATTCGCGACATCTACTCTTGAAGCGAGAATATATGGTTTGTAGGAAGTCAATTGCTCCTAACTGCTCGGCTTAGTCATCGGTGAGGGATTATAACATTGTAGCTAAGAATGTACCTATATTCTCGTGATGATAATAGTCTTATTGCAATCACTCGAGAATCTGTTCTACATACAAGATGCAAGCATGTGGATGTCGGACACCATTTTATAAGAGATCATGTTGAAAAGAAGAATATCGTAATGGAAAAGATTCACATCGATTTCGAAAGTCGATATTCTAACCAAGCCACTATTTGAGATCGATTCAGAGAATTGTGCAATAAGCTAGGACTTCTGGATCTTGGAGAAAAAGCACCTAAAATGCTTGATGGATTGTTCTCCAGAACCAGCTGGTTAAGAGACTAACCAGGTTGAAAGGAGTCAGTTGAGTTTGGTATCTCAACTGATCAGAAGATCAGTCAAGGAACTGATATGAGAAATCGTCGAGTTACAAGTTATCAAATTAAAAGGCGGGTCGGTTAAGGTTTATCAGATTAAAGGAAACGCTCAATTTAAAAGGAATATCTGATTAAATCAGTTGGGTTATTTTACATCTTTGTAAGTCGATTTAGCTGATATTCAACAAGCAAGATTCACAGATTAAAGCCTACAATCGCATAAGAAAGCAGAGAATTTACACAACAATGGAATAATAGAACTTTTCATTGATAAAAACCCGAAGGTCAGATTACATTACAAGTTACAAGTACAAAGGACCCGGAGGTCAGTACATAAGTCATAACCGAAAACCCTAAACCTATAACCCTAAACCCTCATCCTAACCCAAGAAGAGAGGGGGGAGAGAGATTTTAAATCCGATGCTTCTCATTTTCCCCCACTTAACAAGGGTGAGAAAGGCTTTAAAATAATCCTAAAGCCTCTCTTTGATTTAAAAGCCAATGGGCGAGAGAGAGGCCTTGATAGGATTTCTAAGCCAGAGCCCTTAGACCGAAGTCAATGGACTCTCCATTTGTTAAATGGAGCACATGTGCAAGAAATTGGTTCAAAGACCTTATGGGCACATGTGTTGCATAAAAAAATTGAGTTGATATACGGAGATCATTTGTTGTTATGATCCGGACCAGATATCAAACTCATGTTTTATATCGATCGAGTCTGTTGATGCTAGTTCAAATCATCTCGATAGACACACAAAGGTGCATACGGTTAGGAGAAGTGTCTTCTCGGAGATGACCAGACCCCTCCTTGGTGGTACGCGAAGCTTGGCAACAATTGTATGTGAAATCTTTGATGGCGAAAAAAAACAGCGATAAAGGACACACGAGGTTGATTTGAGAAATTTGAAATCATTGAAAAGGGGGTAAAAGTATTTCTTAGGAAGTCTCACCGAAATAAGGGTTCACCGAATACATGATTCTACAAAGAAGATAAGTATGGTGAATGTGTTATGTTGTGTAAAACATTGGTCCAATTTATAGTGGCCAAGCAAAGGGTGCAAATGCAAATTTGATTTCAAAAAGCCTATTAGAGAAATTTGCATCACAAGGACAACATGTAGGAATCGCGATCGATAATTGGATAAATTTACGGTACGGATTGACATAGCGAGATACATGAGGCGATAATTACGATATGTCAAATCGCGCCAACTTAGGAATAGAGACTACTATTCTAGACTAAGTTTTGGCGGTAACACTTATCCCAAGAATGGATTGATCCGAGAAGAATCAGATTAGGTCAACCAAAATCGATTACATACTTAAATCGGATAAGGAAGATCGATTGAACTTGAAACCTCAACAAATCGGATATATCGATCTATGAGAAAAGCAGAAATATCGGTTGAAGGGGGAACTTCAACTGATCGAGGAGGATCGGAAAGGAAATCAGACGCAAAATGAAACAGATCAGTTGAAAAGAACAGTTAGGAAATTATAAGGCTTAGGCAGAAAACTAAGATCAACAAGTGGAATCAACTTCAAGTGGTGGCCGATCGATTACTATATCACCAACCATATCTTTTTTATTTTCCCTTGTTATTTGCTTATTTATCGGACCTTATCTGTTTTTTTATTTGCCTTACTGTACGCATTACCTGTGTGACGTATTACCTGCAAATCATTTAATGCGGACGTGGGGTACCTGTATTAATTGCTACAAAATGAGCTTTTCCAAAAGGTTTTCGTACATGCTTTTCCCAACCATTCGATCAAAACCGCTAAATCTGGATCGTTTAATCTTTTCAAACGGTTGATCTTCCAAATCTTGTCTTTTTCCCTCCTCATCTTTATAAGGTTCATCAAAAACCCTACCAGAAGTTTTCCAATTCACAAATTTTTTTTGAAAACTCTCCAGATTTCTTCTCTGCGATTCAAAGTGTTTTTCTTAAGTTTCAAAATTATCTTCCCGAAAAACAGAATCTGGTAATTTCTGATATTTTGATGAGTCCTTTTTCCTTTAAAATCCATTGATCTTAAAGATTTTGTCAATCGATGGTATCCTGTGTTATGCCTTATTGTTTCTTGGTTTCCGCATGTATTTATCGATTACTAGGCCTATGTATAGGTCTGATAATCAATATATCATATCTCTATGTTTATGCACAATCTCAATCGAGTCTATCTTATTTGTAGATGGCCACTCACGGTATGGGTAAAATAATGTGCAATTATGCGGAACTGGCATTAAAGATTGTCGACGACAAGTTCGTGCAGTTTGACATTACTCGGGATCCGGAATCAATGGAAGTGGAGCAAATTCTGAAGAAAGGAGGTCTTGAGAAATATTGCGCTGCTCACTGCAATCCAGTGATGCAGTATGAAGCACTCGAATTCCTAAGGAATTTAAGAGTGGATCTGGGACGCCAGGAGAAGAACTACTTTCGTCAGTCAACGGAGAAGATATCAGACTGACGAATGCGGACATAACTCGTCTGTTCAGCTTGCCAAAAGGACGAATCTCGCCTGCGCACTACAGGGAGAATGAAGATGAGCTGATCAGAAACGAACTCTTCAGAGAGGCTGACAAACATCAGACCGCAGGTTTTGTCAGACCAATGCTCAAGAGGAAATACCGACTGTTGTTTGACATATTGTCAAAAACAATCATGGGTATTGCGTTCAGCCCAGATGCTCTTACATCCGTCAAAAACCGCAAAATCGGTCTGCAATAATTGATGAAGCCAAGAACATCAATTGGCATGGGTTCTAAAGGCCATTCTACTCCAAGAACATGAGAAATTTGGAATTGATGAATGGAGGCGGTGTCTATCTCGAAGAAGAGGATCGGCCAATCTCAACAAGGTTAAAGTTATCCTAAAGGACAAAATGCCAAATGCCAAATGGGACGAGAATGGATCGAAGTCCTACAAGGCTTTTCCTCTCCACCACTTCACCATATTTGGACCACTGCGACGATGATATGCGCCCACACCCCAAAAGGCGAAGAAGGAAAGAGCAAGAAAGAACCACGTCTACACCGGATGCCCCCCAGAAAAAGAAAAAAAAACTGGTGAAGGCCCAGGAGAAGAGGCCGAAGAAGGCTAAGGTGCCTCCATGACTCGCTGTTTCTAGAAGATGAGTCGATGAAGAAGGAGCGCCAGATCGCCTGATCGCCCAAAAAAAACAGTGAAAATCGACACAGTAAAGCTTCTCAGCCGAGAGGTCGCCGAACATTCTCGAGGAAGAAGCACGGTAGACTAACGATCTCCTTCTCCTCCAACTCGAATCGATTCACGCTCGGACCATCGCTGGCGAGCATGTTTCTCCTTCACTCCCACTGCCATGAACCGAAACTACATCGATTCGCGAACGAAAAGCTTACTGTTGTGGAACCGGCGCATTCGACTCCACGCAAGAACCTCTGCAGGTCGAGCCAATCAGACAACTTCCACCTACTCAAGCACCACCAGAACCCTCCACTTCTCATCAACCGGAATCTGGACAGACAATTCCTGAGTCTAGATCATCAAAGACCATCATAGGGAAAATGGTGGGAATGCAATCGAGCGAGAAAATTGATGAGATGTATGCGTAATCTGGTGCCCATCCCGCTATTAGAGAAGAAGTTATGGAGATCCTCACCTAGAGATCTCGGATTAAAAAAGCTTCTCGATTTTATAATGATTATTGAACAGAGGATGGGCGGTCTTTGATGAGTTTGCAGATTTTGATTTTGATATGAGGAAATCTGCTAAAGTAGGATCACCAGCTGAGCTGATAACTACTGAATCTATCAAAGCTCTGATCCACAGAAGCTGGGGTTAACTGATCAAGGTGAACTGGAGATATTTGAAGAAGCTCTGAAGCGGATGCTTCAATGAAGGATGCGGGAGCTGCCGATGATAGTGGGAACCGGTGCTGCGATTCATGACCAACCACTTGGAGGCGCAAAACAATCGAAAGAGATCCGGTGGACGCAAAAACATTCCAACATCTCACATCACCGGCCGATCAACGGAGATCGATCTTGTCTCAAAATCTCTTGAAAGAAGAAGTTGAGGGAAGTGATAGGCGATCGAGGCAGATTGGCCTCAAAGAAATAACATATCAAAGGAATTTGCTATTTCCCGCATTGAGGCAATCAAAGATCGGTTCTCCCAAATTTGTGACCACCGTGTTCTTTTAACTTATAAAATCCGTTGATGACAAGCCGATTCGGTGGATCAACAACAAGTTTCTTTTCTCGATGCTCATCGAAAAGCTCGAATTGACGTAAGAGAAACTTGACAAACCGATTTTTACACTCTCTATCGCCATGGAATCTGCCAAGACCGAAGCCGATCTCGAAGGTTCAACATCTAATCGCTCCAAGTTCGTGTTTATCCTATTTGCGAGATCTCAACAGGCAATATCGATCGATTTGGATCCCTAACTTCTCACCTCACGGCTCTTTTTGATCAAACCAAAAAGGGGAAGGACGGAGTGAGAAACCAACCGACATGATCGTAACAAATGTGAAGACCTAATTCAGACGGGTTGAAGCCTATAAACAAAGACTAGACCATCCGGATCTCTTTGCTAAAGTCTCTGAAAAAGATGGAATAGCCAAAAGGTAAGAAAGGTAGTTGCGGGTCTTTGGGACATCACAAAAGGTGATCTTGGTCTTTGGGACATCACAAAAGGTAGCTGCTTTGTGGGTGCTAGGACATCACAACACGTATATTACCACTCGGACTAAAATAGTCACAAGAAGCAAATAGCCGGATCTAAAGCCGATAAGGAATCGGCCGAGAAACCGGCCCAAAGAGCAAAAGTTCTTGAAGAGGCCGTAAAAAGCGAAGAAGAAAGAAGCGGAAAAAAATTGACAGAGGCGTAAAAAATGAAGAAAAGATTCAGATCGAGAGAGAAGAAAGGAAAGGCGGGGAAAATCTGTGCGGAACCTCAACCGCCAAAGAAGAGTTGATGAGATCATTCCAAAAACCACTTGACATGCTAAGAGGTTTGAGGAATGGAATAAGATCGAAGTGAATGGCTTCGGACGCTTTTTTGTTCTTGATCTTGTTCCACGAGAAGAATCTCCAGATGATGAATTCCTCAACTGGTTAGAAAATAAATATCCAGATTTTCTGAAGTATCTGGAAAATGAGGCCAAACTTATCAATGTAAAAATATCTCGCCAAGAGTATGATCTGTTGGATTACTCGAAGAAGGCGGATGGCTCATTTGATGATGGCATTTCGAGAGATTCTATTTTGACATCCGAAAGCAAAACGCATATAATCGATCCTCGCCAGACCAATGATGTCAAATGGAAACTATATCGATTTTCAACGTACCTCAAGATCAAAGAGATGCCAGAAGGATACAAGCCTAAAGAGTGAAGAATCAGAAGACTTCTCAGGATCAGCTGCTTTTAAATTTAAACTTTTCTGATGTAACATGTAATCAACATATCTAATGAGAAAAGTTTATTTTCTGATCCTAAGACAAAATCTCACTGTCTTCTGATTATGTGCTCTTTACTGTTCTATATTTATCAACTGTGTTTGGTTTCTCAGGTGTATTGGTTTTATCAAAAAGGGGGAAATTGTTGGGAAATTTATAGTTTTGATAAAAGTTCCAAAAACACATGTAATAGGACCAGTCAGACCTGTTAGCTGACTGATGTTTATATTACCGTTTATAGAATACCAGTTGATAATTACTGTATAGAACAACTGATGTAATAGATAGGTCACATATTGAGGGGGAACCTCAATATGTATGAGTCAGATCTAAAGATCCAAAGAACAGCTGATATCCGACAGGCTAGAATGCTAGAGAAGAACAGAAGATCAGATCGATCTGATCTAGTCAGATATCTCAGCTGAAGTCATAAAGCTCAAACTCAGAATACTTGAAGATCAGATGACTTCCAGAAGATCAGACCAGAAGACCTACATCACCGAAGTCCGCTAGTTGAAGCTAAGTCAACCGGCACCAGAAGACTCCATCAGGTAGACTGATCAGTTCTGACTGATCAAGTCAACTCACCAGGTGAAAACTGATGTTTCACCAAATCATACGTCGATGATCCAAACAAGAAGAATGTCAACCTTAGTTGGAAGAACAACACTAAAAAGTGTGTTTGTTAACCAATAAGAACTAGACACGTATGATCTGAGCCGGTAATTACGGGATTTGATGCTGCTCTCTCTAACGGCTATAAAATACAAGTTCATGCTTTTTACCATGCCGCTTCAAGACGCCACATCAATCCCGCAAACCTACCAAATATAGCACGAAATTCAAATTGCTCTCCAACGGCTCTTTGATTTCAAGGTCTATAAATATGGGATCACACTTCGCGGAGTGAAGACACTAAACACCGAACAATCAAGAAGCTCCAACAATTATCAAATTTCCGCACGAAGAACACGATCAAGAAGATTATCTTATTAAGTGTTCATCCCATAAGTTCTTAGCATAGAAATCTTTTCATCTAGCTGATAGGCTACCTTAAACACTAGAAAAGATTTCATAGTTGGAACCAAAACAATCTTATCCAAAACCCAAAGTTAGGTTAAGTTGTTTAGCAAGATTTCGCAGACTAGGGTTTCTAGCCTCGATTTACGGGATCGGTTGAGTGAGAACTCCTTAAATATCTGCCCGGTGTCTTGTGTTGGACTAACACATAAAACTAAGTCCGATTGGTTAAGTTGGTGCCCTTGTGATAGGGAAGAGTTGACGTGGGGACCGGGTTTGTCCGAACCACTATAACTCTTGTGTGCCTTTACCGCTTTGATTAACTGTCTACACAATTGCACACAACCTTTAAAAGCCAAGATACATATTCTAAGTTGAGATCAGCTAGCACCAAGCTTCGATTCGATCAAGCTTGACACTTGATCGGTTGGTTATAAGACTAACTTTGGAATCGATTTATAAAAACCTGGTTTTTCACGGGTAAAACTTAAGCTTCCGACACATCGGTTAAACCGATAGTTACTGAATCGATTTATACGGGCGATTAGTAAGTTGGTTATCACCCCAAACCGATTCACTCAAGACTGATCAAAGCTAATCGCCATCACACCCGACTGCAGAAAAAGTTTTTTTAAGTCTATTCACCCCTCCCTCTAGACTTACGCCCTCTCACAAACCTGATTCGGGACCTACAAAGAATCATCCCTATTTATAGAGGGGGTTGGTCGAAATTTTGGGATAAAAATAATATGGGAAAATCTTTTTCTTGATCTCCAAGAAATCTTGAATATATCTCATATATATTTTTTCTCCATAATTAAAATATTCCACAAAAATCCCAACTCCTCTTGTTATGGGATATTTCGAAATTTTAAGAGAAAAGAAACCAAGATTTGGATCTTCTTGAATTTATGAGATATACTTGTATTGCAAGAATACATATCTTCCATAATATCCTTTTCAAGAAAATCAAGAAAATCTTTTTTTTCCTTAATTATTCAAAAATTTCAAAAATTTCATAGTAAATAACCAAGTGGGAGATTTCTTGAATTTAATGAGATAATCTTGTATTCCACGAATACTTATTTTCATTCCATAACAAAATTCAAAGAAAATCTTTCTCCTTCTTTTATTTACTATTTTCGAAAAATAGGATAAATAGGCAACATAATTTATTTTATTTTTAAACATTTTTTTCAGTTATTGGACTTTATGTTTGGGCTACTTGAGGGGCCTTTAGGAGAATTAAGAGTGGACCTTCCAAGGGATCTTGAATTATCAATATTGAGCCACAATATTATTCAAGCCCATAAATATTAATTAATCCCACTACATAATTAATATTGCACTATCCATCTTAACCCATATTAGTGTTAATATGGCTCCCGGTTATTATTTCCCGTGTTTAAGATTATCTAGTCCATTAATTAATTCAAGTCACTGAAATAGCTTTCCATTAATTAATATCTTTTTGTCCTTGGTCAAGGAACGGTTCAACATTATTATCCATACCGAAAACTAGTTCCACTTGCAAGATTTGGTATGATAAATCTTATGAACCTCCCAAGGGGGAAAATCGAATAAGCGTACTTGAACACGATTCTTTGTATTATATCTTAGCAATCGCATGTGACCAATAATATTGCCCAAGATATAAGGTATTGAATCTCGTTGATTCTCTACCCATCATAAGTCAAAGCAACAATTACTAACCACACGCGATCCTATTTAAGGGACGAAGATTAAGAAAAAACGAACCACTGAGGTCTAATTCATCCCAGTTCAGTGCTGAAGAATTTATCCTCCTGTAGGTCCTATTCAGTGCATCAGTCATGCACTAGTGTAATCTCTTGGTCAAGACAAGCCAATCTGAGCCTTACACTTCAACCTTCCACGATGGATTGTTCATTTCCATCTAGGTCGTGAATAGCGTACTTTTAGTTACAAGGGACTATTAATTTAATCTTCTGTGATCTGGTATCACTAAATTAACTACAATGTAACACGTATTATTTATTGAACAGTTATGCAGTAAATATATGTAACATTCAATGATATTTAAAGCATCAGTGATAAATAATTTATTTCAGTAAATAAGATAGAAATTCAGTTTGGTTATACAAAGTAAAAGCATACTTTCCAGTATAACCCCAACAATCTCCCACTTAGACTCAAAGTTTACTTTTAAGTATACTACAACATGTCTCGTGTTGTTCCTAATGCGTGACATCTAATGTCACCTACACGAACCTAATAATATCTCCCGCTTATACTCAAAGCAGATTGGCAACGGTCTTCACACCCATTCCTTCCACATGTCTCTCGAATGTATTCTGAGGCAGACCCTTTGTGAATGGATCTGCTAGGTTGTCTTCTGATGCGATATTTGCCACCTCTATATCTCCTCTCTTAATGATTTCTCGTATAAGATGATATTTCCTTTCAATGTGTTTGCTGGCCTTGTGGGCTCTTGGTTCTCTTGAATTTGCAACTGCTTCGGCATTATCACAATAAACAGTGATTGTGCTGGGCAAATTCGGAACTACATCCAAGTCCACTAGGAAGTTCTTGAGCCAAACCGCTTCTTTCGCTGCCTCGCAAGCAGCTACATATTTGGCTTCCATGGTAGAATCGGCGATGCATTTCTGCTTAACGCTTCTCCATGTCATGGCTCCTCCCCCCATGCAAAACACACTACCAGAGGTATATTTTTTGGAATCTAAGTCTGATTAGAAATCCGAGTCCGTGTAATCGATGGGGATTAGACTATCTGACTGATAAACCAACATTCTATCTTGAGTTCTTTTCAGATACTTCATAATGTTTTTAACTGCCGTCCAATGCTCTTTCCCCGGGTTACTTTGATATCTTGCCACCATGCCAACGGCAAATCAGATATCCGGTCTCGTGCACAACATTGCAAACATAAGGCTTCCGACAGCCGAAGCATAAGGAATGTCTTTCATGTCATCTATCTCATTTTGTGTCTTAGGGCACATTTCCTTGGATAGATGGATTCCATGTCTGAAAGGTACGAAGCCTTTCTTGGAACCCTGCATGCTGAATCGCTTCAAGACAGTGTCTATATATGAAGCTTGCGATAAGCCTATCATCATTTTATTGCGATCTCGACTGATCTTGATCCCAAGGATGTGCCCAGCTTCCCCTAAGTCCTTCATATCAAACTATTTTAAAAGCCATGCCCTTACATCTGACAACACCTTTACATCGTTCCCGATGAGCAGAATGTCGTCTACGTATAGTACTAAGAAAACCAATGCAGTTCCGACACGCTTTTTGTACACATAACTTTCGTACTCGTTTTGATCAAACCCATAAGACTTTATTACTTTATCAAAACACTGGTTCCAAGCTCTGTATGCTTGTTTGAGTCCGTAGATGGACTTCTTGAGCTTACAAGCTAGGTGTTCTTGGCCTTTTTCAATGAAGCCTTGGGGTTGTCGCATATAGATTTCCTCTTCAAGACTTCCATTAAGGAAAGCCGTCTTGACATCCATTTGCCAGATTTCAAAGTCGAGATGCACAACAATCGACAAGAGAATTCGGATGGACTTGAGCATTGCTACAGGCGAAAAGGTTTCCTCATAGTCGATCCCTTCTTTCTGAGTATAACCTTTCACCACAAGCCTTGCCTTGAAGGTTTCCACCTTCCCGTCCGGTCCTCTTTTTCTCTTGTATACCCACTTGTAACCAATGGATTTGACCCCATTAAGTGGCTCGACTAGCTCCCACACTCTATTATGATCCATAGAACCCATTTCGACTTTCATTGATGTTTGCCAAGAAACCGCATCCTTGTCTTGGATTGCCTTGTCATATGTCCATGGGTCTGATTCATCTTGACCGGGGACCAAGTCCGAGGAATCTCCTATCCCCATGAATCTCTAAAATTTGTCTTACAACCCTCCCCTCGACGAGGTTTCGGTTGTGTAAGTGTGTCGTTTGGTATGTCATCTTGTCTGATTAGCACCGAGGTTAGCCCCTTAGCTCATTTAAGGTAATCTATACGGGTTTTCTTTTCATTCATATAGTCTTCTTCCAAAAATCTAAAGTGGGTGCTTATTACCACATTTTGATCTTCGGGACCATAGAACATACACCCTTTTGTTCCCTCGGGGTATCCTATAAACAACCTTAATTCTGATCGAGGATCCAATTTTCGCTTCCTTGTCCAACATGTAGGCGGACACCCCAAATTCTCATGTGTCTCGATTTGGGATCGCGCTTTCGGTCCACAATTCTTTTGGGAGTTTTGGGAATTGATTTGGATGGCACCAAGTTCGAATATAAGCCGTTGTTTCCAAGGCATGACCCCGTAATCGACTTGGGTAGATCCGCATAACTCATCATTGATCTAACCATTTCTAAAAGAGTTCTGCTTTTCGCGCTCTCGCAACCCCGCTTTTGTTGAGGGGTTCCGGTGCGATTTAGTCGGGACAATCCCTTCATCGACAAGTAGTTCAAAAACTCATCATTTGAGGTACTTTCGCCTCCACGATCGGATCGTAGAGACTTGATATGTTTTTCCCTATGATTCTCTGCTTGAGCCTTAAATTCTTTGAATTTCTCAAAAGTCTCAGTTATGCTTCATAAGGAAAATATAGTCGTACCTTGAGTAATCATCAATAAAAGTGACTTAAATACTCATAACCTCCTCTTGCTTTGATTGACATTGGACCACATACGCCAGGCGAACGATTTCTAACACTTCTTTGGCTCTATTCCCTGGCTCTCAATGCCCTCTTGGTCATTTTTACCCTCCAAACATGATTCGCAGGTTGTGATTCGTTCAACTTGGAGAGACTCCAAATTGAACCGCCTTCTACCAACCTTTTTAGATCCTCTTTGGATTAATATGTCCCAATCTTAGATGCCATAGAAGTGTCTCGTTCACGTCGATGAACGTTTTCTTTTATCTAAAGCTTGATTGATGTGTTATAGGATGCATTTACGTGAGTGGTGTGCACTGATTAATTGTATAGAGATTATTCGATAACGTTCCATGACAGATAAATTTATCATAAAGAGAAATGGTAACAACTTTATCAAAAGTAACTGAATATCCATCAAGGTAAAGTTTAGAAACCGAAATTAAATTCTTTCTAAAACTAGGAACGTAAAGAACATCTCTTAAAATTAAAACTCTGTCTTCAAAGGACAGGTGCACTTCTCCCACTGCTTCAGCTGCCATTCTTGTAGCATCGCCCAGTGTGATGAGGATCTCACTAACACTAAGTTGTCGGGTCCTCTTGAACCCCTGTAAAGTGAAACAAACATGATCAGTGGACCCCGTATCCACCACCCATAAATGGGAGGCATATGCCGCTAAGTAAGTTTCAACAACTAGTGCGTGAGAATTACCTTTCTTTCCATTCCTTTTTAGGTTTGGAACAGGCTGACCTCCAATGTCCCTTTTCACCGCAGTTGAAGCACTTCCCCTTAATTGGCTTTCTCACTCCTCCACCTCCCTTCACCTTTTCTTTGCCCTTGGCAACACTTGAATTCACTTGCTTGTGGATTTTATCCTTTTTCTTGTTCTTACCACCCTTTGGCCTAAAAGAAGAAGAAGGTCCATTTGCCACCAAGGCTTAGCTCTTTTGCCCCAATATCTCCTCTGCCGAGACTAAAGCTTGCAACAGGTCAGGCATCGAGAACTTCTGATTGTTCATCTGGTAGTTCAGCCTGAACTGTTCAAAACTTTTCGGCCAGAGAGTGGAGTACGAAATCAATTTGGGTCTCGATGTCGTATTCAGCGCCAAGTACCTCAAGTTTGTTAAGGTGAGCCATCATCTGAAGAACGTGCTCCCTTACGGGCGTTTCCTCCACCATTTTCATAGAGAGCAAGTCCCTCATGGTGATCTGATTAGCCACACAGTTCTAATGTTGAAACATCGCTTTAAGACTAGTCATAATGTCTGCAGCGGTCTCAACGTTCTGGTGTTGGTGTTGCAACACATCTGACATTGAAGCCAAGATGGTACACTTTGCCATTTCGTTGGAACGCTCACAGTCAGCATACTCTTTCTTAACCGCTTTAGTTGACTCATCATTTGGCTTTTCTGGTTTAGGTGTAGTGAGAACCCAGTTATGGCTTGGTGCAATGAGGACAATGGTAAGTTTACGACTCCAATCAACGAAGTTTTCACCAGTAAGCAAATTGTCTTTAAGTATATTGAACAGTGGATTAAAAGGTTGCGACATGATGAACTGAAATAAATAAAAATATGCATAAGCACAAATATATCACAAAGTTCGATCACATGCATCATATTAAAATCTCAAAAAAAATATGAACATGCATCAGCCAACATCTCGAAACAGTTTAAATAAGTCACGTGGAGTGGGTCATTATTTAACCACATTCAAGCAGGTTACAAACAAGAACAGTTACGAACCTTTAATATCCTGATTAATAGTTGGCTCCCACTTGACCAATACAAAATTGACAGGGACTTCGGAGAAGTATATGCATATCAATTTTATACCTAAGTAATAACCATGATTAAATACAGAATTATTATTTCGCTTTGAACGAGCCTCGTGGGGAGGGTCATCGTCGCTGCTAATAATAATTCACAATCATCCATTTGGAATTTATTCATGTGAAAGCCATCTTTTGACCGTCCCGTGGGGGGAATTTCTCCAAAAGAATCCACAAATAAATAAATCATGGAGGTCAAAATTAATTCAATTTTATTATCCGGAATAAAATTGTCAATTAATTGTTTAACCATACTTAGTAATTTTTGAAAGTGAGATATTTCAAAACATTTTCTCATGCATCACAAATTTAAACACAATTTAAATAAGCATAAAATAATGCATAAACATCAAAACAAAAAATAAACACATTGGGCACATATATCCGATTGTCACGGTTAATTTTATGTCATGTCTTGATCTCGAGAAATCGTCTTCTTTACCTTCATCGTTCGTCTCAAAAAGTTCGCCACGTCAAGCAACGTCATCGACCAGCTCGCGGGTTGGAGTGTCCGCCTTTTCCCGGCCGTGTCGAGTGGCACGTTTTGTCGTGCCGCCCGAAAGCGCCAGCGCCGTCGCCCTAGCGGATCCGCCCCGCTTCGGCGGCATCGCCGGCGGTTCTCGGCAAGCGTCCGCATTCGGTGCGTGCCGCCCATGCGATCCGCCCATACCACCGCCCGCGTCGCCTATGCCCGCCGATCGCGCCTGCGGTGCCGTGCCGTGTGCGTGTCTTGGTCGCCGTGATCCGCGCTCGGCCGTAGCCTGCCCCGCCCGTTCGTGTCTGCGTGCGCCCGTGTCGTGTAGCGTGCCTCCAACGCGTTTGGCGTGGCAGCGCCGCCCAACGCTGGTTCGAATCCATCTGTCTTTAATCCATCGTCTTCATCTTGGCTCACGATCCGGTTGCAATTATTTAAGAAAAATAAATAAACCTAGATCTAGACAAGTCTATTACATTGAACGAATCAAACAAATCCTAATCTACTCGTGGATTTTCTCACGAGGCAAAACGAATTCGAACGAATCGAATTAAAAACCACAATTTATATGCATGCATAAATATAAACATTCATCAAATACCATGGCAATTGGATACCTGGAAAAAAGATCTAGCAATTCTACTATCTAATTTCAAATTTAATGAAAACGAATTAAATTACAATTTAAAACTCGGTTCAAACCGAGGCTCGATACCGATTGTTGGGGAATTAATTGCCCGGATCTATTCGGGATGAATATTTAAATACAAATTTAATTCTAACAATTATTACTAGCATGAATTAATCCTATATTAATTCAAATAATAATTCAACAACAAATCATGCATATAAACGGTTCACATAAATCCCCTACGATGCGAAATTACTCACGGGTTTACGTGAACTAACCCGCTTGGAATGGCATTGGACTCGTTGGCATGAACACACCAAAAACCTTCCCAAGTATTCCCAAGTCCTTGCTCGTCAATCCGGTGGAAGGAAACTCGCGAACAATTAACAAAAGGAAAAATAAATTATTTGTTGCACCACCTTTGTGGATTTCTAATTTTTCCAACACATGGAATTACAACTGGGGATGAAAGAATCATCCCCTATTTATACAGGGGGGATTGGTCAAAATTTTGGGATAAAAATAATATGGGAAAATCTTTTTCTTGATCTCCAAGAAATCTTGAATATATCTCATATATTCTTTTCTCCATAATTAAAATATTCCACAAAAATCCCAACTCCTCTTGTTATGGGATATTTTGAAATTTTAAGAGAAAAGAAACCAAGATTTGGATCTTCTTGAATTTATGAGATATACTTGTATTGCAAGAATACATATCTTCCATAATATCTTTTTCAAGAAAATCAAGAAAATCATTCTTTCCCTTAATTATTCAAAAATTTCATAGTAAATAACCAAGTGGGAGATTTCTTGAATTTAATGAGATAATCTTGTATTCCAAGAATACTTATCTTCATTCCATAACAAAATTCAAAGAAAATCTTTCTCCTTCTTTTATTTACTATTTTCGAAAAATAAGAAAAATAGGCAACATAATTTATTTTATTTTTAAACACCTTTTTCAGTTATTGGACTTTATGTTTGAGCTACTTGAGGGGCCTTTAGGAGAATTAAGATTGGATCTTCCAATGGATCTTGAATTATCAATATTGAGCCACAATATTATTCAAGCCCATAAATATTAATTAATCCCACTACATAATTAATATTGCACTATCCATCTTAACCCATATTACTGTTAATATGGCTCCCGGTTATTATTTCTCGTGTTTAAGATTATCAAGCCCATTAATTAATTCAAGCCACTGAAATAGCTTTCCATTAATTAATATCTTTTTGTCCTTGGTCAAGGAACGGTTCAACATTATTATCCATACCGGAAACTAGTTCCACTTGCAAGATTTGGTATGATAAATCTTATGAACCTCCCAAGGGGGCAAATCGAACAAGTGTACTTGCACATGATTCTTCGTATTAAATCTTAGCAATTGCATGTGACTAATAATATTGCTCAAGATATAAGGTATTGAATCTAGTTGATTCTTTACCCGTCATAAGTCAAAGGAATAATTACTAACCACACGTGATCCTATTTAAGGGACGAAGATTAAGAAATAACGAACCACTGGGGTCTAATTCTTCCGATTCGGTCTTTGGAGAATTTATCCAAGAGATGGGTCCTATTGATTGCATCGATCATGCACTAGTGTAATCTCTTGGTCAAGACAAGCCAATCTGAGCCTTATACTTCAACCTTTCACGATGGATTGTTCATTTCCATCTAGGTCGTGAATAGAGTACTTTTAGTGGTAAGGATTAATTTAATCTTCGTGATAGGGTTTCACTAAATTAACTACAATGTAACACGGTGGTTGGTCACATGCGATTGCTAAGATTTAATACGAGAGAATCGTGTGCAAGCACGCTTGTTCGACGGCCCCCTTGGGAGGTTCATAAGATTTATCATACCAAATCTTGCAAGTGGAACTAGTTTCCTAGATGGATAATAATGTTGAACCGTTCTCAACCAAGGATAAAAGATATTAATTAATGGAAAGCTATTTCAAATGGCTTGAATTAATTAATGGGCTAGATAATCTTAAACACTCTAAAAATAATAACCGGAGCCATATCGATCGTAATACGGGTTAAGATGGATAGTGCAATATTAATTATGTAGTGGGATTAATTAATATTTATGGGCTTGAATAATATTGTGGCTCAATATTGATAATTCAATATCCATTGGAAGGTCTTAATTCTCCTAAAGGCCCCCTAAGTAGCCCAACATATAGTCCAATAACTGAAAAAGGTGTTTAAAATAAAATAAATATTGTTGCCTTATTTTTCCTCAATATTTCGAAAAATATGGATTAAAAGGGGAGAAAGATTTTCTTTGAATTTTGTTATGGAATGAAGATATGTACTCTTGGAATACAAGATTATCTCATTAAATTCAAGAAATCTCCCACTTGGGTATCCATATAGCAATTTTCGAAAATCTTGAAATATAAAGGGCAAAAAAGATTTTCTTGATTTTCTTGAAAAGATATTATGAAAGATATGTATTTCTTGAAATACAAGAATATCTCATAAATTCAAGAAGATCCAAATCTTGGAATCTTGACCTAATATTTCGAAAATATTCCATAACAACGATTTTGTGGAATATTATAATTATGGGAAAAAGAATATAGGAGATATATTCAAGATTTCTTGGAGATCAAGAAAAGATTTTCCCACATTATTTTGCCCTAAAATTTTGACCACCTATACTCTATAAATAGGGGATGATTCTTTCATTCCCAAGTACAATTCCATATGCTGGAAAAATTAGTAAATCCACAAAGGTGGTGCAACAAAATTTATTTTCCTTTTGTTAATTATTCGCAAGTGTCCTACTACCGGTTAGTCGAGCAAGGATTAAGGGAATACTTGGGAAGTTCTTTTGGTGAGTCTAATCAACAAGACCGTTGCCGTCCCAAGAGGTATGTTCACGTAAACTCGTAGAATTCCGCATGCGTAGGATTTACGTGAATTATTTATATGCATGATTTGTTGTTGGATTATTATTTGAATTAATATAGGATTAATTCATGATAGTAATAATTATAAGAATTAAATTTGTATTTAAATATTTATCCTGAATAGATCCGTGCAACAACTGGTATCAGAGCCACGGTTTCGGGCTCTGAATTTTTTAAATTGTAATTTAATTCGTTGTCATTAAATTTGAAATTGGATAGTAGAATTGCTAGATCTTTATTTCAGGTATCCAATTGTCATGGAATTTAATGTGTTTATTTATTCATGCATATAAATTGTGGTTTTTAATTCAATTCGTTCGGATTCGTTTTGCCTCGTGAGAAAATCCACGAGTAGATTAGAATTTGTTTGATTTGATCAATGTAATAGACTAGTCTAGATCTAGGTTTATTTATTCTTTGTAAATAAATTATAACCAGATCGGAAACGGAGGCGGAGACGAAGAATTAAAGGATAAAATCGTAATCGGGAGGGTGGCGTAGGTGGCTTCGCCGTCAAACGCGTGCGGGAGGCACGCCGCTTACGCGGATGCACGATGCACGCGACGTGTGAGGATCTTGGCGTTGACGCCGAGGTATTGCCGAACCCTGCCGAGGCGTCGTGCCGAGGCATCGGGTGAAGCTCGCAAGGTGCCGAGGTGTGCGAGGTGACTTGGCCAAGTGGCGGCGGGATGGGCGTGCAACCCGTACCGCGAGCTATTTCGCTTGGCGTTTCAAGACGGAGTTCTTTTTCGAGACGATCGGGAGAAATTCAAGGATTTCTTCAAAAATCAAGCCAAGAAAAATCAAACCATGACAATTGGATAATTTGTGCCCAATATGTTTATTTTTCCGCTTTTGCTTGATTTATTATTGTGCTATCTTATGCTTTATTTAATTTGTTTAAATGTGTTTGCATGAGAGTTGCCCAATGAAAAATCTCACCATCAAAAATTACTAAGTATGTTTAAATGATTAATTGACAATTTTATTTAGGATAATAAAATTGAATTAATTTTTGACCTCCATGATTTATTTATTTGTGAATTTTTTTGGAGAAATTCCCCCACGAGATGGTCAAAAGTTAGCTTTCACATGAATGAATTCCAAATGGATGATTGTGGATTATTACTAGTGGCGATTTGACCCTCCCCACGAGGCTCGTTCAAAGCTTAAATAATGATTCCATATTTAATCATGGTTATTACTTAGGTATAAAATTGATATGCATATACTTCCCTCAAGTCCTCGCTCAATTTTATATTGGTCAAGTGGGGAGCCAATTATTAACTGGATATTAAAGGCTTGTAAATCGTTTTTGTTTGTAACTGCTTTTGAATGTGTTTAAATAATGACCCACCCCACGTGGCTTATTTAAACTGTTTTTTGAGATGTTGGTGATGCATGTTCATATTTTTTGAGATTTTAAATATGATGCATGTGATCGAACTTGTGATATATTTTTGCTTATGCATATTATTGTTTATTTCAGTTCATCATGTCGCAACCTTTTAATCCAATCGCTCAATATACTTAAAGATAATTTGCTTCTTGGTGAAAACTTTGTTGATTCGAATCGTAAACTTACTATTGTCCTCATCGCACAAAGCCTTAACGGGTTCTCACTACACCTAAACCGGAAAAGCCAAAAGATGAGTCAACTAAAACGGTTAAGAAAAGAGTATCTCGATCGAGCGCGTTCAACGAAATGGCAAAGTGTACCATCTTCGCTTCTATATCGATGTGTTTCAACACCAACACGCGAACGTTGAGACCATTGCGCAGACATCATGACTAGTCTTAAAGCGATATTTCAATATCGTAACTGCGTGTTGCTCGTCCGATCACGATGAGGACTTGCTTCTCTATGAAAATGGTGGAGGAACGCCCGTAAAGGGAGCACGTTCTCCAGATGATGGCTCACCTTAATAAACTTGAGGTACTTGGCGCCGAATACTTACATCGAGACCCAAATTGATTTTTGTGCTCAACTCTATGCCGAAAAAGTTTTGAGCAGATTCATTTGAATTACCGTGATGAATAATCAAAAGTTCTAGATGCCCCGATCGATTGCAAGCTTTAGTCTCATGAGGCAATATTGGGGCAAAAGAGCCAAGCCTTGTTGTAAATGGACCTTCTTCTTCTTCTAGGCCAAGGGTGGTAAGAACAAGAAAAAAGGACAAAAGCCCAAGCAAGTGAACTCAAGTGTTGCCAATGACAAAGAAAAGGTGAAGGGAGGTAAAGGAGTGAACAAGCCACCTAAGGGGAAGTGCTTTTAATCATGGTGAAAAAAGGACATTGAGGTCACCTATTCCAAACCCAAAAGGAATGGAAAGAAAGGTAATTCTCACGACTTTAGTTGTTGAAACTTGTTTAGCGGCGTATGCCTCCCATTTATGGGTAGTGGATACTTGGATCCACCGATCATGTTTGTTTTCACTTTACGGGGGTTCAAACGGACCCAAGAACTTAGTGGGAGTGAGATCCACATCACACCGGGCGATGTTATGAGAGTGGCAAACCAAGCAAATGGGAGAAGTGCACTGTCTTTTGAAGACGAGTTTTAATTTTAAGAGATGTTCTTTACGTCCAAATTTTAGAAAGAATTTAATTTGGGTTTCTAAACTTTTTCATGATGGATATTCGCCATTTTTAATAAAGTTGTTACCATTTCTCTTTATGATAAATTTATCTGGTCATGGAACGTTGTCTAATAATCTCTATACAAGTAATCAGGCACACCACTCACTTAAATGCATCCTATAACACATCAACTGCTTTTCGAGAAAAGAAAACGTTCATCAAACGTGAACGAGACACTTCTATGGCATCAAAGATTGGGACATATAAATCCAAAGAGGATCCAAAGGTTGGTGAAAGACGGTTCACTGGAGTTTCTCCAAGTTGAACCAATTACAACCTGCGAATCATGTTTGGAGGGTAAAATGACCAAGAGGGCATTTGGAGCCAAGGGGAATAGAGCCAAAGAAGTGTTAGAAATCGTTCACATAGATGTATGTGGTCCAATGTCAACCAAAGCAAGAGGAGGTTATGAGTATTTCGTCACTTTTATTGATGATTACTCAAGGTACGGTTATATTTTCCTTATGAAGCATAAATCTGAGACCTTTGAGAAATTCAAAGAATTTAAGGCTCAAGCAGAGAATCATAGGGAAAACGTATCAAGTCTCTACGATCCGATCGTGGAGGCGAATACCTCAGCGATGAGTTTTTGAACTACTTATCTGATGAAGGGATTGCATCCCAGCTAACTGCACCCGGAACCCCTCAACAAAACGGGGTTGCGAAGCGAAAAAGAAAGTAACTCTTTTAGAAATGGTTAGATCTATGATGAGTTATGTGGATCTTCCCAAGTCATTCTGGGGTCATGCCTTGAAACCAAGAGCCTACATTCTGAACTTGGTGCCATCCAAATCGGTTCCCAAAACTCCCAAAGAATTGTGGACCGGGCGCAAGCCTAGTTTGAGACACATGAAGATTTGGGGGTGTCCAGCCTACGTGTTGGACAAGGAAGCCGGTAAATTGGATCCTCGATCAGAATTAAGGTTGTTTGTGGGATACCCCGAGGAACAAAAAGGGTGTATGTTCTATGGTCCCAAGATCAAAAGGTGGTAATAAGCACCCACTTTAGATTTTTTGGAAGAAGACTATATGAACGAAAAGAAGACCTGTAGTGAGATTACCTTAAATGAGCTAATGGGCTAACCTCAATGCCAATTGTACAAGATGACATACCAAACGACACACACTTACACAATCGAACCTCTCGTCATAGTGGGAGGGTTGTGAAATAACCCGAGAGATTCATGGGAATAGGAGAGTCCTCGGACTTGATTCCCGGACAAAAGGAATCAGACCCATGGACATATGACGAGGCAATCCAAGACAAGGATGCAGATTCTTGGCAAACAAAGAATGAAAGTTTAAATGGGTTCTATGTTTCATAACAGAGTGGGAGCTAGTCGAGCCACTTAATGGGGTTAAACCCATTGGTTGCAAGTGGGTGTATAAGAGAAAAGAGGACCGGACGGGAAGGTGAAAACCTTCAAGGCAAGACTCGAGGCTTAAAGGTTATACTTTTCGTAGAAAGAAGGGATCGATTATGAGGAAACTTTTTTGCCCGTGAGCCATGCTCAAGTCCATCCGAATTCTCTTATCGATTCTCGCACATCTCGACTTTGAAATCGGGCAAATGGATGTCAAGACGCCTTTTCCTTAATGTAAGTCTTGATGAAGAGATCTATATGCAACAACCCCAAGGCTTCATTGAAAAAGGCCAAGAACACCTAGTTTGTAAGCTCATGAAGTCCATTTACGGACTCAAACAAGCATCCAGAGCTTGGAACCAATGTTTTGATCATGTTATAAAGACTTATGGGTTTGATCAAAACGTGTTCGAAGTTGTGTGTACAAAAAGTGTGTTCTGAATCGCATTGGTATTCTTAAGACTATACGTAGATGACATTCTGATCATCGGGAACGATGTAAAGGTGTTATCACACGTAAAGGCATGGCTTTCAAAATAGTTTGATATGAAGGACTTAGGGGAAGCCGCACACATCCTTGGGATCAAGATCACTCGAGATCGCAAGAAAATGATGATAGGCTTATCGCAAGCTTCATACATAGACATTGTCTTGAAACTATTCAGCATGCGGGATTCCAAGAAAGGCTTCAATACCTTTCAGACATGTAATCCATCTATCTAAGAATATGTGCCCTAAGACGCAAAAGGAGATAGATGACATGAGAGGCATTCCATATACTTCGGCTGTCGGAAGCCTTATGTATGCAATGCTGTGTACGAGACCGGATATCTGCTTTACCGTTGGCATGGTGGCAAGATATCAAAGTAACCTGGGGAAAGAACATTGGAATACGATTAAAAAAACATACAAGTATCCGAAAAGAACTCGGGATAGAATGTTAATTTATCAGTCAGATAGTCTAATCCCCATCGGCTACACGGACTCGGATTTCCAATCAGACATAGACTCCAGAAAATCTACCTCCGGTAGTGTGTTTTGCATGGGGGAAGGAGTCGTGACATGGAGAAGCGTCAAGCAGAAATGCGTCGCAGATTCTACCATGGAAGCCGAATATGTAGCTGCTTACGAGGCAGCAAAAGAAGCGGTTTGGCTCAAGAACTTTCTAGTGAACTTGAATGTAGTTCTAAATTTGCCCAGCAGAATCACTGTTTATTGTGACAATGCCGGAGCAGTTGCAAATTCAAGGGAACCAAGAGCCCACAAGGCCAGCAAACACATTGAAAGGAAATACCATCTTATACGAGATATCATTAAGAGAGGAAATATAGATGTGGCAAAGATAGCGTCTGAAGACAACCTAGGAGATCCATTCACAAAGGGTCTGCCTCTAAATACATTCGAGAGACATGTGGAAGGAATGAGTGTCAAGACCGTTGCCAATCTGCTTTGAGTATAAGTGGGAGAAATTATTAGGTTCGTATAGGTGACCGTTGCCAATGTTGTAGTATACTTAAAAGCAGACTTTGAGTATAAGTGGGAGATTGTTGGGATTATACTAGAAACTATGCTTTTACTTTGTATAATCAAAACTGAATTTCGGACTTATTTACTGAAATAAATTGTTTATCACTGATGCTTTAAATATCATCGAATGTTACATATATTTATTGCATAATTGTTCATTAAATAGTACGTGTTACATTGTAGTTAACTTAGTGATACCAGATCACATAAGATTAAATTAACAATCCCTTGTAACTAAAAGTACACCATTCACAACCTAGTTGGAAATGAACAATCCATCGTGAAAGGTTGAAGTGTAAGGCTCAGATTGGCTTGTCTTGACCAAGAGATTACACTAGTGCATGACAGATGCACTGAATAGGACCTACAGGAGGACAAATTCTTCAGAACTGAACAAGGAAGAATTAGACCTCAGAGGTTCGTTATTTCTTAATCTTCATCCCTTAAATAGGATCATGTGTGGTTGGTAACTATTGCTTTGACTTATCATGGGTAGAGAATCAACGAGATTCAATACTTTTTATCTTGGACAATATTATTGGTCACATACGATTGCTAAGATTTAATACGGAGAATCATTTGCAAGTACGCTTGTTCGATTTGCCCCCTTGGGAGGTTCATAAGATTTATCATACCAAATCTTGCAAGTGCAACTAGTTTCCGGTATGGATAATAATGTTGAACTGTTCCTTAACAAAGGACAAAAGATATTAATTAATGGAAAGTTATTTCAGTGGCTTGAATTAATTAACGGGCTAGATAATCTTAAACACGGGAAATAATAACCGGGAGCCATATTGACTGTAATATGGGTTAAGATGGATAGTGCAATATTAATTATGTAGTGGGATTAATTAATATTTAGGGGCTTGAATAATATTGTGGCTCAATATTGATAATTCAAGATCCATTGGAAGGTCCAATCTTAATTCTCCTAAAGGCCCCCTAAGTAGCCCAACATATAGTCCAATAACTGAAAAAGGTGTTTAAAATAAAATAAATATTGTTGCCTTATTTTTCCTCAATATTTCGAAAAATATGGATTAAAAGGGGAGAAAGATTTTCTTTGAATTTTGTTATGGAATGAAGATATGTATTCTTGGAATACAAGATTATCTCATTAAATTCAAGAAATCTCCCACTTGGGTATCCATATAGCAATTTTCGAAAATCTTGAAATATAAAGGGCAAGAAAGATTTTCTTGAAAAGATATTATGAAAGATATGTATTTCTTGAAATACAAGAATATCTCATAAATTCAAGAAGATCCAAATCTTGGAATCTTGACCTAATATTTCAAAAATATTCCATAACAAAGAGGAGGTGGGATTTTGTGGAATATTATAATTATGGGAAAAAGAATATAGGAGATATATTCAAGATTTCTTGGAGATCAAGAAAAGATTTTCCCACATTATTTTGCCCTAAAATTTCGACCACCTATACTCTATAAATAGGGGATGATTCTTTCATTCCCAAGTACAATTCCATGTTCTGGAAAAATTAGTAAATCCACAAAGGTGGTGCAACATAATTTATTTTCCTTTTGTTAATTGTTCTCAAGTGTCCTACCACCGGATAGTCGAGCAAGGATTAAGGGAATACTTGGGAAGTTCTTTTGGTGAGTCTAATCAACAAGACTGTTGCCTTCCCAAGAGGTATGTTCACGTAAACTCGTAGAATTCCGCATGCGTAGGATTTACGTGAATTATTTATATGCATGATTTGTTGTTGGATTATTATTTGAATTAATATAGGATTAATTCATGCTAATAATAATTATAAGAATTAAATTTGTATTTAAATATTTATCCCGAATAGATCCTTGCAACTTATTCCCCAACATATTGAACAGTTATGCACTAAATATATGTAACATTCAATGATATTTAAAGCATCAATGATAAATAATTTATTTCAGTAAATAAGACATAAATTCAGTTTGGTTATACAAAGTAAAAACATACTTTCCAGTATAACCCCAATAAAGTTCACGTAGCTTTGTTGTAGTTTCATTCTTCTTATACAAGAATACAACCCAGGTGAATTTGGAATAATCATCCACGACCACCAAAGTGTATTTGCGTCCACTTAAACTAAGAGGTGTAACTGGTCCAAATAAATCCATATGGAGCAGTTGCAATACTCTGCTGGATGGAGGAGAAGGAATCCCTTTGAATGAAGTCTTGATTTGCGTTCCCTTCTGACATGCGGCACATGTCTGATCCTTAGAGAAAACTTCATTTGGGAGACCTTCAACCAAGGACATCCTTGCTATCTTGTTAAGAGTCTTAAAGATCAGATGACTCATTCTCTTGTGGCAGAGTCAACTGACGGTTTTGGTACTCTTAACAATCAAGCATGCATTTCTTGGATAACTGTCCCAATCTCCAATGTAGATTGTTCCTTTTCTGGAGCTAGTTAGCAAGATCTGTTGAGTAACTCGATTTCTGATTGTGCATCTATCTGTCGAGAACTCAACACTAAAACCGTTGTCGCAGAATTGAGATACAGATAACAGGTTGTGCCTTAAGCCATCAACGTATGAAACACCTATAAACTGTACATCATCGTTCACTAAGGTTCCAACTCCTCTGGTAAAACCAAAGTTGTCATCCCCAAAGAGAACTCGTGGGCCTGGCTTCTCAATGTAATCGCTGAGGAGATGTTCACTTCCAGTCATGTGCCTTGAGCATCCACTATCTATGTACGAGATAGTTGCTTGTACACCTCCTTTATTTGCTAATCCCATGCGAACCTGCGAACAAATCAAATTTTAGGTACCCCAGTAGAGTTGGGTCCTGGGGGGTTAGCTGTACCTTTCGGGATCCAAACAAACAAGGCATTTCTATTGTAATCTTTAAGATCAGAAAGCCTTATTTGTCTCCCATATGCATCTACATAATCATATGTCTCATCATGTGCATTTCGATCAGTATGATTACTAGTGTGTGCCTTGGATGAATCAGAAGACTTGGGACTTTTCTTGTTGACTGGTCTTCTTTTAATCCAGTGGGGCTCAGGTGCAGCAGTCCTTGGTTTCTGATTGTAAGGGTAGGTACGACTGCTACCATCAAAAGATTCATATCTTTTCTGCAAAGATGGCTTGATCAGTTTACCTTTAGCTAGCTGGTTAGGTAGCTTGGACTGAGTCGCCTTCAGCTAGGACTGTCCCTTGCGAGATGGTCCAGGCTGAGGCCTTCTCTGTTGATTGAGCTAAGGTCTCTTCAAAAGAACAGGATTCTTCTATTGATTCCTCGGCTAGTGTCTGATAAGTTGGGGTCCATTTATGTTCCCTTTCTGATCTAACACTCGCCTTGCCTAATCAGTTGGTCCTTTTCCCTTATCTGATATAGATTTGGCATAATTTGTATCTTTATCAGAAACTCGTTTGAATACACTTTTCTGATGTGAATCAGATGGGACTTTTGAGGATCCGGAAGGGTTCTCAAACCCAATTCCCTTTTTATCAGTTGGCGCCAGTGATGTAAAAAACGGGCTAGGCACTAGGCCGCCATCCGCCGCCGCGATTTACACTGAAATGGCTGGAAAAATTGGTTTGGTCGCTAGGCGCCACCTAGGCGGCCAAATCGGGCTAGGCGGGTTTTTTTTTAAAAAAAATTATTTTAATTTTTTTTTTAGTTCTTATTTTGTTGAATTTGATTATTGTCATTGATGAAACAATTGTTTAGACTTTTTTGAGCTCTTATTTTGTTGAATTTGGTTATTCTCATTGATGAAACAATTGTTTAGACTTTTTTGAGTTCTTATTTTGTTGAATTTGGTATTGTCATTGATGAAATAATTATTTAGACAATTATTTATGAATTATTATGACTATGAATTTAATATTGAAAATTGAAATACAGTATGCACATACATTTATTGACCCTTTTTTGCACCCTTGTGAAATTAAAAAAAAAAAACTAGGCGGAAATTCTAGGCTGCCTAGGCGCTAGGCGCGCAAGAACCGCCCGACTAGCGTTTTCCGAGTTCTGCACCCTTGGTTGGCGCACGAAAATAGTTGTTCAAATCTTGAACAGTTTTAGATGATTTCGTGAAAACCTCTATTTTCTTACGCAAACTGTCCTCAATGGCTTTTAGATTCATGCATTCAGAAGAGTTCATCAAATTTAGCCTGAAGGACTTTGAGATCTTCTGCTTGTTTTAGATTGGTAGCTTTGCTTTGTTCATTAATCAACTTTCTTGATCGGAAGAGCCAACTTTTAGAACATCCACTGAATAGTTTCAAATCAATTTATGTTCAAATAGCTTGTACTCTCTTTTTTTTTTTTACATGTTGGGACATTCTCTGCCCTTAGGTTATCATTCTCAACTTCCACTCTTGTATAAGTATCTATTGCATTAGAGAGATCATCAAGCAATTGGTCATTGTAGACCTGCAGGTTAATCTCTCCAAATAGATGTCTTTCAAATTAAACAGTGTGGAGCAGAAACCACAGAAGGTTTAGAGATTACCTCAGATTCGTCAGCTTCTCTGGCCATCAGACAAATGTCATAATCAGATGAGAAATTCAGATCGTTGACATCGTCAGTGTTGGTTATCAGACAGAAATCTTCAACAGATGAGTATCTAGAGTCATCTAATGGTAGGTAAGAGTCGTCGATACCAGATGTATCTGCTATCATAGCTTTCCTATCTCTGTATCGTTGTTTTCTTATGTTTCTCTTCTCCTCTCTTTCCTTAGGGTCGTCACTAAAATTGTCTGTCTTTGAGTGACTGGTTTATGGCGATTGAAACATGTTTTACATTAGGTGAATCATTTCTTCGATAATTTCTGTCAGGTGACTTTCCTCCTTGCTTGTAATCAAAACTCTTTCTTTCTGATTTGTCACCACGTCTGTCTCCTCTGCGATCATCCTTTCTGTCTTCTCTTCGGTTATCTCTTCAATTGTCTCTTCTGTCATCAGAATGATCTCTTTCTTGTGATCTGTCAGTAGATCTCCTGTCTCTTCCTCTGCTCTATTTATAATCTTTGTAAAAGTTTCTGTACTTTCCCATTTGAATGTTTGATCGTTCAAGTTTTCTGGTCAGCAGAGCAATTTGTTCATCTTTGCTGATGATGTTCCCCATTGGTTCAAATTGATCGTGAATCGCTACCGACTGCGGTTACTGAAATGCAACATTTTTTCGTAGTTGTGGTAAGCCGGAAGGACCATTATCCGATTCTCCACTTCTCTCTATTAGATCAAATTCATGCTCTTTCAAATTGAAGAACATATCGTTCGACTTCATGGTTCTAATATCTTGACAGTCTTTGATCATTGTTACCTTAGTATCCCATTTCTTTGTCAGTGATCTCAGAATCTTGTAGTTGATATCCTTGTCTAACATTACTCGGCATAAGTCACGCAGTTTGTTGACAGCTCGAGTAATTCTTCCATCTAGCTGATCAATCGTCTCATTTGGTAACATCTTTAGTTTCTCGAAGTTTACCAGTTCAGCTTGTAGTCTGCTGTCCTTAATCAGATCATTACCTTTGCAGATTTCAGCAAGTGTATCCTAAACTTTCTTAACAGTCTTCAAGTACTTGACCTTCTCACGTGTGGTAGAATCCACCTGTTGGGATTATACTGAAAAGTATGCTTTTTACTTTGTATAATCGAAACTGAATTTTCAGACATATTTACTGAAATAAATTGTTTATCACTGATGCTTTAAATATGATTGAATGTTACATATATTTACTGCATAACTGTTCAATAATTCGTACGTGTTGCATTGTAGTTAATTTAGTGGTACCAGATCACATAAGATTAAATTAACAGTCCCTTGTAACTAAAAGTACGCCATTCACGACCTAGATGGAAATGAACAACCCATCGCGAAAGGTTGAGGTGTAAAGCTCAGATTGGTTTGTCTTGACCAAGAGATTACACTAGTGCATGACTGATGCACTGAATAGGACCTACATGAGGATAAATTCTTCAGAACTGAACAAGGAAGAATTAGACCTCAGTGGTTCGTTGTTTCTTAATCTTCGTTCCTTAGGTCCTCATCACGTGGGATTGGTAACTATTGCTTTGACTTATCATGGGTAGCGAATCAAAGAGATTCAATACTTTTTATCTTGGGCAATATTATTAGTCACATGTGATTGCTAAAATTTAATACGAAGAATCGTGTGCAAGTACGCTTGTTTGATTTGCCCCCTTGGGAGGTTCATAAGCTTTATCATACCAAATCTTGCAAGTGGAATTAGTTTCCGGTATGGATAATAATGTTGAACCGTTCCTTGACCAAGGATAAAAGATATTAATTAATGAAAAGCTATTTCAGTGGCTTGAATTAATTAATGGGCTAGATAATCTTAAACACGGAAAATAATGACCGGGAGCCATATTGACTGTAATATGGGTTAAGATGGATAGTGCAATATTAATTATGTAGTGGGATTAATTAATATTTATGGGCTTGAATTATATTGTGGCTCAATATTAGATATTCAAGGTCCATTAGAAGGTCCAATCTTAATTCTCCTAAAGGCCCCCCGAGTAGTCCAACAAATAGTCAATAACCGAAAAAATGTGATTAAAATAAAATAAATATTGTTGCTTATTTTTCCTCTAAATTTTCGAAAATTATGAATAAGTTGGGAGAAAGATTTTCTTTGAATTTTGTTATGGAATGAAGATATGTATTCTTGGAATACAAGATTATCTTATTAAATTCAAGAAATCTCCCACTTGGTTATTTCATATAAGAGAATTTCAAATTTTGAAATATAGTGGCAAGAAAGATTTTCTTGATTTTCTTGAAAAGATATTATGGAAGATATGTATTTCATGAAATACAAGAATATCTCATAAATTCAAGAAGATCCAAATCTTGGATTCTTGCATCATTAATTTTTGAAAAAATCCATAATTAGAGGAGGTGGGATTTTTGTGGAATATTTTAATTATGGAAAAAAAAAATATAGGAGATATATTCAAGATTTCTTGGTGATCAAGAAAAGTCTTTTTCCCACATTGGTTTTCTCTTGAAAAAAATTGACCACCTCTCTCCTATAAATAGGGATGATTCTTTCATTCCCAAGTACAATTCCATGTGCTGGAAAAATTAGCAAATCCACATAAGTGGTGCAACAAAGTTTATTTTTTCCTTTTGTTAATTGTTCGACAAGTGTCCTTCCACCGGATAGTTGAGCAAGGGCTAAGGGAATACTTGGGAAGTCCTTTTGGTTAGTCCGTCCAACCGAATTCACCGCCATCCAGGGAGGTACGTTCACGTAAACCAAAGAGATTCCGTGATGCGAGGTTTTACGTGGCTTATTATATGCATGATATGTTGTTGCAATTATTATTTGAATTAATATAGGATTAATTCATGCTAGTAATAATTAAAGAATTAAATTTGTATTTAAATATTCACCCCGAATAGATCTGTGCAACTCATTCCCCAACACCACCGTCTTCAAGATCAGATGTATGGCCACAATATCCAGATTGGACAATTTTCTCTCTTCTGTGTCCATTAGCGAAGGACACTTTCTGATTCTTACTCCAACTGGTTGAGTAGGATCTCCTCCTTCAGCTAGATTATAGTGATAGATGACGATTGGTCATATCTCAAGAATCTCCCTCATTCTGTTGATGATAACTCCCAAATGGTCACTTATGTCGAGAGACCAGTCGGCGTACTCGTCGACAGAGAACTTGGGCAGATCATGATTCATCACTGCCATCTTCATCGGTGAGAACCACCAATCTTCTGCGTTTTGGAGCAAGGTTCTTCTGCTTCATCAATTTTACACCCTGCTTCTTCTTTGCCTCCAATAGAACCTTCCCCCTGGTTTGTTGGGTCTCTTCAGTAGCAGCAGCTTTAGGTGATTCTGCTTTCTTTTCTTTCTTCCCTCTGATGGCCTGCTTCTTCACAGCAATGGGCTTGAAGAGCACCTTGGATTTAGGGAATGGGGTCGAATTGGCGAAGATATCCTCCTTCTCTCTGCACATCTCCAAAATATATGCTATTTTGGTTGCATGGTGGATCTTGCCTTTAATCGTGATAGCCCCGTCTACCTTCTTGAAGACTTTGGCTTGCTCACTCACCATCTGAATCAAAAATTTCAGCCAGTTGAAGTCGGTGGTGGGTGAGGCCTCGATCGCCGCCATCAATCGGAGCTTCGGGTTACTGATCTGCTCAAAACTCCCGGCAAGGCTCATGATGCTTTTGCTCACAATATCCATCAAAACTCGATATTGTGGCTTCAAATGCCTCTTATGCAGTGTAGCCTCAAATTTCACAGGATTCTCAGCAATCCTATCTAAATACTCCTACTCTCTACCCAACATATACATAGCAGGATCCTCTCCTCTATCACAAACCTCAAACACATCATTTAAATTCTTCGGAATAATATACAATTCCCTTTCAAAATCGATGTATTTGGATGAATGCTCTAAATGTGATACAGTAATCTCAGAATGCATACCATCCTCTTCATCTATCCTCAAGTTACAGATGAACTCGATTACCTCTTTTGCATATTCTTGATCCGGTCGGCTTGCGACGAGATGAGTGAGTTTGGCCAATCGGATCATATGGAGAGCCTTCTCTTCTGGTTTGGAGTTGGTTGTGCTATCAAGCGAGACAACGAACTCGTACCAGGGTTTGTTGGTTTCGGCTAATTTATCGAAAATGGTAGGAGCCATTTGAGAGATTGAAGATTTGAAGATTTAGGGTTTAGGATTTTCTGGGCAAAGGGGATTTATTTTGCAGAGGATTTTGGGAACGAAGGGTTTGATAAAATTTGGCTTGAATGGCTTATTGGGGTATAAATAGTTTCTAGATCGTGGGAATTCGCATGGGTTAGGTGAAAAGTTAACGGTTGAGATTAATCTCCGATTAATCGTATCTAACAAAATCGATCTTAAAAAAAGCACCAAAATATCCTCATTGGTCATTAATGTAAGAGAGCATTAAATGATCATTGACCTTCTTCGAATTTCAAACGATCCCTTGAAAACATTCCTTAGGTGTTTTGTATTTATTGTAAAAAGATTACCGAGCTTTACTTAAGCAATAAATGAGTTGCATGAGTCATTACTTCTTCGGACTAATTTCTCTCTATCGATCTTCTTCGAAAGTCTTGACCTTGATAAAATGTCAAGATAATATCGAAAATCTTGAATGGGTTCAAGATAACATCGAAAATCTTGACCTTGAGAATCTGAGTTTCCGAGACTCGGCCAAAGATTCCATTTTATCCTCGAGCTTCTCAAGAGAATTCGAGAAAACTTCATGCATCCGAAAACCTTCAATTTTTTCAGATTTTACTCTATACACTGGATCTAACATCCCTAATTCAATCGAAAGTTCACGAATCTTGATTGACCAAAGGTTTAGTCAAGATATCGGCTCTCGCTTATCAAGATGAATTTTCTCCATCCTTATGTCCTTTTTTCTCGACATGATCTCTCGATGAAGTGATGTCGATATCCACATGCTTGCATCCGAGTGCAATACCGGATTTTGTGAAATAGCAATGGCACTATTATTGTCACAAAATATTGGTACTTCATTGGCTACAACTTTATAATCCCTTAATTGTTGTTCGAGCTAAACCGACGACACTGAATGACTTCCTCGCGACCATGTATTCAAATTTTCAAGAATCTTGGTTGCTCTCGAGGTTTGTTTCTTGAAAACCAAGATATCGACCTTACTTCCTAGAAATTGACAAGTTCTGTGGAGTGGACTTCTGTCAATCCTGCAGAACCTCCATAATCGACATCGAGTAACCGGTTAATTCAAGGTTATCATCAATTTGGATACCATAATCCTCTATTCTTTGTGCCCTTAAGATACTCAAGATCTTTTTGGCGACCTCCATGTGACTAAGCCTTAGGATTAGCTTGGTATCTTGCACATATCCCAACAAACAAATGTTATATCCGGCCTACTTAACGTGAGATAGATCAATGATCCAAATGATTCCTCTATAATCGATGATGACTCACGATTTGCCTTGTAATCAGGATCCATCTTGTAGTTAGTATTCATAGGAATCCTAGCGCATTGCAGATCTCATACACCATATTTGGCAATCGGATCTCGGTGTACTTTTGCCGTTGATGAATATTCCTTCCTTTGATTGTTTCACTTGAAGACCTAGAAAGAAATTCATCTCTCCCATCATTGACATCTCAAACTTGCCTTTCATCGGTGTTGAAAACTTTTCACCACGGTGATGGTTTGGAGATCCAAAAATGATGTCATCAACATATATCTCGAACAAGAAGATATCTTCCCGTCTTCTATCCCGAAACGAGTTCTATCAATGATCCTTTGACAAAACCATGGTCAAGAAGAAACCGAGAAAGAGTATCATACCATGCTCGGGTGCTTGCTTGAGACCATACAAAGCTTTTTCGAGCCTAGAACTTGGTCATTCTGTTTGAAACCGGGGAGGTTGTTCCACATAAACCTCTTTCCTTAAGCACACCGTTAGAAATGCACTTTTCACATCCATTTGATAAACTGTGTGAACTTCATGTGGGCAAAGATATGCAAGAAACAATCTGATGGCTTCTAGTCTTGCAACAGTGCAAAGGTTTCATCATAATCCAAGTCTTCTTCTTGGGAATAACCTTGTGCAACTAGTCTTGCTTTGTTTCTTACAATGTTGTTGTTTTCATCTCTTTTATTCTTAAAACCCACTTGGTTCCAATGACATTGTGCCTTTTCAGTCTATCTACTAGCTCCCATACTTCATTCCTTGAGAATTGATTCAACTCATCTTGCATAGCAGAATCCAATGAGAATCTTGTAGAGCTTCACCAATCTCAGCAGGTTCTTTCTCTGATAGGAAGCAGCAGAATAGTGCACTCTCACCATGGAACCTTCTTGTTTTAACACCTTCAGTTAGATCACCCACAATCTGACTTGTAGGATGACTATCTAACCATTTCCTTCTTGATGTTCCCCCTTCAAAGAAGATCCTCAACATTTGAAATGTTAGGTTGATTAATTCAAGAAACTCAGGAACAACGAGAAAAAGGAGAAAGGAATCATCTTCCTCGGGGAAAATTCTATTGAGAACATTGTCAGAGACATTTGTTCCCCTTTGGTTGATAGATTCAGAATTTGCCTCAACTGTGACCACATCTTCATTGGCATCACATACCTGAGTTTGAACTGGTGTTTGTTCAGATTGGTCACCTTTGGAGTGTTGGTTTTCCTGAGTCTCACCATCCTGAGTTCCATCGACCTTCTTTATTCGAGTATGAGTCACTCCAATCATAGGATGTGGTGACTTCTTCTTTTCGTGTTCGATTGGATGATTTATCTTTTCATTTAGGGCTTAATCTGGTGATCCTCTTAGTCGGGTTCATCTGCGATCATGTTCCCTTTCTTTCGAACACAAGTAGATTCATCAAAAAACAACATGAGGTGTTTCCTCCACAATAAGAGTCCTCTGATTTGTAAACTCGAAGCTTTTATCGACTTGAGAATATCCTAAGAATATTCCTTCATCGACTTTTACTATCAAATGTTTTCAACCGATCTTTACCATTATTGTGTATGAAACACTTGCAACCAAACACGAAAAAAGAAAGAAACAAGAGGCTTCCTTTCATTCCAAAGCTCATAGGGTGTTTTGCCTTGACTCTTGGTCAAGATGGATCGTTTCCGAGAGTAGCATGCGGTGTTGATGACCAAATTTCAAAAACCTTTTAGGAATATCACCAAATTTATCATTGTCCTTCGTGAGCCTTTTTTTCGAGTCATGTTCCTTCTTTCAAAGAACACCATTTTGTTGAGGGTCCTTGCGGTGATGTTTCATGTGAAATTCCATTTCTTTGCACAATAATCGATATGATATGATTTATAAATTCGGTTCCTTTGTCGATCGATTTTGACCACACTCGAGATTTTTCTCAATCTCGAGCCTTTTTAAGAATCAATCGGTGACTTTATCTCGAAGTCTCTTTCTTCTTGAGTAAGAATATGACCCATGTATATCTTGAGTAGTCATCAACTACTACCAATGTGTATTTCCCGCCATTAGTGCTTCTTTGGTGTTATAGGACCAAAAAGATCCATATCAAGAATCGAAGTATTACGTCAAGAGAAACATCTACTTTGCTTTTAAATGATGCTCTAATTTGTTTTTCCTTCGCTCGCGCATCACAAATATGTTCCTTCTTGAACACTTCATTAGGCAACCCTCTCACAAGAGCTAATCTTGCAAGCTTGTTCGGGGTTTTGAAATTGGTGATTCATTCTTTTATGCCATAACCAATTTGGTATCTGTGGAACTTTTAGCAACCAAACATGTATCTTTAGGAGTTGAACTCCAATCGCCAAGATACACATTTCTTTTTCTTGTACCCGGTCAAGAATATTTTTTGTGTTGTATCATCTTTCACATAACATAAGTTCTTAGAGAACTCAACATTAAAACCCTTATCACGTAATTGGCTTATTGAAAGCAAATTATGCTTCAATCGTATACATATGAAACACCATGGATATGAATCGAGTCGATTTCCAAAGTTCCATATCCTTGATCGTCCCTTGGAGTTATCTCCAAAAGTGATCTGTGGGCCTCTTTGTTCAACATAGTCATTTGAGTATCTTCTTGAATCTGTCATATGTCTTGAACATCCTTTGTCAAGATACCATACATCGGGGGCCTTTTTCATCTCGGGCTCATCCATCTCTATGTGATCTTTAATCATTTCGGTGCCCTTGTTTTCCTCTGAAAAAAACAGATCAATTTTTAGGTACCCAATTTGTGTAGGGTCCTACAAGGTTAGATGTACCTTTCGAATTCAAATTTGCACGACAACTCTAATCACTTTAGAGTGGCTAATTTGTCTTCCATAAACATCAACATACACATTTACTACTCTGGGTGCCTTAGCAGGTTTTTACGTATGTATGTGTGCTAGCTTTTTAGCATGTACATGGGCTTTTGAATTTTTCTTTGGTTCGGGCCTTCGTTCATTTGCTTTGGCTTTCATGCGTACCGGTCTAAATCTTTGTTGACTTCGGTTGAGATAACCTTTACCCTTAGGCAAGTGGGGGGTTCGGGTTGTGCATCTTTGAAATCGGGTCTCTTCAAAGATCTTGAGGACTTGGTTTCTTTCAGTTGAGAATGTCTCTTTGAGTGTTTCTCATCCGAGGATTCCTCCGATGGTTCAGATGTGGAGCCTTTCGGGGTTTGCATTCTTAGCCTGAGGCTTTGAAGTGCATGCTCGAACTTTCAATCGAGTGCTCAGTTTTCTAGCCTTCACCGAGGTTTGGGCTTTCCTACCGATCATCGGGGTTTTCTTTGAGACCATAGGTCTTTTTCCCTTGTCTACAACCTTGGGCATTTCTTGATTTGATGTGTAGGTGCCATTTGGTTTTACAAAGATTGTCTTCTTGCTACTTGATGCAAACATTAGGATGACCTTGTGAGGTTCCCCCTGGAATGTATCCCAATCCGCATTTTATAGTGGCAGATCTCTGGTAACTCGAATTTCATCTATTACTTTAGATGCGATTATTCAATAGAGTTAACTTCTATACATGCACTATCCTCACGATTCTGTAGAGTTTCATGCTTCTCGGAGAAGTCATTGAACTTAGTCCGATTATTTGAATCTCTTGATTGGATTTCTCTAGCTTTTGATGGGGTCACTATCAACTTCTCTTTCTCTCGAGAGTTGTACTTTCGTAACTTCCATTCATCAATAGCTCCCATTAATTGAGAAGTGATTTGATTTTTTGCTAGAGTCTTTCAATTTTAGATTTTCAAATTTTCGGTTCCTTAATGCCTTTTGAGTTTCATTTAGCGAGTTCTTGTAAAAAAAGATAGTCCTTCATCGATTCTCAAAAGAATCCATCGAGTCAAATTGATTTTTTTCTGATTGAACTTGACAACTCTTGTGCTAGTGTAGGAGCAACAACAGAGAAAGAAGAGTTTACCTCCTCAATGGCCATCGACAAATGTCATCACTTTCCTTTGTCACGAGAATATCTCATCCGAAGAGCTAGATCCCTCCTCGAATGTTCTTCTTCGCAACCATGGCCTTTTTTGCTTGAGAACTTCTTGTCTCTTTTAGCTTGCCTTTCTCTTCTCTCCTTAGCTTTCGGATCCGGACAATCATCATCGAAGTGACCTTTCTTTTGGCAATTGTAGCATCTGTTGGTATCATCATCCTGATCACTTTCTTCTTTGGACTTGGAGTCCTTCTTTTGGATGAAGATCCTCAGCTTTCAGGTCCTTCTTCTTCTCAGTTGATCTGTCCTCAGGTTTCTTCTGGTACCTGTGATTCCTGTAATAGCTTTTGTATTTTCCATATCGACTATTAAGTCTTTCAAACCTTCTTGCCATCAGTGCTAGCTTATCCTCAAGCTCATCCTGATTCTTAGCAAGGGAGTTCTCAGACTCTCTAGTTTTACAGGTTTTATCTTTGGCCTTAAAAGCCACATTTTTACTAGATGATGAATCATCTTTCTTTATATCGACCTTTTTAGATTTCTTATCAATTACAAACTCATAGGCCTTCAGCTCAGAGAAGACTTGTTGGTATGGCATTGAATTAATGTTCTTGGTGTTTTCAATCACCACTGCATGAATATCCCATTTCTTAGAAAGACCTCTAAGAATTTTCAATGCAACTTTTCTTTGTGGATATTTCTTTCCAAGTGCATTTAGATCATTCATGATGTTAGTGAATCTGACTTCCAATTTGTCTATTGATTCACCATCATCCATTTCAAAACTATCAAACTTTCAAATTGCCCAACGAAAGTTTGTTTTCTTTTTTATATGATCTCGTGCCTTCGCACATTCTGACTAGTGTATCCCAAATCTCTTTTTAGAAGATTACGGTGAGAGATCATTCCCATCACACCATCATCAATTATCTTTGTATAGTGTGTCTTTTGCAATGTAGTCTAGATTGACTAACTTTCTCTCCTCAGAGTCGGTTGGTCATCGGACTTAGGAAATTCTCGCTCTAGGATCAATTCTCTCATCTTACATTCCTCCCGGGATTCACCACACAAGAAATTGGAATGGTCCTAGAGAGACCACTCTCCACATACGCTCATGTTTAGAATACAGGTGAGCCTGCATTCTTAGTCTCCACAAATCATAGTTCTCCACTGAGAACATGGGAAGTTTCTTAGAAGACATTTTAATTGAGTCTTTTAAGAATTCAGCAAATAAGATCAATTCAGATAGACCACAAGTATTTTTAGCAAATAAAACTTTGGTCAACAAAGCAGGTGGTCAAGTTGAACCAATGCTCTGATACCACTTGTTGGTCCCGGTGAAAACGGAGTCTTACACGTGTTCAGTGTTTTAAAACTTTTTCATCGAGGTCACTTGGGTCGATAATCCTCAAGATTAGGTCCTGAGAAGCACAAATCACTCGAGTCAAAGTCTCATCGAGACGGTGATCCTGAAATGCTTTTTAGAAACCTCAGATAATCCCAACTGAGTCCTGAGTGTCAGAGATCCTGGGTTGCTTGGATCATATAACTAACTTACTAAACCCTCAGAAGAGTAAGTTCAGTTTGGTAACTATCTGTTCTATTTACTCGGGGCAAAGTGGAATGGTTGGCCCTTTATTTTATACTCGTTTTTAAAGCTTTTGAAAAAAACCTTCCTTTAATGGAATAGTGATTAAAGCCGTGATTCAATTACATGCAATTTCCAGTGGATTGATTCCAACTGAAATATCAGTGAAAATATGCTTTCAAACTCAGTGATGCAACAGTTAAGCACAGATAAGGAAAGCAATAAACAACACAACAATTTATAGTGGTTCAGAGACTCAAGCTCCTACGTCCACTCTCTCTGATCTTCAGAGAAATTCACTAATCACTTCTGAGCTTTCTGACTACCTCGCGTAGTTTACTTACTCAACTCGCCCCGAGCTTTACGATTACTCCCGTAGTTTACTTACTCAACCCGACCTTGAGCTTTCTGACTACCTCCGTAGTTTACTTACTCAAACACAAACAAGCTTTCAGACTACCTCTGTAGCTTACTAACTTCTCCTCTTGAGTTTTCTGACTACTCCACATAGTTTACTAACTCTTTACAACTCTTCTCACCAACAAACACACTCCAACTACCTTCTCAAGGATTTGGGGTTTCTCGGTTGGTTTCCAACTAGGATGAGATATCCTTTACAATGAAGTACAATGCAAAGGGTTAGGATATCTCGACTAAGCTTCGGATATGTCTTATCAAGCTAGGCTTAGTTTAGTGAGCTCTCTTCAATATAAAAGCACTTGGGAAATTCTAAGTTTTTCGAGTGCTTTAATTTTGCGATAATAAGTTTGAGCTTCTTGAGTTGCTTATAAATTTCCCGTAACCTTACAATGTAGAGGGTCACCAGTATTTATAGGCATACACCAAGGTTACTCTTGAAAACTATCCGTTGGAGAGATAGCTTCGTGAGTTTCCTCTTATGGTGTGTGAGGAACGGCTATATTTAGGGTTTGAAACTCCCTAACATGTTTTAGGTAATAGCCTTTCATGTAGCCGGTCTTCACTTTTTGCAGTCTGGAACTTTTGTACTTCTGACATCTTTTTCAGATACATCCTTTCGTCGATGTCGGTATGGTCTGATGTTGTCTTCTTCTTTTTGACTTTTGTCTCTCGTTAAAGGTAGACACCTTCAACGGCTCTTTTTGATTTACAAACTCTGAGTTGATATAACCTTAACAACACTTCTGACTTAGTTCCTTTTGTCTGCATTTGAATGTCTTGGCAAATATCTATTTTCTAAGGAATCGCGATCTTCTCATAATTGCATCCTTCAGATAGATATATTCAGTGCCTCGGAACATTGGGTTTTTATCTTGAGCATTGATACATTTACTGAAGTCTTGATAATTCTTGTGCCTTGATATTCTTGATCTTGATCTTGATCTTGATCTTTCGTCTTGAGTCTTGAGGTCTTACGAGTCTTGAGTCTTACGAGTCTTGGCGTCTTTGAGTCTTGAGTCTTCAGCGATATCTTGGTGATATACTAAGTCTTCATGATGAGTCTTGATTACTCGATTTCATCTTGAGTCTTGATATCTCGATTTCTGCTTGTGTCTTGATTCTCGGTTTTCATCTTGAGTCTTGATTCTTCAATTTCATCTTGAATCTTGATTCGATTTCCTTATTTGAGTCTTGATTCTCGATTTCATCTTGAAACTTGAAACTTGATTTCATCTTTGTAACCAGTTTCTTCATAAACATACTGAGTCTTCAGAATCTTCAGATCTTAATCTGATCTATATCTGCTGACTATACATTTTGCAGATATCTTCCTGAATACTCTAAAACTGAATCCTGACTCAACTATCAAGATCATTTTGAACATGTCATACTCAGGGGTTTTTGGGATCTAATCAAAATCATATATCTTTATTAAATTCATCTCCCAACAGTAATTTTCAGAAATTGCATTAATGGGAAGAAATAAGATCTTTGACTTTTCTTGAATTTATTAGATAATCTTGTATTCCAAGAATACTTATTCCATAAAATCTTTCCAAGAAAATCAAGAAAATCTTTTCTTTTTCTTCCTTAATATTTTCGAAAAATTGGAAAATTAGGCAACAAAAATATTTAATTTATTTTATACACCTTTTTATTTAATGGACTTTAATTGGGCTACTTGAGGGGCCTTTAGGAGAATTAAGATGGACCTCCCAATGGGCTCAGAATTCCAATATTGAGCCACAATATTATTCAGCCCATTAATATTAATTAATTTCACTATATAATTAATATTGCACTATCCATCTTAAACCATATTACGGTAATATGGCTCAGGGTTATTATTTCCCGTGTTTAAGATTATTTAGTCCATTAATTAATTAAACCACTGAAAAGCTTTATATTAATTAATATCTTTATCCTTGAAGTAAGGACAGCTCAACATTATTATCCATACCGAAAAATTAATTCCACTTGCAAGATTTGGTATGATAAAGGTTCTGAGCCCACCAAGGGGACAAATCATACAAGACTCTCCAAGCACACGATTCTCTGTATTCGAGGTGATTATTTAAATACATATTTAAATTAAACAATTAATTACTAACATGAATTAATTCTAAATCAATTCAACATAATAATAAACAACATGCGTACACATAATTCACGTAAATCCTAAACATGCAGAACTAGGAGTTACGTAATTACTAACCTCTTGAAAAATCAAACGGGTGAATCAACCCAAGAGCCTTCCCAAATATATCCCCAAAGTCCACGAACGCTATCCGGTGGGAAGATTTCAACGAACGATTTTAATGGGAGAGAAATTAAATATTTTGCTACCACCTTTGTGGATTTTTAATATTTCCAACACATGGAATTGCACTTGGGAATGAAGAGTTCATCCCCTATAAATAGGGAGGAGGGGGTGGGGTGGGGGGGTGAAAAATAGGGCTAAGAAAATAAGGAAGAAAATCTTTTCTTGGTCTCCAAGAAATCTTGAATATATCTTCTATATTCTTTTCTCCTTAATTAAAGTTTCCATAAAAATCTATTTCCCCTCTTCTACCTATATTTTCAAAAATTTACACTAATAAAGGAGTCAAGATTTGACTTCTTGAATTTATGGGATAATTATGTATTCCTACAATAATTATCTCTTTCCATAAAATATCTACAAGAAAATCAAGACAATCTTTTCTTCCTTTAATAGACAAGATTTTCGAAAATTACAGTTGGAAATATAGCAAGAATATTTTCTTTTCTCTCTCATTAATTGGACTTTATTTTGGGCTATTTGGGGGGCCTTTAGGATAATTAAGATTGGACCTCCAATGGACTATGAAACTTTAATATTTTGGGCCAAATATTATTCAAGTCCATTAATATTAATTTACTCCACTATAAAATTAATATTGAACTATCCATCTTAACTCATATTACGATTTCACATATAATATGGCTCCCGGTCATTGTTTTTCGCGTCTAAGATTATATTAGTCCATTAATTAATTAAGCCACTGAACAAGCTTTATATTAATTAATATATTTGTCCTTGGAATAAAGACAGCTCAACATTATTATCCATGCCGGAAATAAATTTCCACTTGCAAGATTTGGCATGATAAAGGATATGAGCCTACCAAGGGGACAAATCAAGCAAGACGTACTTGCATGAGATTCTCCGTATTAAATGTCAGCAATCGTCATGTAATTAATAATATTGCCCAAGATATAAGTGTTGGTAGATGAATTTAATAAAGATATGATTTTGATTAGATCCCAAAACCCCTGAGTATGACATGTTCAGGATAATCTTGATAGTTGAGTCAGGATTCAGTTTTTAGAGTATTCAGGATGTTATCTGCAAAATGTATAGTCAGCAGATATAGATCAGGTTAGGATCTGAAGATTCTGAAGAACTCAGTAAGTTTCTGAAGAAACCGAAGTTTCAGTATGAAACTGAGAAACTGAAGACTCAGTGAGAAACTGAGATACTGAAGACTCAGTGTGAAACTGAGATACTGAAGACTCAGTATGAAACTGAGGAACTGAAGACTCAGCATGAAGACTCAGTATATCAGTCAGTATATCTGTAAAGACTCAGAAGACTCAGAAGACCCTGAAGACCCTGAAGACAGAAGACTGAAGACTGAAGATCAAGAATACTGAAGGCACAGTAATTACTGAAGACTCAGTAATGTACTGAATGCTCAGTATAAACCTGAATGTTCCGAGGCACTGAAAATATCTATCTGAAGGATGCAATACTGAGAAGATCGCGATTCGTTAGAAAAATAGATATTGCCCAAGACATTCAAATGCAGACAAAAGGAACTAAGACAAAATGTTGTTAAGGTTATATCACTTAGAGATTGTAACCAAAAAGAGCCGTTGAGTTGTCTACCTTTAACTGGAGACAAAAGTCAAAAAGAGGAAGGCAGCACTGTACCATACTGACACTGACAGCGACATGTCACTGAAAAGATGTCAGAAGTACTAAGTTCTAGACTGCAAAAAGTGAAGACCGGCTACATGAAAGGCTATTGCCTAAAACGTGTTAGGGAGCCTCAAACCCTAAATATAGTCGTTCTTCACACACCATAAGAGGAAACTCACGAAGTTATCTCTTCCAACAGATAGTTTTTCAAGAGTAATCTTGGTGTATGCCTATAAATACTTGTGACCCTCTACATTGTAAGGTTATGGGAAATTTGTAAGCAACTCAAGAGCTCAAACTTATTATTGCAAGTTGAAGCACTCAAAAACCCAAGAATTTCCCAAGTGCTTTAAATCGAAGAGAGCTCATTCCACTAAGCCTAGCTTGATAAGATATATCCAAAGCTTAGTCGAGATATCCTAGCCTTTGCATTGGTCTTTATTGTAAAGGATATCTCATTCTAGTTGGAAACCAACCAAGAAACCTCAAACCCTTTGTAAGGTAGTTTGAGTGTGATTGTTGGTGAGATTGGAGTTGTAAAGAGTTAGTAAACTACATTGAGGTAGTCAGAAAGCTCTAGAGAAGAAGTGAGTAATCTATCTTGGATAGACATAAAGTTTGTGTGAGTTTTGAGTTAGTAAACTACAGAGGTAGTCAGAAAGCTCAAAATTAGAAAGGTTAGTAAACTACAGAGGTAGTCAGAAAGCCTTAGGAAGTGATTAGTGAATTTCTCTGAAGAGATCAGGGAGAGTGGACGTAGGAGCTTGAGTCTCTGAACCACTATAATTTGTTGTGTTCTTTGCTTTCTGTTTTGCTTGATTTATCTGTTGCATTACTGTGTTTTGAAAGCATATTTTCACTGATATTTCAGTTGGAGGGAAAGACCTGGAGCTGATCTCAGGAATTTATTGGAACATACTCTGAAAGGCAAGGTTGTTAAGGATGCTGAAAAGACGATCATTGCCGAAGCCATGAAGGAGATAGAGGCCACTGAGAAGCTAAAGTTCAAGAAGGTGGAGAAGCCAATCTACACTCAGGTTTCAGAGGAAACAATGCATGAAGTTGCAATAGAGAAACTGAGTGGTAGAGGAAGAATTGGTACAAGCCTAGCTGGTGCTGAATTGCCCATCAAGAGAAAGGTTATGGCGATGGAAGAGCCTGAGGGCAAAAGAGCAAAGGCTTCTAAGCCAGTTTAGAGAAAATTGATGCTGAATATTGAAGAATCTGAGGTTGAGCCAAAGAAGAAGGTCTTCAATACCAGAAGCGCTCTGAAAACACTTCAAATTGAACAAGCAAAGAAAACTGTTGCTTCTGTTTCTGGTGTACCAGTGATCAGAAAGAAGGTAGAAGAAGAGCAGAAAAGGAGGAGTGGGTTCAAAAAGTTCGCAAGCAAGAGGAAAGGGAACACAAAAGCACAGAAATGGCCGCATGTTGACAAATGGATGCCAGTCCAGCTCAACGAAGCATGGGAAGAAATTAAGAGAACTTTTTTGTTCTATTATGATGTGCTCAGAGAATGGAGAGGGGAGAGCTCAGATCCCAATGAGGCTTTCATCGACTATCTCCTGACCTTCTATCCTAAATATCTTCAAGGCTGGATAAATCTTGCGGATGAAGGAAAGGTGCAGATAACCGCCCCTGGTCCATACGTGTACCCTCCTCCCAGGCTGGAGAATGGCTGTGTAAATGAGAAAGCCATTGCTCAAGAAATATCTCAGTACGCCATTCAGTTGGGTCTGACAGGGAACAATCCTGATATCATTAAAGAAAGAGATGCGCTGAAAAGAAGATATTACGGAATGTTCAACCTTGAAGTCCCTGCTGATGAGGTGGAAGAAGATCAGAACTGAAGAGCCGAGCTGAAGAACAGAAGAAGACTAAAGAATGAAGACTCAGAAGATTCATGTAATCCTTTATCTTTTTTGTCTTTTTGATTTTGTTAGATAAGATTCATTGTAAACTTGTAACAATCTACCTATCATCAATGAAACCTTATCATTTATTCAAAAGATAATATCTCATTATCTTATTTACATGTCTTTAATTTTGATATGTCTGAATGATTGTCTCTGAATTAATTGTTGGGAAATTAAGTATTTGGTGATGAATCCTTTGAGAGATTCTTTACTGAAGAAATTGTTGGGAGACTCATTATGTATGGAAATTGTTGGGAGATAAAACCAATCTTGTAATAGGATAAACTGAAACCTGAGTATAGGTTAAGTATATTTGTAACAAGATGGTTTTTGGCATCATCAAAAAGGGGGAAATTGTTGGGAGATGAATTTAATAAAGATATGATTTTGATTAGATCCCAAAACCCCTGAGTATGACATGTTCAGGATAATCTTGATAGTTGAGTCAGGATTCAGTTTTAGAGTATTCAGGATGTTATCTGCAAAATGTATAGTTAGCAGATATAGATCAGGTTAGGATCTGAAGATTCTGAAGAACTCAAGAAGTTTTCGAAGAAACCGGTTTCAAAGATGAAATCGAAATTTCAAGTTTCAATATGAAATCGAGAAATCAAGACTCGAGAAACCGAGATATCAAGACTCATTGTGAAACTGAGATATCAAGACTCAAAGATGAAGACTCAAGATATCACCAAGATATCTCAGAAGACTCAAGACCTCAAGACTCGAGAACACCTCAAGACTCAAGACTCAAGACGTAAGAGTGAAGATCGAAGATCAAGAATATCAAGGCACGATGAATCATCAAGACTCAAGAATGTAATCGAATGCTCAAGATAAACCCCGAATGTTCCGAGGCACCGAAAATATCTATCCAAGGATGCAACATCGGAGAAGATCGCGATTCCTTAGAAAAATAGATATTGCCCAAGACATTCAAATGCGCATAAAAAGGAACTAAGACAAAGGTTTGTTAAGGTAATTTCCCCAGAGATTGTAACCAAAAAGAGCCGTTGAGTTGTCTACCTTTAACTGGAGACAAAAGTCAAAAAGCGGAAGACAAAGATACCATCATATCGACATCGACAAATGACATGTCTTTGAAAAGATGTCAAGTACTAAGCTCCGGACTACAAAAAAGTGAAGACCGGCTACATGAAAGGCTATTGCCTAAAAACGTGTTAGGAGTCTCAAACCCTAAATATAGCCGTTCTTCACACACCATAAGAGAAAACTCACGAAGCTATCTCTTCCAACGGATAGTTTTTCAAGAGTAACCTTGGTGTATGCCTATAAATACTTGTGACCATCTACATTGAAGGTTATGGGAAATTTGTAAGCAACTCAAGAGCTCAAACTTATTATTGCAAGTTGAAGCACTCAAAAACCCAAGAATTTCCCAAGTGCTTTAAATCGAAGAGAGCTCATTCCACTAAGCCTAGCTTGATAAGATATATCCAAAGCTTAGTCGAGATATCCTAGCCTTTGCATTGGTCTTTATTGTAAAGGATATCTCATTCTAGTTGGAAACCAACCAAGAAACCCCAAACCCTTTGTAAGGTAGTTTGAGTGTGATTGTTGGTGAGATTGGAGTTGTAAAGAGTTAGTAAACTACATTGAGGTAGTCAGAAAGCTCTAGAGAAGAAGTGAGTAATCTATCTTGGATAGACAGAAAGCTTGTGTGAGTTTTGAGTTAGTAAACTACAGAGGTAGTCAGAAAGCTCAAAATTAGAAAGGTTAGTAAACTACAGAGGTAGTCAGAAAGCCTTAGGAAGTGATTAGTGAATTTCTCTGAAGAGATCAGGGAGAGTGGACGTAGGAGCTTAAGTCTCTGAACCACTATAATGTGTTGTGTTCTTTGCTTTCTGTTTTGCTTGATTTATCTGTTGCATTACTGTGTTTTGAAAGCATATTTTCACTGATATTTCAGTTGGAATCAATCCACTGAAAGTTGCATATAATTGAATCACAGCCTAATCACTATTCCATTAAAGGAAGGTTTTCAGCAAAAGCTTAAAACGAGTATAAACTAAGGGCCAACTATTCCGCACATCTGAGTAGCTAGAACAGATAGTTACCAAACTGAACTTACTGTTCTGAGGGTTCAGTAAGTTAGTTATCTGATCCATTGCCCTATTTTTAGTAGAATTTAATGTAGTTCTCTTTTGAGAGAGATGATTATGGACCCTGAATTCAAATTTAACAGTGACTCAACTTGGAAAATCTTTTCATGTGTTTGAGTTTGATGATTCTGGACTTTGGATCATATTTGACAGAAGCAAATTTTAAAGTTCAGTATCAGGCTTCATTTATTTATGTGATTTTGATGCAGCGTTGTACTATTCATGAGATTTTTAAGTTCAATATCAGGCTTCATTTTATTTATGGGATTTGATCGAAATTTACTAATTTATGAGATTTTTTTGTTGAAAATTTACTTATGAGATTTTGATGCGATTTGTACATCACATACTCTGTTTCTCTCATAATGCAGTGGGGTGAAATTCTGGACTTTGAAAATGGAACAGGAATTGATTTGTTGTGTGGATTGGTTTGTACGAAGCTAAGGAGGCCATTGACATGTATGTTGAAGATGCGGCGAAGAGGATGCAATCAGAATTCTTAAACATGACTGAATAGTTGTGTAGGAAATATAGTTATGTGTTTGAGCAATACAGAAATCAATTGTGTCTTTTGCAAGCTTTCGTCAATGGTTTTGAAATTGATTCTTTCTTTAACTGTTGAAACTTTATGGGGCTTATTTGAACTGGGATTTAAGCAATCAGATTATATGTAAATTTATTTTGTTGGTCACTTTGCTATTAACTTGTGCTGTTGAATTTCTTGTTACAATAAGCTTATGTCATAATTTTAACAGACATTCTGGAAAATTTAATGAAAAAATTGAGTAAAAAATCATATGGAACTAAAATTGTCATGTTTTTCCCTTCAAAAACGCTCAAACGCGCTTCTGTTGACTGAAAATCCTATGGGACCAAAAGTGTTAATAGATTTGACAGAAAAATTAACGGTGGGACCAAAAGTGTCAAAATTTTCGACTATGAGACCAAAAGTTGTAAGCTATGGGACCAAAACTGTAAGGGGGCGTGTCCCATGGACAAAAAAAAAACTCCATAATTAACATTAAACACACACATATTACTTGGAGAAAGAAAACTGGGAGGGGCTATGGCCCCTCACGCTCACCGACCTATTTTCTCTTGGGAGAGAACATTGAAGAATAATTGAATTTTTTATCATTAATTAATTAATTAATTTAATTACATAAACAAAAATGCAGATTCTTGAATATCTCTCATCAATTTTATAAAGCAGTATATTATTAAATTATTTCTCTTGAATCAATCCTCAATATCTCGAATCAACGTAGAACAAATTTCATTTCCGAAAAAATAGAAAAAGAATTCAAAGAATTAATTAATTTTCTCAAGATAAAATTCGGTACGATGAAGCAATACTAGGGAGAAGACAAAAACTCGTATGAGACGGTCTCATGCATGAGATGGTGTGCAACTTAGCACAATCAACACCCCCCTCCCAAAGTGTTAAAGCGTCAATGCTTAAATTACACTCCGTCACAGTAATCTTAAAGCGTCAATGCCTAAATTATATTCCGTCTCACCGTGAGACGATCTCACACAAGTGTGTCTCCTTAGATAAATCTATGATTGATTTTTTTTTTTCAAATGGAGGTCATTTACAGGGATGAGATGAGAGCCAATCATCTGCTCTATCTTTCTAAATTTTTGCAAAGCTGCCCAATTCTTTGATGAAGGAGTAGTGGGAAACTTTGCTTCAGAAATTGAATTATATATAAGTGGTGAAATGAGTAGGATGTTGCGCTATATAAATTGTATATATTAAAAAAATGGCAAAGTATAGTGTGAACAAGTTTTACGGTGAAACTAGTTAAGGAGTGTGACTTATATTACTAAAGTGTGTGACTTTTTACTGTAAAGTGTGTGACTTTTTACTGTAAAGTGTGTGACTTTTTACTATAAAGTGTATTACTCATAAAAGTGAAGGGTGTGACTTATATTATATCAAAAAGAGTGTAAGTAGTGATAATCCGGAAAGTGTGTGACTTATATTACTAAAGTGTGTGACTTATATTACTAAAGTATATGTATGTAAAAAAAAAAATCAGTTTCACGGTGAACAAGTTTCACAGCATACCAACTCGGTATTTGATGAGATCTTTATTTAATTACAATTTATAGATAATGTCGTTAAGTCTCGAGAATCTCGAAATTTGTTAGAAGCTATGGTGTTGGTTCTTATTATTATTCAAATTTTAATGTTTCTCAATTAATCATTGTACTTGCAAGTACTAGGTTTTAATAAATTTGCCATGATAGTTTTTGGAATATGAATTTCAATGAAATAGGTGAAGACTTTATAGAAGCGATAATCAAGGAAGCTGCTGCGTTACTAATATACTTAAAATTAATTAATAATGTAAATGCTTACGTACCTATCCAACTAGAAGATTTTTTAATGGGTACATAATAAATGATCAACGCTGGCTCGGTGAAACTTCGTTATATTAAAATAATTTTATACCATAATGCCTTGAATTACATTTAAGAATTTATGCTCATCCCTATTCGTCTGTAATTAATCAACAATCCATATCCCCCCGAAAACCCTAGAGAAGATGGCTCTGGCAAATTTTCCCTAAAATCGCCGCACTGCTTTGATCCGAATCACCTTGCCAATCAGGTGAGTTCTTTGGCCCTCTCTCAACTGGCCGAAAACCACCCTAGATTATTACAATTCCTTGGAGAATCCACATCGAGAGAATTTGATGAAGTTCAGCAATTGCCGCCATTTGTTGACCAAACAATTGTTGGCCACCGACCATGCTGAAGGACCATAGAGACGTCCTCCAAATTGACTGAAGCGGCGCGATCCACCGACCAGTTTTTTGTCACGCCGAATTTGGAGTCTACCAAGCAGCCTGCTGAACAATTTGATGCAGCGGCACATGCTACGAATATTTCCGGACCAACGAAAACAGTCGAGGAAATGGCTACGGCCTTTGGCAATCTTTTGGCCGTGCTGCGAATCCCCACACCCTAGCAGCGCTGTTGGTGTTCCCGTCTTCAGGCTGCGCAGCGACGGCTGCTGATACTCCGCGAGTTTGGGCTGCTGATGCGCCTTTTCAGGGTCTGGACTTGGGGGCCGTTTCCGGTGCTCACCAGAAACACTTTCAATCTGCTACTGGTGTAAGTGCTACAGGTAGTTTGCTCACTGATTTAATCTCGAATTCTGGTGCTATGCCTAGTGTTTCGACAACTGGTTCTTTGCCTGTTATTGTTGCAATGTTGACACCTGATGATAGGCCTACGGATAATTCCTAATTCTGGTGTTTTATCTGGTTCGAACTTGGAGTTTACTACTGGTTGTTTGTCTAATATGGACCCTCAGGCTTCACATAGGGAACCTATTCCTGAAGAAAATTTACAGAAGCAGGTGCAGGCTGATATGCACTCGGACGAGCCACAGCAGAAATCCTATGTTCATGCTCTCAGTCTTTCGAAGTCACTCACGCAAGCACCCGTTAGGAAGGGGGAGTTCTTGTCACTTAACATTGATGATTTGGTACATAAGCAAGGGGTACGTGATTTGCAGAACTCTATTATTGGGCGTGTACTTCTGAAATCCGGTGCTAAACCGATGCCGACTACGGAGCTTAAAACTTTACTAAATAAAGTTTGGTGCATTAAAGGAAGTTGGAAACTTGTCACTTTGGGTAGAGGGTATTTCAACATCCAAATGACAGATTTGACGGAACGAAATAGAATCTTCTTGAAGCGTTCTTGGCCTTTAGAGATTGGGACAATCAGACTTCAAAAGTGGGTGCCAGAATTCAATCCTTATAAGGTGAGTTCTCCGATTGTTAATGTATGGGTGCACATTTTTGAATTGTCAATGGAATAATTTTACATGCCCATTATTGAAAGTATTGCATCAGCACTTGGCCCTGTTGTGAGCATTGATGAACATACCCGACACAGAACCATGTGCCACTATGCTCGTTTTTTAATTGAACTGGATCTTCGAAAACACAAAGAGTATAACATCATATATGAAAGATCAGGACATTGTTCGATTGCTTCAGTAGGCTATGAGTAGCACCCAGAGTATTGTACGCACTGTCAGATTACTGGTCACTAGGTAGACAACTGTCCTTTTCTTGGAGGGAATCAACCAGAGGAAAAACTAGATGATAAATAAACCTCCTGGCCCGGGCAAAGGACACAAACAAAAGGCATGGGTTCAGAAGGAGTCTATGGAAAAGAAAGACCAAAATGGGGACACTTGAGATACAGGACATTCTGATACAGTGAAAGGTAAGATGGTTGATATTGAGATGCATGAGGTTGGGGAGGACGAGGCTGGGGAGCTGGGTGTTGAGGTGGAGAAGGACTTGGATGAGAATGGTAATGGAGAGAATACAGTGGTCCCCTCTGAAGCTGAGTGGATATTGGAAAAGGGAACTCATGGGGGAAACAAACAGGATCACAACCAGGATTCAGAAGATTGGGAGACGGTTAAGAAGAAGAAGGCAACCTCACCAATACGTCTACAGGTCTCTCCTCCACCGGCTATCTCTAATTCTTTCATAGTACCACCCGTGGGGAATGGGAATACAGCTTCAGAATCGGATGCAGAAGTAGAGGATTATCCGAATGATCCTCTGGGCCCGTCGGAGGAGAGGTCACCAGTGCAAAAGACGACAAAGAAGCCAGGGAGACCTCGTGGTGGAAAAGCACAAAAGCCTATTGCTCTTGTCCCCAGATACAATACTCGTGCTACATCAGCTACTATTCCATCTGTTTCATAGGCGGTGGCCATAGCTAAAGCCCATTCTCATGCTGCCTTCGACATTGATGATGAACCACTACGTAAAATGCATTTGTTAGAATCTTGGGAAGACTGCTGTTAGGACAGTCTATTTTTCTTATCTGCTTTGTTTTTTTTTTTTTTTTTTTTTTTTTGTGGTCACTTTAGGGCCATAGACACTTTTTTCTTTCTTGTTCGGGTCACTTTTGGGCCATTTTTCCTTTATTTTTTATAAATTGCCTATTTGCCTTTCCAAGTAGATTATTCGTAAAATATGACTCATGAGTTAGAATGAGAGGCGCATAATACAGAGTAAAATATTTGTGGATCTTGTACCGATCGAACTGGGTCAAACTTATGTTTCTTAAAATTTTGCTCAAAGGTGGAACAACAAAACTCGCTACACAATTTGTGTTATTATAAGGGCAAGTATGTGTTACTGTAAGGAAGGATCTATAGAACATGTCTCGTGAGTCAAAAAGAGAAGCGAATAAACTAAGAGGGAAAAATACGAGGATCATGTGCGGGTCAAACTGATTTTTTATAAAATTCGCTTAAAGACAAAATAACAGAACTCATTCCGATGTATGTGAATATAAGGCAAACATGTGTTATGTAGGCATATGTATATGTTACTGTAAGGACAAAACGACACTCCCTCTATTTTCATCCGCTTCCCACTCAGTGTTTTATTTGCTTCTCCCTTTGACATGTGACCAACTGTCTTAAGTAAATGTCAAAATTACCATATTACATCATTGAATTGGTAACAATTAATGTCTTCTTCTTTTTTCTATGATCACGTAGTAACGCATAATTGTCTTTACAATAACACATACTTGTCTCCATTGTAACACAAACTAGGAGCGAGTTTTCCTATTTTACCTCTGTGTGAACTTTTATAGAATATCAACTTGACATTATTCAATCTGCGTAAGATCCATGAAGTTTCAACTCCTTTCTATTTTAATTAATATTTCACGGTGAAATATTTTATAGGAATTAAAGTCCCCTAAACTATCTCACATGATATAATCTCATATAAGAACCACATTATTGTTTATTATTATTATTAACATTTTAATATGAGAAAATCCTTCGTATATTTCATACATATAATAAAATTTTAGAGAATCAATCTCTTAACTGTTGTGCACCAGTTGCATCGCTTCATGATTTGTCCAACCCAACTCTATTTCAAATTGATATATTTATGGTGTAAGAGCATTACTTACATGCTGAAATATCGTATTACTCATTGTTTGAGAAAATATTATGGCATACGTTGATATACCTTAAGCATAAAATTGTATATATGCAAAAATATTATTTTACTTAAGCTAGTTATCCTTAAGCTTTTGACTTTGATAAACACTCGTATGAGACGGTCTCATGCATGAGAAGGATCTTATACTTGACCCAATTCAACAAACTTGACCCTTATCCTAATTTGACGGGTTGACTGTTTCACTTTACCAAGGAAAATACCGGCTAAGCCCTCCCCAGTTTTGTACCCACGAAACCCTCACTCCCGCCGTTCGACGCTCACGGCCGCAGATTGCCAAACGCGGGACATGTTTCTTTGTGATGCTCACGGCCGCCCACGTGGTCTTCCTAGCTAGCGCTGTTGTTCTTCATTTCGGGAAACCCTTTGTTTGGGCAACTGTAATCTCCTCGACTACGTATTTCTCGTTCAATGCCGCCTCTTTCGCCGCCGATGGCCGAATTTTAGGTACTCACGCTAATACATATGTATATGTTATAGCTTGTTACTCTAATTTTATGTTGTGATCAACTCTTTTTTCAATGCATTCTGGCAATGTACTCCATGAAGGAAGCTTCATGAATCTAGACAAGATCGAAATCACTATCTAGATATAATAAATTTTTAAGTTGTCTATGATATTTTTTCATTAATTGGGATTGATATTAGACAAAAACATTACCGGAGGTAGTGGTATATCTAATGATGTTGGTGATGATCTCTTTAGGCTTTTAAGGAACGACATTATCCAACATTTTGTGTATGGCTACAAATTTTGTTGTTTATAGTACTTTAAGCATGCATTGGTTATGGTTCTCTGTTCTAATTTTCACATAAATCCTCTGCCTATATGATTGTCTATTTTTTTTCTTGATTTGTACAGTCTTGGTTAAAATTGGTAGTATATTTATATGGCAACAATAGTCGACCTTCCCACTTTTTTGTCACTGCATTTAAGGGAGGTAATGCGTTGATTAAATTGAAAGTTTATGTATCTAGTTGATCTCTTACATCATTAAGTCAACAGTTTATCAATGGAATTTGTAGCATATATAAAAGCATCAATCCTACTTGTGTTACATTAATTGTATCACTCATGCATGAGTTCTTAACTTTTGGATGTAAAAATATTTTAGTCGTTGTTCTTTTAATGAATGCATACCTGCAAAGATGACTATACAATTGACTGAAAACAAGAATTGGTGCAAGGGGACTGACTATTTTCTAATTTTCTTATTAAGTGATGGCTCGTATCAAAGCAGAGTGACAATTATCATACTCTTGAGTCCTAAGCAGCTCAAGATAAAGTGCAAACTAAAAAAACAAAGAAAGCATGAGGAGGTATAATGAACAAAAAGCTGCAAAGGAAAGGTTAATTTCTTCTAAACTATACATGTAATCTAAAAACATGTATTTTTTTATCTTGTAATTTATTAACTTCTCCTGATCCTGATTGATAATCCTAAACTGATATGTATAATTCGATACACCTAATTTTGTTGTGAGATAGACATAAAAGAAAAAACTGTCAAAGAAAGAATAAACCTTCTTATAAAGCTGATAAGGTAAGAAATAAGTTTCATATTTGTTTGGCCACATATTTGATACTTTTGATGTATAATCTGATACTTCTGGAAAAATATGCAACTTGAATGTATGAAAAGTTATCTGATTAAAACACTGATACTTGTGAACAAAAATATATGTTATTCATGACTAATACACTGATACTCCAAATTGATTTTTTGTGATTTAGTTATCTTGAAGAAGATGAAAAGAAAGAAAAATGATAATCCTAAAAAGTAGGCAATGAATATGATTTTGAGATGTAAGAATATATTTTCCCCTAATTATAAGTGTACTGAACTTAGTGTTTGTTTTTATTAATGTAGCAATTTTATGTTTGATTGTGATGACAAAATGATGACAAAAATTATATAACTCTGATACTCCTGTCCATAAATGTACTACTCCTGCACATATACTTGATACTCCTAATCAAAGCTTTTATACTTAGTCTTATTTTACTAGAAATTAAGATGGTTAAATGTCGTTGTGCTTTTTAATGAAAAGACATTCTATTAATACTTACTGTGCTATAATATTTGATATTTCTAATAGTAATAAATAACTCTGATACTCTTGTTCATATATGTGATACTCTTGACCGAATATTTGATACTCTTGAATTTTAATAAATCATAAAGTGTTTTACGACTTAGTGCTATTTTACTTTAGATAATAAGATAGTAGTAAAATGCAACTCTTGAAAAAAAATTCTCTTATGCAAATGGAAGTCGTCCTGAAGAGTTACAACCACCCAAATGTTGATCATATTCTAAAGTACAAGTTCAAAAATGTTGTATTCAGATGGCAAACCAAGAAATGTGCTCTTGATTGTGGCATTTTCTTAATGAACCCTATAGAATTTTTGGAGGGTGAACTAATGAAGTATATATTGCTTCAGATTTAGGAAAGGCACGGACTTCTTATTAAGTTTTTGTAACTTTTAAATTATTTTTAAACGTGTATTTTGTTGATCTTATATTTTTTTGTTTCTGTTTTTTTCTTTTAAATAAAGCTAAAAGCTACTTGGCAAGAACAGTTATTGGTGATGCTTACATGAAGAAAAATAATCTGCAGGCAAAAGTGATTGGTTTGTGTAAAATGACACTTGTTTTAGTGAAGATGGAAGCAAAATTAAAAGAGAGTCCAAGCAAAGCTTAAGAATAAGAAGAATCGTGATTTGCACTGTGTGTTAAGTACTTTCGAGTACTAGCTGCAGAGTTATTAGTTGATTTTCATACATCAGATTGTAGTCTACATAATTTATTGCGAAAACAGTAAATACTTTAAGAATCATGGTTGCATTGTTAATCATATTGTGCGAGTTGGTTTAATAGAATACAATAGTTTGTGTTACTATATGTGAAATCCTTTATGGATCATTGTTTTGATTAATGAAGACGAGTTTAAATTTTACATTTAGTCATGGTTGGAGTAGTTTATGCCTCATTATAATGTTGCAAACTCGACTTAGAGTTTAATGGTCCCTATTCTGTATAAATTGATACTTTCATTAAGATATTTGATACTTCTGATCGTATTATTGATACTCTAATATTCTGTAACATATTAAAAGATCATTGACCAAATATTAAAAAATATGAATCATTGAAACAATTTCATATGACTTTTTTCGTATGAAATATGGATAGTATGATCGCACATTTTTTGAATTTTTTTTATAAATATATATAAAATTGTTATACATAACTAATTTTTTTGATACTTTTGACCAACGAGTTGAGATTCTTGTCTGGATATTGATAGAGCAAAATGAGGTACCTCTCATGTATTAGTATGAGAAGGTCGATCTTATACAAGTTTTTATCTATTTCTATTAGTTCCGATACTCTTGGCGAGAGATTTGGTACTCCTGATGGGATCCTTGATACTCTAATACTTTTTACAATAAACAGAATCTGATACTCGAGACTTGATATTTTTTACCCCTGGAGAAAATAGTTGACACTCCTTTGATGCTCAACTAATACTTAACAATACAATACAAGAAAAGTACTTATTACGTACTTTAGATACTCCTGATCAAATATTTGATACTTCTGATGGGATAGTTGATATTTCTGACGGGACTCTTGATACTCTAATACTCTGTATCATAATAAAAGATTCTTGTCCAAATGTTCGAAATAAGTATCACTAAGACAATTAAATACTCGCTCTTTTTCAGAGCTATAAAGTACGAACGTGAAAAGTATATTTTATTTGAAAGATATTATTTATTTGATACTTTTGACCAGATATTTTATACTCATGATTAGATTCTTGATACTCTAATATTTTGTACCATAGTAAGAATCTTAGTCCAGATATTCGAAATAAGTATCACTATCTCTTTTTTGTTGACTATCCTTGTTTTATCCATCGTCAATCATAATCTCAGTCTCCATTGATGATAATTCTATTTTGGGGAATAATATTTTTTAAGGCCAGTAACTTAGGTGGGGTTGTGTTTTAAGGACAATAATTTTACGGGCTTGGAAATGTAGGACAATATATTTTAAAACATGTAAATATAGGACAATATGTTTTTAATTTATACAATATGTTTTAAAAATATGTAAATGTAGGACAATCGAGCCCAAACCTCACATCATATTTCAACCCAGTTTTGGCTTATTCGGGCACAATTGTCCTACATTTACAGATTTTAAAATATATTGTCCTAAATTTGCATAATTTAAAACATATTGTCCTACATTTCCAAGTCCATAGAATTATTGTCCTTAAAACACAAACCCCCAATATTATTGTCTTAGAAAAACATTTTTCCCTTCTATTTTGTATAATTCAAAGTTCATTTTAAACTTTTAAACCGTAAAAGTCAAACTATTTTGTACAGACAAAGAAAATACAAAAGCAGTTGTATTGTAGACCCATCCAAGAAAACTGCCATTGAGAGACAAAAGATTGAAAATAAACTCGAGCAGATGACCATTTTGGATAAACAAAGGAAAAGAAAAAGCAATTGTTGAGATAATATTCACAACAGGTTTAAAATTCATAGAATTAATTGGTGAATTATAATAGAAGCTGAAAGTCAGTAGACCATCAAGAACTTTGAATATATATTATCGTTACACACAATAATTTACAGTGAACGCTGGCGACTAGAAATTCACCCGAGTACACCGATGAGGCTAACACTGGCGACCAGAAATTCACCAGATACGGTGAAAACGACAATGGCACGTTGAACGAATTGACCGACTACGACAAAAATTCCAACTAATGGAAATTGAAATCTAATTCACAACGAAACCACTTTAAAATTGAAAAAAAAAAAAAAAACAAGTCCAGAAATCGAAGTGGTTTGAAATTGATTCAAGCGATTAACTACAGAACGAAAAAAAAAATCAGATTGGTGTTACTATCTCGCTGCAATCTCCCCTACAAATCCGTCTCTTTCTGTGTTATCTGCTGGAATTTCTACAAATTTGTCACATTTCCACGTTCATCCCTCTTTCCGCGTTCTTGGGTTTCATTCAGCCCATTAAGGGCATAACAGGATTTTCATCACATTATTATAATATGGGTCGATCTTTTAGTAAATGGGTCAAGTATAAGATCCGTCTCATCTATGAGACCGTCTCACACAAGAGTGTCTCTTTAAGTTTTAAGCAAAGAGAATCACATTTAAGGTGTACGAATATTACCTTACTTTAGGAATCAATATTTGTTTGATAGTATATTACTCATTATATTCTGCTACAATGTTGTGTAATTAATTGATCATTTATAAGTATACATAGACAGTCCCCACATTTAGATACAATTCTTCTTATATGTTATAAAATATTTACTTAGTTGACTGAAATATTGTTATGATAACACATGAAGGAATCAAAATATAAGACAAATATTAAGCATTATATATATTTATCTCTAGCAATAAAAGTATAAAGTGTTGTAAGAAAAGATATTTCGTGAAAGAGCAAATCTAGGATCGTATCATATTGCACAAAGCCTACAATTGATGTGAACGTTTGTGTTCTTTTTAAAAGGTTAAAACTTGTTGATAAGCCAACTTTATAAATTTTGGGTGTCAAAATTAAAGGTGATTGAGAGTGCTATACTTTTGATTAAAAAAATATCAAATGTTATACTTTTGATTGAAAAATATCAAAAATCTTGTAAACTTGTAAAGTGAAAGTCCTCTTTTCAAAAGAAAATATATCTGTATCCCTTCAACCAATCTGAGCCAAAAAAGCCATGAACTATCAAATATGGAATATCCACACTCAGAGATTGTGGTGCTGTGTGTTAATGGACAATTAAAGATCGATTTTTAATAAATATTTTCAAGTCCCACCACCACCACCCCCAGAAACACGTATAGTGAGAGTGAAGCAATTCTCCAATGCAAATCATATCAATCAAAATAATGCACATGGAAGATCAAAGAAAAATAATAATAATGCACATTGGGTGTGGGACCCCCATATACTTTTTCTTCGTGATTGTGCATGAATGAATTTAAGTCTCACCTCCAAATTCTTCTAGCTAGTTTGTTCACAACTCAATGACACTTGCTAATTTTCAAGATTCATGTGGGTGGGGCTGATATATACCGGCAAAAAAAAAAATATCCCCTTTAAATTTTGAAGGTTATATATTTTAAAATATTAATATGATTTTTTTTATAAATTGTTTTTTTAGACAAAAACTTCTATAGACCTGGTTCATGGTATGAACCTGGGTCAAATTTGACCCATACATTACAAGCGGGTCACATATAAATAGCTTCAGATTCATTTTTTTAATTCACGCCTCTCTCTTCTCCTCTCGCCCCCTCATGTGAAAACAATCTCTTCCTCTACCTTCACACGAAATCGCGTCCACTTCGAGTGTAGTGTAACACCGCCGCAGTGGAAATGCCTCCTCACCAGCAGATCCCAGGAAACATCGTCGCTGCTGCCTTAGAAAATCGTCATTTTAGGTAAGTCGTTCACTGTTTTATAAAATTAATATTGATCGGTTATCACGTAAACATATAAACTATAATAAACAATAATATGCATTCTAATAAATCAATACGACTATTCAACATATAATAAGCCACTAATCAAAAACTATCACCGTTATGTATAAAAACTCTCACTATAATGCTATTAAATTATAACTTGTATGTAAAAAAAAAAAAACAATAACTGTTATGAAGAAAAACTGTCACTGTTACTCAGAAAAACTATCATTGTTACTCAGAAAACTATCATTATCATTGTATGAAAAAGTAAGTATCACTATTATACACATAAACTATCATTGTTATGTATAAAAAAACTCATTGTAATGCTATTAAATTATCCCAGGTATGCAAAAAAAAAAAAATCACCAATACACATAAAAAATGTCACTATTATTCATGAAGACTATCACTGTTATGAAGAAAAAGTATCACTATTACGCAAAAAAACTATCATTATTGTTGAACAATGGTGTGGTGGTGCGAGAGTGGGATGGAATGGACTGAGGGAGCGAAGGGAGACACAATCGTTTACCAAGATCAATGGTGCGGCGGAGCGAGAAGAAATGGAATAGATTGAGGGAGCGAAGGGAGACTTGATTGTTTGCGCTGCTAGGTGAAAGAGAGAGTGAATAGATTGTGGGCCAAATTTAGGTCAACCATGCCTCAAAATGTGTCATATTGAATTAGAGTTTATAGTATGAACTTTGTATATAGGAGTGTTACTCTGTTTTTTATATGACGGTAAATGGGCTAAGATTACCTAATGTAAGTTATTTGTTTGTAGTTAATTTATTTTATTGAGTTGAGTAATTAAGTTAAAATTTTGGCTACAACTTCGAGCAGCGAGGTACACTATAATCGATGACGTGCTATACAAGAGGAGTTTTACTCTACCTTTGCCTAGATGCATAACACATTAACAAGGGTAAATCATCATATTTGAGATCCACGATGGGGTCTGCGGAAATCACACACGGGGGGCAAGCCTTGGCTTACAAAACCATAAGGAAGGGATATTGAAGAGTTTATACAAAATCGTGTCACTAGTGCCAGATCTTAGCCCCGTCAATTAAAGTCACCGCAGAAGAGTTGTCCAACATTTTCAGCCCGTGGTCATTCGCTAAATGGATGATCGACATCATTGGTCCGCTGCCGACGGTGCTGGGGAAAGTGAAATTTGCCCTGGTCGCCGTCGATTATTTTACTAAATGGGCTGAGGCCGAAGCCTTGGCGACGATCGATCAAGACCACATGATCAGATTCATATGGAGGAATATCATTTGTAGATTCGGCTTGCCACAAGCCATTGTGTCCGGCATTTGTAGATCTTCGCCCCGGCTATCAAAGTTGCCCTAAAAGAGTTGTTCAGAATTTTTAGTCCGTGGCCGTTCACTAAACGAAGGATCGACATCATTGGTCCGCTGCCGACGCGCGGGAAAGTGAAATTTGCCCTTTTCGTCGTCGATTATTTCATGAAACGAGCACCATCTATCAAGACCACATGATCAAGTTCATATGGAGGATTATCATTTGTAGATTCGGCTTGCCACAAGCCATTGTATCCGACAATGGAAAACAGTTTGATGGCATGAAGAACGACACTTTCTTTTGAAAATGGAAAACCACCAAACTTGTTTTGACTTCCTATTACCCTTGGTCAAATGGCCAGGTGGAAACCATAAATAAAATCATCAAGTGAACTCTAAAGACAAGACTAGAGGAGGGGAGAGAAAAATGTGCTATGGTTGTATAGGAGGACGTGTAGAAATTCGACTCGAGAAACACCTTTTTCTTTGGCATTCGGGATAGAGCCGTCATCCCTTCACAGAAATTGACAGAAAAGAACGATGAGGCTGGGTCGCTCGACCTCGACCTCCTCGAGGAAAAGAGACTTGAAGTCGACCTAATAAATGCGAAGTACATGTAAAGGTCAGAGAGATACTACAATTCGAAGGTCAAGTTTGGACAGTTAAAGGAGGGTAACCTCATCCTCAGAAAAATCCTCGGCATACACAAGGGGGTATTTGGCCCGACATGGGAGCGCCCTTAAGGGTGTCCAAGCGACTATCCAATGGAGCTTACGAGTTCGAAGATCCAGATGGCAAGCTGACCCAATACCCTTGGAATGCAGACATTTGAAGAAATATTAACTGTAGTTTTTTTTTTGTTGTAAAATATTTTTATTTACTAAAAAAAAAATATCGTAGTTGTTCATACCATTTCTTTTTGTATATTTAAATCTTTACATTTATTACAAGTCAACGAGGTCGCATTCTCATGAAGACGACCTCAAGATAATTGTTGAGGTCGCATTATCAATAAGACGACCAAGGAAAGTTCAATAAAATTGCAATGTCGATAAGATGACCAAATGTCGCAACAAAAATAAGACGAGAAGTAAGCCTTTCAAATAAAAAATTAGCAAAACTTCCAAGGCCGCACCTAGATAAGATGATAAAGACTCTCGACGAGCACAACCTCTCGACGAGAAACAATGACTCTCGAGCCCAGCCTCTCGACGAGCAACAAAGACTCTCGACAAAGCCCAACCTCGCGACGAGTAGTAATTCCTAACGAAGCTTAATCTCATGATGAGCGACGAGCACAGGAAAGACCCTTAACCCGGGGGCACAGTAAAGGGTCAAACCCCACTAAATATGGTTAATTCTAAATTCGATGATTCTAATGTAACACAAGAAATATCACCATCAAGGTCTGAACAATCGATACCTCATGAGGCATCCGAGCAAGCTCCGGAGCAAAGAGTGTGACCTCAAATACAACGAAGGGCGAAATCTTATTAAAATATGAATCAAGATCAAGATTAACAAGAAGTCAAAGCCCGATCTTGGGGGAAATTATTGTACCAATGTTGTCGACTAGCGACAACGTGGTCGCCGACCATGACGTGACAACTATGGTCATTTAAAGAAGCCTTCAGTTATGTTAAATGCATATCGCTTGCGTGACGACCACGGAGCATGACCGACCAAGCGATGCCCTTTAAAATAGAAGCAATACCCGAAGTAGCTCGACGACGTACAAAGAATGGGCCGAGCTGGAGACGACGGACTTGGTCGGTCAGCGTATCCAAGGAGAGGGCTCAAATCTCGAATTAATCAAATAAGGAAGATAAATAAGGAAATGAAGATCATGGCGAGAGATCCGCGGCGTATATTTAGGAATGCGAAGATCTCGCTTATCTGTAATTTACTGATTTCTGGAGCACGGCCTATTAGGGTTTGTAATCCATATCATGTAGTCTTATAAATAGGGGTTAACCCCAAGAAAAAATTAAGGATTCGAAATCTAATATACACAAGAGTCTTAAGAGCTTATATTTATCATGTGTTCTTTACGATTATTGATTATTCTTCGTTAATTATTTGTTCGTTTCACTATGCGTAAAACCTAGGTAAAAACATCATGCAACTTATTTTTCATATTAATAGTTGTGCGTTCAGTGTAAACAAGTTGCATATTTCAGTTTAATAAGTTGCATGGTTCTAAAATATGTTATGGAGTGCACAATGAACTTGGTGCATACAAGACTTAGCCTTATAAAATCTTTATAAAATAGTCAAAGAATTAAATCTAGCCCATACTTCTTATTTTCATCAATTTAAGCACATATTTTTCTCTCTCTCCAAATTTAGCACATACTTTAACTTTATACTTAAAAACTGTTGGGGAATGAGTTGCATAGATCTATTCGGGGTGAATATTTAAATACAAATTTAATTCTTTAATTATTACTAGCATGAATTAATCCTATATTAATTCAAATAATAATTGCAACAACATATCATGCATATAAAAAGCCACGTAAAACCTACGCATGCGGAATCTACGGGTTTACGTGAACGTACCTCTCGGGATGGCAGTGAATTCGGTTGGACGGACTAACCAAAAGGACTTCCCAAGTATTTCCTTAGCCCTTGCTCGACAATCCGGTGGAAGGATACTCGCGAACAATTAACAAAAGGAAAAAATAAACTTTGTTGCACCACTTTCGTGGATTTGCTAATTTTTCCAGCACATGGAATTGTACTTGGGAATGAACTAATCATCCCCTATTTATAGGAGAGGGGTGGTCGAAATTTTCAGTGAAAAATCAATGTGGGAAAAGACTTTTCTTGGTCACCAAGAAATCTTGAATATATCTCCTATATTCTTTTTCCCATAATTAAAATATTCCACAAAAATCCCACCTCCTCAATTATGGATATTTTCGAAAATTTTAGAGTGCAAGATTCCAAGATTTGGATCTTCTTGAATTTATGAGATATTCTTGTATTTCAAGAAATACATATCTTCCATAATATCTTTTCAAGAAAATCAAGAAAATCTTTCTTGCCCACTATATTTCCAAAATTTCGAAATTTCCTTCATGAATAACCAAGTGGGAGATTTCTTGAATTTAATGAGATAATCTTGTATTCCAAGAATACATATCTTCATTCCATAACAAAATTCAAAGAAAATCTTTCTCCCTCTTTTATCCATAAATTTCGAAAAAATAGAGGAAAAATAAGCAACAATATTTATTTTATTTTAATCACTTTTTTCAGTTAATGGACTATTTGTTGGGCTACTCAGGGGGCCTTTAGGAGAATTAAGATTGGACCTTCTAATGGACCTTGAATATCTAATATTGAGCCACAATATAATTCAAGCCCATAAATATTAATTAATCCCACTACATAATTAATATTGCACTATCCATCTTAACCCATATTACAATCAATATGGCTCCGGTCATTATTTCCGTGTTTAAGATTATCTAGCCCATTAATTAATTCAAGCCCTTTGAAATAGCTTTCCATTAATTAACATCTTTTGTCCTTGGTCGAGGAAGCGGTTCAACATTATTATCCATCTGGGGAAACTAATTTCACTTGCAAGATTTGGTATGATAAAGCTTATGAACCTCCCAAGGGGGCAAATCAAACAAGCGTGTACTTGCACCACGATTCTTCAGTATTAAATCTTAGCAATCACATGTGACTAATAATATTGCCCAAGATAAAAAGTATTGAATCTCTCTTTGATTCGCTACCCATGATAAGTCAAAGCAATAGTTACCAATTCCACATGATCCTATTTAAGGGACGAAAGTTAAGAAACAACGAACCACTGAGGTCTAATTCTTCCTTGTTCAGTTCTGAAGAATTTATCCTCCTATATTTCCTATTCAGTGCATCAATCATGCAGTAGTGTAATCTCTTGGTCAAGACAAACCAATCTGAGCCTTACACCTCAACCTTTCACGATGGGTTGTTCATTTCCATCTAGGTCGTGAATGACGTACTTTTAGTTACATGGGACCATTAATTTAATCTTCGTGATCCGTATCACTAAATTAACTACAATGTAACACGCATTTAATTATTGAACGATTATGCAAAGTAAATATATGTAACATTCAATCATATTTAAAGCATCAGTGATAAACAATTTATTTCAGTAAATAAGTCTGAAAATTCAGTTTCGATTATACAAAGTAAAAAGCATACTTTTCAGTATAATCCCAACAATCTCCCACTTATACTCAAAGTCTGCTTTTAAGTATACTACAACATGTCTCGCGTAGTCCGTGACATCTAATGTCACCTACACGAACCTAATAATTTCTCCCACTTATACTCAATGCAGATTGGCAACGGTCTTGACACCCATTCCACTCACATGTCTCTCGAATGTATTCAGAGGTAGGCGCTTTGTGAATAGATCTGCTAGGCTGTCCTTAGACGTTATCTTTGCCACATCTATATCTCCTCTCTTAACGATTTCTCGTATAAGATGTATTTCCTTTAATTGTTTGTTTGACTCGTGGACTCTTGGTTCTCTTGAATTTGCAACTGCCCCTAGCAGATATTGCTAGACAAATTCAGAACACCATCCAAGTCCACTAAGAAGGTCTAGAGCCCAATCGGTTCTTTTCACGGCTTCACAAGAAGCTACTTACCCGGAGTTCCATGGTTGAGTCAGTGATGCATTTGCTTCACACTCGTCCATTTGATGGCTACACTTCCCAAATGGAAACACACTAACTGAGGCAGATAATTTCTGGAATCTATATCGATTGGAAATCCCGAGTCCAGGTGGCCCGATGGGGATTGGAGTATCGATCGATAAATCAACATTCTATCCCGAAGTTCTTTTCGGACACTTCGAATGTTTTTAACCGTCGTCAATCGCGCTTTCCCTAGGTTACTTTGATGTCTTGCTACCATGCCTACGATAAAGCAGATATCGGTCTCTCGCATACAAAGAACGCTGCATATAAGGTTTTCGACAGCCGAAGCACAAGGAATATCTTTCATGTCATCTATCTCCTTTTCGTCTTAGGGAACAATTTCTTGGATATATGGATTCCAAGTCTGAAAGGTACGAATCTTTTCTTGGAATCTTGCATGCTAAATCGTTTCAAAAACCAGTGTCTATGTATGAAACTTGCGATAACCCGATCATCATTTTCTGGCGATCTCGAGTTATCTTGATCCCAAGGATATGTCCGGCTTTCCCTAAGTCTTTCATATCAAACTATTTTGAAACCATGCCCTTACGTCTGATCACACCTTCACATCGTTCCCGATGATCACAATGTCATCTACGTATAGTACTAAGAATACCAATGCAGTTCCGAAACGCTTTTTATACACACAACTTTCAAACTTGTTTTGATCAAACCCATAAGACTTTATAACATGATCAAAACATTGGTTCCAAGCTCTGGATGCCTGTTTGAGTCCGTAAATGGACCTCTTGAGCTTACAAACTAGGTGTTCTTGGCCTGTTTCAATGAAACCTTGGGTTTGTTGCATATAGATCTCTTCATCAAGACTTCCGTTAAGGAAAACTGTCTTGACATCCATTTGCCAGATTTCAAAGTCGAAATGCGCAACAATCGATAAGAGAATACGGATGGACTTAAGCATGGCTATGGGCGAAAAAGTTTCCTCATAGTCGATCCCTTCTTTCTGAGTAAACCTTTCGCCACTAGTCTTGCTTTAAAGGTTTCAACCTTCCCGTCCAGTCATCTTTTCCTCTTATATACCCACTTGCATCTAATGAGTTTGACCCCATTAAGTGGTTCGACTAGCTCCCACATTCTATTATGAAACATAGAACCCACTTTGGCTTTCATTGCTGTTTGCCAAGAACCTGCATCCTTATCTTGGAGTGCCTCGTCATATATCCATGGGTCTAATTCGTCTTGTCCGGGAATCAAGTCCGAGGACTCTCCTATTCCCATGAATCTCTCGGGCTGTCTAACAACCCTCCCACTATGACGAGGCTCCGGTTGTGAAAACGTATCGATTGGTAAATCATCTAGTACAGTTGGCACTGAGGTTTGCCTTCTAAGCTCATTTAAGGTAATCTCACTTCTGGGTTTTCTTTGGTTCATATAGTCTTCTTCCAAAAATCTAAAGTGGGTGCTGATGACCACCTTTTGATCTTCGGGACTATAGAACATACACCCTTTTGTTCCCTCGGGGTATCCTACAAACAGCCTTAATTCTGATCGAGGATCCAATTTACCGGCTTCCTTGTCCAACACGTAGGTCGGACACCCCCAAATTCTCATGTGTCTCATACTAGGCCGGTCCACAATTCTTTGGGAGTTTTGGGAACCGATTTGGATAGCACCAAGTTCAGAATTTAAGTCGCTGTTTCCAAGGTATGACCCCAGAACGACTCGGGAAGATCCGCATAACTCATCATTGATCTAACCATTTCCAAAAGAATTATGTTTCTTCGCTCTGCAACCCCGTTTTGGTGAGGGGTTCTGGGTGCAGTGAGCTGGGATACAATTCCTTCATCAGATAAGCAGTTCAAAAAACTCATCGCTGAGGTATTCGTCTCCACGATCAGATCGTAGAGACTTGATACGTTTTTCCCTATGATTCTCTGTTTGAGCCTTAAATTCTTAGAATTTTCAAATGTCTCATATTCATGCTTCATAAGGAAAATGTACCTTGAGTAATCATCAATAAAATTACTCATAACCTCCTCTTGCTTTGATTGACATTAGACCACATACATCTGTGTGAACGATCTCTAACACTTCTTTGGCCCTATTCCCCTTGGCTCCAAATGCCCTCTTGGTCATACTACCCTCCAAACATGATTCGCAGGTTGGGATTTGTTCAACTTGGAGACGCTCCAGTGAACCATCTTTCACCAACCTTTGGATCCTCTTTGGATTTATATGACCTAATCTTAGATGCCAAAGAAGTATTTCGTTCACGCTTTCTTTTGTCGGAAATAGTTGATGTGTTATAGGATGCATTTCATGAGTGGTGTGCGATTAATTGTATAGAGATTTTCCATCAATGTCCCGTAATGAGATACACTCATCATTTCAAAAATGATGTCATTCTTATTAGAAGAAACTTAGTGTCCTTTAATCGAATTTTAGAAACTGAAAGTGAATTCTTTCTAAAACTGGGAACATAAAGATAATCTCAAAAAACTTTATCTTCAAAAGATAGGTGCACTTCTCCCACTGCTTTAACTGCTACTCATGTAGCATTGCAATGTCTGCTACTTGCGTAGTATTGCAATAATCGTTACTATCGTAGCATTGCAATATCTTCCACTTACGAGTAGCATTGCAATGTCTTCTACTTTAAATAACGTTGCCCGGTGTGATGAGGATCTCCTCCCACTAAGTTGCGGATCATTTAGAACCCGTGAAGCCAACATGATTAGTGGATCTCGTATCAACCACCCACGAATGAGAAGTATCGCCGCTAAACAAGTTTTCAACAACTAGTGCGTGAGAATTACCTTTCTTTCCGTCCCTTTTTGGGGTTGGAACAGCAAAACCTCCATTGTCTTCTCTCTCGCAGACTTAAGCACTTCCTTTTTGATTTTCCTTGACACAACAAGCATTCCTCATCTTACCATTGCCCTTGGCAATAGTTGAGTTTTATTGCTTATGGCCTTTGGTCCTCTTCTTTATCTTGCCTACCCTTGGCCTAGAAGATGAAGAGCGGACCACTTTGTCATCAAAGCTTGAGTTTGGTGCCTTATCATCATTTCGGGCCGAGACCAAAAGCTTGCAACAAATTAATTAGCGAGGCCAAAATGTTCAAAAACTTTTTGGGCAGAGAGTGAAGTACCAAATTCATCCGAGTCTCCGGATCATAATCGACTTTTCGAGAATCTCAAGTTTGTTCGGATGGGCCATCTATTTTGAGGACGTAATCCCTTACGGGTTTGCCCTCCACCATTTTCGTTTGACGACATCTCTCAGAAGGTGATCCGACGAGTCCCGCATGTTTTGACTCGTCGGTTGGCTCATCGATTTTGGTGTGTCAAGAATCCAATTGCTTTTGTGCGATTAGGACAATTATAATTTTTCGTTTCCAATATAGTTTCCATACATATTGTATTGACTTTAAGTATAATAACAGTGGATTAAAAGGTAACGACATGCTGAACTGAAATAAACAACTATATGCAATAACACAAGTATATCACAAGGTTCAATCACATGCTTCATATTAAAATCTCAAAAAAAAAAAATGAACATACATCAGTCAACATCTCAAAACAGTTTAAATAAGCCACGTGGGGTGGGTCATTATTTAAACACATTCAAGCAGGTTACAAACAAGAACAGTTACAAACCTTTAATATCCAGATTAATAGTTGGCTCCCACTTGACCAATATAAAATTGACAGGGACATCGGGGAAGTATATGCATATCAATTTTATACCTAAGTAAAACCATGATTAAATACAGGATTACTATTTCGCTTTTGATCGAGCCTCGTGGGGAGGGTCATCGTCGCCACTAGTAATAACCCACAATCATTCGTTTGGAATTCATTCATGTGAAAGCTATCTTTTGACCGTCCTGGGGAATTTCTCCAAAAGAATTCACAAATAAATAAATCATGGAGGTCAAAATTAATTCAATTTTATTATCCGGAATAAAATTGTCAATTAATTATTTAAACATACTTAGTAATTTTGAAGGTGAGATTTTTCCATTTGGCAACCCTCATGCAAACACATTTAAACAAATTAAATAAAGCATAAGATAGCACAAATAAATCAAGCAAAAGCAAAAAAATAAACATATTGGGCACAAATTATCCAATTGTCATGGTTTGATTTTTCTTGGCTTGATCTTGAAGAAACACGTCTCAATTTCTCCCACTAGTTCGTCTTGAAAAAATACCCGTCTCGAAATGCCACGCCAGACTCGGCATGGCGGGATGCACGCCAAGATCCCCGGCCCACTTGGCCTAGGACTTTTTCTCGGCTTTGGCGGTCGCGCCCTTGATGCCTCAAGACGCCTCGGCGAGTGTCGGCGGCGTCGGCCAGATCTCGGCGGCGACGCGACGCAAGCAATAGTTACCAATCCCACGTGATCTATTTAAGGGACGAAGGTTAAGAAACAACGAACCATCGAGGTCTAATTCTTCCTTGTTGATTCAAGAATTTATCCTCCCAGAGGTCCTATTCGATTGCATCGGTCATGCACTAGTGTAATCTCTTGGTCAAGACAAACCAATCGAGCCTTACACCTCAACCTTTCACGATGGGTTGTTCATTTTCATCTAGGTCGTGAATGGCGTACTTTTTTAGTTACAAAGGGGTATTAATTTAATCTTACGTGATCCGGTATCACTAAATTAACTACAATGTAACACGTCTTAATTATTGAACGATTATGCAAATAAATATATGTAACATTCAATCATATTTAAAGCATCAGTGATAAACAATTTATTTCAGTAAATAAGTCTGAAAATTCAGTTTCGATTATACAAAGTAAAAAGCATACTTTTCAGTATAATCCCAACAAAAACATCCCGAGTTACCATTTTCAGCAAGGTCTGTCTGATGTGGTCGTCGGAGGTCACCTATCTTGCTGACGTGTAAATATTAAAATATAAAAATATCACCACCTATAGAAAACGCGGGATATAAACACATCTCAGGGCACAAATTTTTATTTTTAGTGGTGGTATTTTTTTAATTATTTTATTTTTACACGTCAGTAAGACAAGTGAACTACAATGACCACATCAGATGAATTTTGCCGAAAATGATGACGCAAAATATTTTTAACTATTAAGTGAAAGTATGTGTTAAATTTGGAGAGAGAGATAACTATGTGCTAAATTGGGAATTAAACCAAAATAGTCTCATAACTTTGCACCTTTATTGAAATAGTCTCATAATTATTAACTTTTCCAATTTAGTCCCACATGTTTTCAATTTGATCCAATTTAGTCCTAAACCACAGGAGGTTGTCAAAATTGTCCAATACAACGTCGTTTTGGGCCAATTTTGACCGGAATATGTAAGACAGGTGTCCAAAACGACGTCGTTTTGGGCAATTTTGAGCGACCTCCGGCGGTTTGGGACTAATTTGGATCAAATTGAATATATATGAGACTAAATTAGAAAAGTTAGTAATTATGAGACAATTTCAATAAGGGTGCAAAATTATGGGACTATTTTGGTTTAAATCCCGTACTAAATTTGATGAAAAATAAAAAAAATATGTGCTAGATTTAATTATCTATATTTATTAATATGCAAATAATTCACCCGCGTAGGAATATTACTAAATTAAAATCAGTACGAGCATATTAAGCAAAAAAAAATTACACGAACTCCCAAATTCCGATCAGACAAATAATAAAATTAGAAACATAAACAATTACTTCACATGTCACATTTTGTTTGTCCAGAAAGTTTGGTTAAAAAATAATTGTCATTTTTCATTAATTTTCAAAATTCTAATTTCCCACTTTATTTATTTTTGAAAAAAATATATATTTATTAAATGACTATGTGATGTAGGTAAATAAAAATAAAAACTTGTGTGAATTTGAGTTCATGGTGAACTATATTTCTTTATTATCACTTTATGTATGTATACTATCACTATTGTGCATAAACTCTATAGTTGTTATGCATAAAAGTTCATATATAAAGCTGATTCACTGTAGTGTAAGTCAGAAATAAAATGCCAAATAATCAAATCTAGCCCACACTTTTCAGTTTTTATCAATTCTACATGTTTTTCTCTCTCCAAATTTAGCACATATTTTCACTTTATACTTAAAAACATTCCCGGGCTCCATTTTTTGCAAGGTTCGTTTGATGTGACGTATAAATATTAAAATAAAAATGAAATATATCACCACTTATCATTAAAAAATAGTGACCATAGATTTTTTATATCCCGTATTTTATAATTTTAGATGGTGATATTTTATTTTTTTTATTTTAATATTTACACATCAATAAAATAGACAAACTCTAACGATCGTATCAGACGGACCTTGTTGAAAATGATGACTCGAGATATTTTTTAAGTATTAAGTAAAAATATATTTTAAATTTAGAAAGAAAAAAATATGTACTAAAATTGATGAAGAACAAAAAAAATTGGACTATATTTGATTATTGAGTAAGTTTAGTGTGAAAATTTTCATGTATGGAAATTTATAAAATTGTCCTAAATCAACTATTTACACCCTAAACACTAAATAATGAACTCTAAATTATGATCTATTCGGGTCGGGTGAACTTGGGTCGAGTGAACCATGAACAACTCAATTTTATTTTACCTTCATCAATTATATAATTTTTTTCATGTATGAAAATTTTCATAGTAGACTTTGTCTTCATTATTTGGCCGTAATAGAATAACAAAAGATACATACTTATTGACTTATTTTTATTACTATTAAATTTCTTTAAGACAAATAAAATGGTACGGACGGAAGCTAGGAATACATTAACTGGAAGCTAGGACTACATTAACAACGACTAATGAGCAAGCAAAGACTATTTAATATCTTATCCCGTAATTCCCATTATAGGAAAAGTTCTGTACTCTTTCACAAAATATGTGGGCCCGGAGCACCATTTAATAGGAAACATTGTTAATTACCACGTGGGCAACTTGTGAAGGGGCGATAAATTCAATTCTATTAAATGGTCAGGGAGGATCACCTCTAGTTGAGGGAAACATTGTTAAATACCTCTAGTTGCGTGGTCAGGGAGGATCACCTCAATCGAGGGATACATGTACAGAATTTTTTTAAGTGATTAATATTAAGTTTGATTGAGAGTATTAGTTTCAAATTACAGGAGTACCAATTTTTTAAAAATAAAAATAAAATTACGATATTTGACTAACTTTTATTTCGTAATTAATTACAAATGAGACACACTTGCATCAGACGGCTAAAAAAGAATAAATTGTAATTTAATGACATAAAATAATATTTACTTTTACATGGACTATTTATAACTCTACTCCTAATATAAATAAGAGATGAAATGTATAAAAGTAGGCACATTACTAATATATAAATAAGAGATGAAATGTATAACAGTATAAGTAGGTTGTTGGGAAATGAATTTAATAAAGAGGATTTTGATTAGATCTCAAAACCCCTGAGTATGACATGTTCAGGATAATCTTGATAGATGAGTCAGGATTCAGTTTTAGAGTGTTCAAGATATTATCTGCACCGTGTATAGTCGGCAGATATAGAACAGGTTAGATTCTGAAGACTCAGTAAGAATCTGAAGTTTCAGTATGAAACTGAAGTTTCTGAAGACTCAGTATGAAACTGAGAATATGAAGACTCAGTATGAATCAAGAAACCTGAGACTCAGTATGTCAATGGACACTGAGGCTCAGATAGACCTGAAGGCTCAGAGAAACTGAAGACTCTGTATGAAGACTCAGTATGTCTCTGAAGACACTGAAACTCAGAGAATCCTGAAGGAACAGTAATTACTGAAGACTCAGTAATTACTGAATACTCAGTATAAACCTGAATGTTCCGAAGCGAAGAAACTGAGGAATATAGCCATTGGAATTCAGCTGACGTGGACCAATGAGAGGAAGACAACCAGCCTGGAAAAGCTGCAGAACTTACAAAGAATAGTATGGATTTGAATGTGATTCTCTCCAACGGTAACATTCAAATCCACACTATAAATACAAGATCTTCCATCAAATTATGTGGTGGATGCGTGGAGAATATGCACAAGATGCTACAGAGCCAAGAGCGTTATAGTCAAGCATTCCCACCCTAGAACACAAGTCTGTAGATATACAAATATATTCAAAGAGTGTTCTAGAACTCAATCTAAGCAACCCACGATGTATCCTAAGCTTAGATAGATTTTCCCAATCTTAGCATTGAGGCTAAACAAATGTAAGGGAAAATCTCACCATAGTTGGAGACAACACTAAACCCAAACCCCATTCTCGTAAGAGATAACTAGTGGTGAAGTGAGGTAGTTGTTAGGCAATCCCGAGTGAGGGTGATAAGTCCCGTTGGAGTGTGAACTCGTTAAACATCTAGAGGCGAGCCCGAGAGGGTGATAAGTCTAGTTTGAGTAAGTAAACTACAGAGGTAGTCAGAAAGCTCAAAGTAGAAAGGTTAGTAAACTACAGAGGTAGTAAGAAAACCTTAGGAAATGTTTGAAGGAATTTCCCTAGGAACAGGGAGAGTGGATGTAGGAGCTTGAATCTCTGAACCACTATACGTTGTTGTGTTCTTTACTGCTTTACGTTCTTATCTTGTCATATGCATTCGGTTATAAGCAAAACACAACACATGAGCTTAAAACGCAAAAATCTGGAATCACCATTCCTTCACCCCTGTTTTTATATGCATCGCACGACATGTTTGCTTCCGCACGCGCAAAATGGGTTTTTCACCTGGCCTATCAATTGGTATCAAAGCCGAAGTTCTAAAGTTCACTAATTTCAAAAGTGAACATCTGAACTGATCTTTTTAAAGAAAACCCGTTTCTTTAAAGATGCATATATTTTAATGTTTTGGCGTCATTATCTAAAAGGATGTCAAAACATTATCAACTTGTGTTAGTCAAGCTAATTTACAGATAACAAGTTGAGGGGGAACGAAAGAACAAGTTGAGGGGGAACTCTAGGAATCAGAAGTAGATGATCGAGATCAGACGAGGCTGCAGACGAGACTGATCGAGATCAGATGAGTTCGGAGTCAAACTGATGAGCTGTGCAAATCTGAAGAGAAGAAAAGCTAAGCCAGCAAATCAGAAGAGAAGGTTGCAAATCAGAAGATGAGCAGATGAGACTGATCGAGATCAGACGTGATCGAGATCAGATATGAAGATGAGCAGATGAGACTGATCGAGATCAGACGTGATCGAGATCAGACGTGATCGAGATCAGATATGATAAACCTGATATGCAAACCTAATATGATGACCTGATGCTATCCTGATATGTTGATCTGATCAATGAATTGATCGGATCGCAAAAAGAAGAAATCGGATACTTTGAGTAAAAGTGATTTGAGGCTCAGTAAGTAAAGTGAACTGAGACTCAGTATAGGTCAAGAGACCTGAGGGTCATTAAGTAAAAGAGACTTGAGGGTCAGGATGTCTGAAGTCAGAAGAACTGAACTCAGTCAGCATGAGTGTCAGTATGCCTGATCAGACAAAGTCCGTTAAAGAGGAATGAAGAGCCAGAGCTGAAGAGCAAAGAAGACTGAAGATCAAGACTGAAGACTCTTGTAATTCTTTATGTTTTTGTCTTTATTTTCTGATAAGTTCATTGTCAACTGTAATAGTCTATCATACATCAATGAAACTTTATCTTTTATGCTCAAAGATAATACCTCATTATCTTTTTTAAATGTCTTTACTTTTGATATGCCTGATTATTGTTGGGAGATTGTTTGTTGGGAGATATACCATTCTTGTAATAGGAAAAACTGAAACCTGAGTATAGGTTAAGTGTTTTGTAAACAAGATGGTTTTGACATCATCAAAAAGGGGGAAATTGTTGGAAAATGAATTTAATAAAGAGGATTTTGATTAGATCCCAAAACCCCTGAGTATGACATGTTCAGGATAATCTTGATAGATGAGTCAGGATTCAGTTTTAGAGTGTTCAAGATATTATCTGCACCGTGTATAGTCGGCAGATATAGAACAGGTTAGATTCTGAAGACTCAGTAAGAATCTGAAGAAACTGAAGTTTCAGTATGAAACTGAAGTTTCTGAAGACTCAGTATGAAACTGAGAATATGAAGACTCAGTATGAATCAAGAAACCTGAGACTCAGTATGTCAATGGACACTGAGGCTCAGATAAACCTGAAGGCTCAGAGAAACTGAAGACTCTGTATGAAGACTCAGTATGTCTCTGAAGACATCAAACTCGAGAGAATCTCGAAGGAACGATGATTATCAAGACTCAAGAATTAATGAATACTAATATAAACCTGAATGTTCCGAAGCGAAGAAACTGAGGAATATAGCCGTTGGAATTCAGCTGACGTGGACCAATGAGAGGAAGACAACCAGCCTGGAAAAGCTGCAGAACTTACAAAGAATAGTATGGATTTGAATGTGATTCTCTCCAACGGTAACATTCAAATCCACACTATAAATACAAGATCTTCCATCAAATTATGTGGTGGATGTGTGGAGAATATGCACAAGATGCTACAAAGCCAAGAGCGTTATAGTCAAGCATTCCCACCCTAGAACACAAGTCTGTAGATATACAAATATATTCAAAGAGTGTTCTAGAACCCAATCTAAGCAACCCACGATGTATCCTAAGCTTAGAGAGATTTTTCCAGCCTTAGCATTGAGGCTAAACAAATGTAAGGGAAAATCTCACCATAGTTGGAGATAACACCAAACCCAAACCCCATTCTCGTAAGAGATAACTAGTGGTGAAGTGAGGTAGTTGTTAGGCAATCCCGAGTGAGGGTGATAAGTCCCGTTGGAGTGTGAACTCGTTAAACATCTAGAGGCGAGCCCGAGAGGGTGATAAGTCCAGTTTGAGTAAGTAAACTACAGAGGTAGTCAGAAAGCTCAAAGTAGAAAGGTTAGTAAACTACAGAGGTAGTAAGAAAACCTTAGGAAGTGTTTGAAGGAATTTCCCTAGGAACAGGGAGAGTGGATGTAGGAGCTTGAATCTCTGAACCACTATACGTTGTTGTGTTCTTTACTGCTTTACGTTCTTATCTTGTCATATGCATTCGGTTATAAGCAAAACACAACACATGAGCTTAAAACGCAAAAATCTGGAATCACCATTCCTTCACCCCTATTTTTATATGCATCGCACGACATGTTTGCTTCCGCACGCGCAAAATGGGTTTTTCACCGGGCCTATCATAGGCACATTAAAAATACATTAATTTTACTTTTATATTGGCAAATAAAGGTAGATTCTACTAAAGAAGATAAAAGCAAATCCAGATGAACCCGGTTACATGTAATATTCTATATGGTGGTGTAGACAAGTTGAGCAAATTATTGGATAGCCAATCCAATAGTAAATCCCACTTTAATTAACAACTTTCCCTTGTATATATAAACCCCCCAACACCTTAAACAAACATCAAAAACCAATTCCCAACTCCAAAATGGGTGTATCATCAGCCTCATTCTCAACAGCCATGTACGTACACAATTTCCACACTTCAAGAAGATCCCTACTCCCATACACCCCACCGCCCCCTTCACCAAACCCTAACAACACTTTCGACACAAACGTAGTAATGGTCCTCTCGGTCCTTCTATGCGCCCTAATTTGCTCTCTCGGCCTAAACTCCATCATCCGGTGCGCCCTCGTGGCCACGCCCGACTCCAACTCCCCCTCGGCTCGACTCGCCAACACCGGGATCAAGAAGAAGGCGCTCAAGACCTTCCCGGTCGTAAACTACGCGGCAGACCTCAAGCTCGACTCCGAGTGCGCCATCTGCCTTTCGGAGTTCGCCGCCGGCGAAAGAATTAGGGTTCTGCCCACGTGCCACCACGGTTTCCACTTGCGGTGCATCGACAGGTGGCTCGCCTCACACTCCTCGTGCCCCACGTGCAGGCACTGCCTCATTCACACGTGCAATAAGATTGTGGGCTCCACCACCGATAATCATCTCCCCCCACCGGCATCCTTTCAACATAATGTTGTTATCACCATTCAGCCTCTGCAACGAGAAGGTTTGATTTTAAATCATCAAACTTAACTCTTCTATAGATTAGATAGATAGATAATATTACTTGTATCTTCATAGTGGGGGCGGGGATCGATAGTGCTGTAAATAGGTGGAAAGTGCCAACATTCTGCACTAGGTTTTCATGGGGAACATATATCAGTGTAGTATAAAGTGTGTGTAAAATTTGCCACGAATATTGGATGTCCCATCAGATGTCACAGCTGCCTCGACTAATATAAATAAAATAAGAGATACTCACTCCATCTCAATCTTGACCACTTGATTACTGTGTGCTCGGAGTTTAAGAAAATTTTATTTATTAATATTTTATGTAATAAAATGTTGGCGGTAGAAAGAATTTTTTATTAATATTTTATGTGATAATTAAAGTGATAAAGTATTGAAGGTTAAAAAGAATTGTTTATAAGTATTTTATATGATAAAGTGAGTATTTCCATTTAAGAAATGTGTAGTCAAGATTTGAACGCCTAAGACGAGAATAGTGTAGTTAAAATTGGGATGGAGGGGGTATAATTTGTTATATTTTTTGCGAGATTAAAGTAAATTTTGGGCCCGCTCGTTGAAATTTATGTTAGTCGAGCCAGATGTGATGTCCGATGTGGTATCTAACGTGGTAGAGGTGAATGACTCAGGTTGCCACATTAGTCCATAGACGTCGGAATGTATCTAATTGCAAGAATTTGAAATATCGTATATCAAATTAGAAACACTATATGCTCGATCATGATAAAATAAAAGAAAACGTGAAAAAAATATTGTGTTTATTATGAAACATTAAATAAAATGTACGTAGATGTCCAATTGGATCTCTAAGAAAACACATAAATTGATCCGTACAAGACTCATAAACTCTTACGTGCATGAATTTATCATTAAATATCTTTTGAACTTGTATTAATTATATGTTTAATAAATATATGGAGTTCTCTATACATATAATATAGTTCATGATATGTCAGTTTCATTTGCAATCTCAAAAAATTGAATCAAAAGAATTCTTCCTATGGTGTCTTCTCTCTCCTTCTCCTTCTCCTTCATTCTTTATTCTATATATATATATATATATATATATATATATATTTTATTAGATGTTTTACAATAATGTTATTTTTTTTCCAGTTAATGCTTCTTTAAATATAATATTAAAAACTAAACAAATTCTCATGTGAAAGTTATTCACCACCATACAAAATTGAATTCATACTATTACATATTCATTCACTGATAGCGACCAATCACTACATATTTTTATAAATTAGTATCATAATATTTATACACACATAAATACTACTCCCTTCGTCCCAATTTTAAGAGAAGTCTTACTGTAGTTGAGAATTTCAAGAAATAGTGATAAAGTGTTAGAGGTAGAAAAAATTGTTTAATTATTGATATTTTATGTGATAAAGTGATAAAGTAATAAAGTATTAAGGATAAAATGAGTTGTTTATTAGTATTTTATGTGATAAAGTGAGTATTTCTATTTTAGAAAAGATTCTCTTAAGATTGAGTAAAAAAAATGGAAAAAGTTGCCTTAAAATTGGGACGGAAGGAGTATGATATTATATTATTTCATAGATGCAATAATATTAATCGGTAAGTACTATAATATTAGTATACAAACATAATGATATTAATTTTATATCGGGAACAAATTTTATTGGAGACCGAGGGTGGAAACTTTTAAAAAGTTCAATGAAATGATTTCAGATATATGGAAATTAAGGGCCATACATATAAATCTAAAAATAGACCGTTAAACAGAAAGAGATATGATCAGCTGCTAAAATGTTGTCCGAGTCAACATTCACTAATAATGGCCAAACTTAAGAAACATGATTAAGTCCACTGAAATCGACTTAGCCAGTGTCTCTTCATTAACGAACAGATATGCATGCACTTTTGGTGCATTTCGCAGATAGTTTATTTTCTTTAGATATGCATGCACCTTTCAATAAAGGTGAAGCTTTATTTTAAAGACAAAAGTTTGCGTTAATTCGATATCACTGTAAACTCAAATTTTTTAGTATCAATATTATTTATATAAATTATCACTGTTATGCATAAAAATCTTGATTGTTATACATAAAAATTATTACTATTAAAAAATTAAATATTGAATTTTTTTATGCATAACAGTGATAATTTTTGCACATAACATTGATAGAATGCATATATAGACCTGATATACAGGACTAGTACTATATCTTAAAAGAGAAGGTTTCATGTGAAACTGATTTACCGCACACCACTCATACTATTGCTTGTAGAAACTAATACTATAGTAATTATAGTATTAATTTCTATAAACAATAGTATGAGTGGTGCACGGTAAACCAGTTTCACATAAAACTTTGCGATTTTAAAGTGGGTTATAATTAAATGGCATTTTCTTTTCACAAATTTATAATTTTATCATTAGTTTTTAGTTTTTTTCTATTTATCCGTTACATGTTAATTTGCTTTAATTTCTACAATTTCATCTATGATATCTTTAATTTTCACAATTGTACAAGGGGATTATTCTTCTGCTGACGTGATAATCTATCACGAATAAATTGTTCCTATTGTTATTAATATTGTTATATTCGACACAGCACCAATATTCATAATTTCTTCTAACAACTAATTTTATTGGTCAAATGTTGTTTTTGATGTTGGTGACTATTGGTTGACGATCTATAACGAACTCCAAGATTCCAAAAGGATCTACACGACTCAAGAAAAGCTGGGAGCATTCTAGATCATGCAGCTGCAATCCACAAGATAGAAGATAGCCCACTACACGGCATTTATCTGAAAGAGATCATGGAGTAGCTGGAGAAGTTTTCCTTCAAGGTGGATCTATAGATGAAGACTGCAGCGGGCATTCAAAGATGTCTATAAATAGAAGACCATACCTTTCATCACAAGGCAAGGAATAATCGAGCATCAACTGTTTAGTGCTAATATATCCAGAGCGATATGATCGTTATTTCTCATTTTACTTCAAGTGTTTTTCCATTTCGAGTAACAATAGATCATTTTATAGTGTGTGTGTGTTAGATTCAGTGAGGATTAATTTCATACACATACTTTGGTAGTGTAGGAATATACTTAGCCTTGAAATCAGAAACTTTATTTTAGATCTTAGTTTGTTATTCTATCTGCAAATCACTCTCTACAATTTGTATTTGCTACTCAATCATAGTGAAAGTTTTGTCATACGAAACTCACAAGCTATACTATAGTTTGTATAAAATTTTAATCCATTGCAAATTGTATATAAGTCTTCAGTTGTTTAAATTAGTGTTGCATTGAATGCTACAACATTCTTTACAACATCCCTTAGATTTTACACAATACGCACACTTTCATCATATAAAAAGCATAAATAAATGCACAATATTTTGATCTTTTATTTCAATTTAATGATAGACTTACTTTTAGTTTATTTATTTATAACTTAATGACAAACTTTTGTATATAATACTGTATGGATCTTAGATCCGTACAATATGCCTATTCCTGCCGCATTCTACCTATTAGGCTAAAATTTGTGAATCCTTTGCGGATCGAATCGGGTCAAACAAATATGTTTTTCCAAAATAACTTGAGCTAAAGAAAAAACAGGAAAACTTGCACCTAATTTTTGTGTTACTTATAAGAGCAAACATGTGTCATTGTTAGTACAAGTAAGTGTTACTGTGAGGATAAGAAACACCATACTTGTCTTTTTAATACATATATTTATTTTTGAGTAGCACATATAAACTATTGAAAATTGAGTTACTATATACACACAAATGTGTTAGTGTGAAGAGAATAAATATATTACTGTATGAATAAAACTAAACTCCCTATATTCCATCCGCTTCCCCCTCTATTTTTTTTTATCTAATTCTCCTTCTAACTGTTAGGGTTATACTGACAAGTATGCTTTGAATGCTACTTATGTATATAAAATTATTCTTGCACTTATTTATGAGAATAATCTTTTTATCGTTGTTGCTTTAAATATCATGAATGTTACATATTTATTGCATAACCGTTCAGTACTTTACATTGTAGATAATGTGGAATGTAGAAGATCACAGGAGATCACATTATCAGTTCCTTATATATAAGTATAAATGATTCACAACTTAGATGGAACTGAACAATCCATTGGTAAAAGTTGATGTGTAATGCTTGGATTGACTTGTTCATTACCCATAATAAATGATAATGATATGCTAAATTGGACCTACAGTGAGGAAATTCTTCTAGACTGACTTAAGAAAGAAGAATTAGACTCAGTGGTTAATGATTTCTTAATCTCTGTCACTTAAATGGGATTTTATGTAGTCAATAACTATTGCATTGATTTATTATGGGTAGTGAGTCAAAGAGACTCAATACTTTGTGTTTTGGGCAATATTATTAATTACATGACATATTGCTAAGATTTAATACAAAGAATCGTGCACTTGAAAAGTCTTGTTTGATTTTGTCCCCTTGGTGGGCTTACAAGGTTTATCATATCAAACATATATGTACAGTGGATTAAGTTCTTGTATGATACTAATTGGTGAGTTGTCCTTACTCCAAGTAAATAAAAGATATTAATTAATTAAAGCATTCAGTAGCTTAAATTAATTAATGGATAATGAATCTTGAACACGTATAATAATAACCTGGAGCTATATTTCGTAATATCCACATGTTGGTCCCAAATAACGAGTCTCACACGTGTATGTGGGGGGGGGGAATACACGTGTATAGTTTTTCAAACTTTTAAAACCTTTCTATAAGTGGGTCAGGATTCCCTGAGTTTAGGCACTAAGAAGCACAAGTACTTTGAGTCCAAGTCTACTGAGACTAGAGCTCTAAGAAGTTTTCAGTCCTTCAGATAAGCTCAACTTATGTACAATGCGAATGACCTGAATAACTTTGCACATATAACTATCTTACTGAATGCTCAGGGGAGCTGTTCAGTTTGGTAGCTATCTACACTAACTATTAAGAAGCGAAAAGTGTTGGCCTAAGTTTATACTTATTTTACTTTACTGAAAATGCTTTTCTCTTAGTTCATAAAATTGTGATTAAGGTTGTGCTTCAGTTAATGCAATACTTCAGTGGATTGGTTCCAAACTTAATGAAAACCCTTTGAATGTTCTCAGTGAAAATATGCAAGCTGTAATGTAGAACATAAAGAAAATAATACATAGGTTTATAGTGGTTCAGAGACTCAAGCTCCTACGTCTACTCATCCTGATCCTCAGGGGAATTCCTTAACAATGGAATCCACTTGGTTTATAGTGCCAAGGTACACTGATCAAATTAACCTCTCTAAGGTAATTTGATCCCAAGGAACTACTTCCTGAGTCCTAGTACCTAGTGTTATTATTAGTGTCCTAGAGAAAATCCAATTGTAAGGACATAATACTAAGATAATATTCAATATTGGTTTTAATATTACTATTTATTTAATATTAAATGTATGTCATTACACTTGTTTGAATATTATGTTTGGTTGTTTGTATTTATTCTTATTTGTGTTCCCATTAATCATTGTTGTCATTGAGATTGTGAGAACTCAAATGACTTAAGCATGATTCTCAACTAGCCCCGATTAAGGATCATCAAGAATGGAATATTGATGATGCAATTGAGATTGGTGTGCGATCTGAATCATACTCTTAGAGAGTGTAGTAAGATCTCACTTACTACGAGATACTAGGTATCTCATGATGGATGCACAAATACCTTAGAGGGTATTGGTATACCCATCCGAGAAACCGTTTGATGTAATTCCACAATATGTGTCTATGGGTGTCTTGGTTAGTGGGAGCGATGCGATACTCCTTTAACTTGAGGTCAATACGCACGACATGTGTGGAGTGATGAACTTTGACCACGACCGACGCTTGTACCCTTCCATGGGTAGATATGGCTAGGGTTGGGTTCATCACGAAGTGCATGTGCGTGATATTGAGCCAAGAATAGGATTCATTCCTCAAAGTGGATTTAGAGAGAATGCTCATCTTCTTGTCATAATTGGATCTAAGTCATCGGTCGATGCACGTCAAATTAGACTTTGTGGCTAGGTGTGACATACATATCAATTAGTGATTAGAGATAATATGATAAAGATATTTGAATAGACAGTTCATCATGTTCAAGACTTAATCGAGTATTCGCGAATGAAAGGAAGCTATCGTAATAGACCATGTTTCAGTTGCAGGTAGTTGCACATATCTCGCAACGTACCTCATATATTGAGAATGTCTGATTTATTATCTAGGATTCAATTAAGACCATTATTCATGAATACTGACGGTCAAACACGGTGAAGTGTCTATTCAAATAACTTAATCATATTATCTCTAATCACTAATTGATCACTTATGTCTCACTTGGCCACAAAGTCCAAGTTGACGTGCATTGGCCGATAACTAGATCCAATTATGGTGAGAAGGTGAATATTCTCTCTAACCACATTGAGGAATGAATCACATTCTTGGCTCAAATACCACGCACATGCATTTCGTGATGAACCCAATCCAAGCCATATCTACCCATGGAAGGGTGCAAGCGTCGGTCAAGGTCAAAGTTCTGTTAGTGTTAGTGTCCTAGAGACAATCTATTGTAAGGACATAATACTCGATGATATTCAGTTTGATTTAATATTATAGTTCATTTAATATTAATGGATGACAATACACTTGTTTGAATATTATGTTTGATTGTTTGCATTTATTCATGCAAGTGTTCCCATGAGTCATTGATGTCATTGAGGTTGTGAGAACTCAGATGAATTAAGCATGATTCTCAAATAGCCCAGATCAAGGATCATCAAGAATGGGATATTGATGATGCAATTGAGATTGGTGTGCGATCTGCATCATACTCTTAGAGGGTGTAGTAAGATCTCACTTACTAAGAGATACTAGGTATCTCATGATGGATGCACAGATACCTTAGAGGGTATTGGTATACCCATCTGAGAAGGCGATGAACATATATCTCATTAATACCCCGCAATTAATACTCTTCGATCAGATTGAGTAGGTGAATACCTTAGCCATAAATTCACTTATTACTTGAAGTTGCATTAAATCCAATCATAATGGAATCCTCCCGGAACACCTCAGATAAACTGTGTGTCCGAAAGGAGAAATCGAACCTTGTTAGACATGGTAAGGTCCATGATGAGTTTTTCCTCTCTTCCGACATTCTTATGGGGATACGCGTTACAAACCTCAATTTACATTCTGAATAGGATTCCATCTTAATCGGTTGAGCATACATCATATGAACTATGGTGTGGTAAGAAACCAACTTTCTCACATATCAAGATGTGGAGTTGCCCGCGTTTGTGAAAAGGATGCTAACTGACAAGTTGGAATCCAAATGTGAAAATAGTTATTTTGTGGGATATCCTAAGGAAACAAGAGGATATTATTTCTATCTACCTGAGAAATAAACAGTGATTGTTTCTAGGCAGACCAACTTTCTTGAAGATAATTATGTCTTTAAGGAACAAGGCCGTAAGATGATAGAACTTGAAGAAATTCAAGAACCACAAATTAACAAAGAGACTGTTATCTTGTTAAAGCAACATGACAAGGAATCAGTGGGAGCATTTAGTGGCTTTCACGGTGGGAGTCTTTCACTAGGTGATCATCTTTCAGCCAGTGGGAGCGTAATTGGAGTAAGCTTGCCAGTGCAAGAACCTCCAAGTGGGCTGAATGAGAACAACATAGTTCAAACTCCCACCAAAGAGGCATCTGAAAGTGTAGCTCTTGAGGACTCTCCGGACATTGATGAAATCGATGCACTACAAAATTTTCACGATCAGAATGTACAGCCTGTACAATCACAGCTCCGTAAGTCAATTAGGAATCGTAATCCACTCATTAGATACGGTTACCTCTTGGAGGAACTCGATAATGTGAACATACCGAATAAGGACGATCCTATTACTTACTCTGAAGCAATATAAGATATTGATTCAGGGAAGTGGCATGAAGCCATGAAATCCGAGATGGACTCGATGTATACCAATCAAGTCTGGGACTTGGTTGAGTTGCCTAAAGGGGTTAGACCCATAGGTTGCAAATGGGTCTTCAAGCATAAGATTGATGCAAATGGCAAAGTACAAACCTACAAATCTAGGTTGGTGGCGAAGAGTTATAGTCAACGCCAAGGCATTGACTATGACGAGACTGTTGGAATTTAGAGACACGTAAACACGTAATACATGATCAGCAGAAATAAACAGTTCACCAACAACGAACATATAATTGCATAAACGATTACAATAATCATAACGAGAAACCTTATAGTAATTCAATAGCAGATTTCTCAATTATGGTATCCACGTAATCCCCGTGAACAGATCTGTACAGATTTGCCAGCGTTGAATCTGAGAAGGAATTTTCTAGGAAAATTCATATTCTAGTTTTTATGGAGAAACTAGGTTTTCTTGTTGTAGTAAATAATGAATCTCGGGAAGTCATATATATAGGGAGAGACTAGCTTAAATCTTAAGTTATCTTTATTAATAAGATAATTCCTAATCTTGCAAAACAAATCTCAAAGATATGTTTTTCCTTACGGATATTTTCCTACAATAATATTCCATAATATTATTTGGGATTCCTATTTAATTAAATCTAATTAAATTAAATAGTAATAATAATTAATTCTAAATTAATATATTATTAATTCTCCATAAATTAAATATTAAATCTAATTTAATACTTAATCAACCAACTATAATCCGTACACATGAGTTACTTGATGTGTGACCCATAGGCCCTCATATATTGAGCGATTAGTCAAACTAACAGTCTTAATTAAACCCTAGACAATAAACCAGACATTCTCAATATATGAGGTACGTTGCGAGAAATGTGCAACTACATGTAACTGTAACATGGGCTATTGCAATTTCCTCATTTCATTCACAAATACTCTATTCAAATAACTAAATCAATTTATCTCCAATCACTAGTTGATCACTTATGTCACACTTGACCACAAAGTCCAAGTTGACGTGCATTGGCCAATGACTTTGATCCAATTATGATGAGAAGATGAGTATTCTCTCTAAATCCACTTTGAGGAATGAATCATTTTCTTGGCTCAACTACCACGCACATGCATTTTGTGATGAACTAAATCCAAGCCATATCTATCCATAGACGGGTGCAAGCATCAGTCATGGTCAAAGTTCATCACTCCACACATGCCGTGCGTATTAACCTCAAGTCAAAAGAGTATCGCATCGCTCCCACTAACCGAGACACCCGTAGACACATATAGTGGAACTACATCAAACGGTTGCTAAGATGGGTATACCAATACCCTCTAAGGTATTTGTGCATCCATCATGAGATACCTAGTATCTCGTAGTAAGTGAGATCTTACTACACTCTCTAAGAGTATGATGCAGATCGTACACCAATCTCCATTACATCATCAATATCCCATTCTTGATGATCCTCGATCGGGGCTATTTGAGAATCCCACTTAAGTCATCTGAGTTCTCACTTCACTCAATGACAGCAGTGATTCAAGGGAACACAGATAAGAACAAATGCAAACAATCAAACATAATATCTAATGTGTGTGATGCCATACATTTAATATAAAATAAACAATAATATTAAACCAACACTAAATATTATCTGAGTATTATGTCCTTACAATGAATTGTCTCTAGGACACTAACATTAACAGAGACCTTCTCATCAGTTGCAAAGATCAAGGCCATTTGAATTTTACTTGCGATAGCAACACACTATAATTATGAGATTTGGCAGATGGACGTCAAAACAGATTTCCTCAATTGAAACATTGATAAGGAAGTGTTTATGACTCAACCGGAAGGTTTTATATCTAAGTCGAATTATAATCTAGTATGCAAGCTAAAGAGATCCATCTATGGATTGAAGCAAGCTTCTAGGAGTTGGAATATCTGATTTGATGAAGCTTTCAAGTCTTTTGACTTCATTAGAAACTCGAAAGATCCTTGCGTTTATCGTAAACGCAACGGGAAGAATATTGTTTTCATAATCGTGTATGTTGATGACAAATTAATTTTGGGAAACAATATCCCGTTATTAAAGTTCATTAAAGATTGGTTGTCAAAGATCTTCATGATGAAGGATCTTGATGAAGGCTGCTGCATCTTAGGGATCAAGATCCACATGGATAGATCCAAGAAGATGTTGGGGCTACCACAGTCCACCCATGTAGATAAGGTGTTGAAGCGTTTTGCGATAGATAACTCTAAAAGAGGGTCTCTACCAGTAAATCATGGGATAAAGCTATCAAAGAAGGATTGTCCTTCTGTTGAAGCTGATATCAAGCACATGAAAGATGTCCTATATGCATATGCAATTGGGTCGATCATGTACGCTATGACTTGCACTAGGCCAAACGTGGCCTACGCTATCAGCATCACTGGTAGATACCAACAGAATCTGGGTAAGTCTCACTGGATTGCTGTCAAGACCATTATGAAGTATCTTAGACGAGCTAAAGAATGTTTTCTTGTCTACGGTGGGCAATCAAGTTATAAATCGCAGTCAGGTTATATTTTCAATCTCAATGATGGGCGATCAGTTAGAATAGTTCCAAGCAAGAGTCGACCGCATATTCAACAACCGAAACTGAGTACACTGCTATATTAGAAGCATTAAGAAGGCTGTCTGGATTTTATAGTTCTTGAAAAAACTAGGGGTAGTTCGGAGTGCCAGTTGTCTAATAAAGTTGTATTGAGATAATGCTGGTGCGATTGCGCAAGTAAAGGAACCGAGATCAACAAGAAGTACCAGGCTTATCATTTGATCAGAGAGATCATAAAGATATGAGAAAAAGAATTAGAACGTATTCCCACATATTTAATTTGACAGATCCTTTCACCAAAACACTGTGCGTTCATGTACACACTAGACATTTGATGGTCTAGGGGTTAGACATGTAGGTGATTGACTCTAGTCCAAGTGGGAGATTGTTAGTGTTAGTGTCCTAGAGACATTCTATTGTAATGACATAATACTCGATGATATTCAGTTTGATTTAATATTATAGTTCATTTAATATTAATGTATGACAATACACTTGTTTGAATATTATGTATGATTGTTTGCATTTATTCATGCAAGTGTTCCCATGAGTCATTGTTGTCATTGAGGTTGTGAGAACTCAAATGACTTAAGCATGATTCTCAAATAGCCCCGATCAAGGATCATCAAGAATGGGATATTGATGATGCAATTGAGATTGATGTGCGATCTGCATCATACTCTTAGAGGGTGTAGTAAGATCTCACTTACTACGAGATACTAGGTATCTCATGATGGATGCGCAAATACCTTAGAGGATATTGGTATACCCATCCGAGAAACCTTTAGATGTAATTCCACAATATGTTTCTACGAGTGTCTCGTTAATAGGAGCGATGCGATACTTCTTTGACTTGATGTTAATACGCACGACATGTGTGTAGTGATGAACTTTGACCATGACCGACGCTTTCACACGAGATTAGATTTTGGCTTTGACATGAAACCTTCCAGTTGAGTCATAAACAGTTCCTTGTCAATGTTACCATTGAGGAAAGTTGTTATGACGTCCATCTGCCAAATTTCATAATCATGATGTGTTGCTACCGCAAGTAAAATTCGAATGGACTTGATCTTAGCAAGTGGTGAGAAAGTCTCGTCATAGTCAATTCCTTCGCGTTGACTATAACCTTTCTCCACCAACCTAGCCTTGTAGGTTTGTACCTTGCCGTTTGCATTGGTCTTACACTTGAAGACCCATTTACAATGTATGGGTCTAACCCCTTTCGGCAATTCAACCATGTCCCAGACTTGATTGGTGTACATCGAGTCCATCTCGGATTTCATTTCTTCATGCCACTTCTCTGAGTCAACATCCAATGTTAACTCAGTGTAAGTTCTAGGATCGTCTTTATTTGGGATCTCCACGTCATCATCTTCCCCTACGAGGAAACCATAATATCTAGTGGGTGGATTACGAATCCTAGTAGACTTACGGAGTTGTGGTTATGCAGGCTGTACATTCTGATCGTGAAAATTTTTTGGTGTATCAATTTCATCAATGTCTGGAGAATCCTCAAGAGCTACACTTTCAGATGCATCTTGGGCGGGAGTTTGAACTATGTTGTTCTCATTCAGCCCACTTAGAGTTTGTTGTTCGGGCAATGCAACTCCAATTATGCTCCCACTGGCTGAAAGAGGATCGCATAGTGATAAACTTCCACCATGAGAGTTGTTGAATGCTCCCACTAATACTTTGTCACGTTTATTTGATAAATCATCAGTCTCTACGTTAATCTGTGGTTCTTGAATTTCTTCAAGTTCTATCATCTTACGACCTTGTTCCTTAAAGACATAGTCTTCTTTGAGGAACTTGGTCTGCCTAGAAACAATCACTGTTTGTTTCTCAGGTAGATAGAAGTAATATCCTCTAGTTTCGTTAGGATATCCCACAAAGTAACCCTTTTCACCTTTGGATTCCAACTTATCGGTAAGCATCTTTTTCACAATCACGGGGCAACCCCATGTTTTGATATGTGTAAAATTTGGCTTCTTTCCACACCATAGTTCATATGGTGTATGCTCGACCGATTTAGATGGAATCCTATTCAGAATGTCGATTGAGGTTTGTAACGCGTATCTTCATAAGAATGTTGGAAGAGAGGAAAAGCTCATCATGGACCTCACCATGTGTAACAAGGTTCGGTTCTCCTCTAGAATACACCGTTCATTTGCGGTGTTCCGGGAGGAGTCCACTGTGATTGGATTCCATATAACTTTAAGTAATCAGTGAATTCATGGCTAAGGTATTCACCTCCTCGATCTGATCGAAGAGTCTTGATACTCTTACCAAGTTGCTTCTCTAATTCAGCTTTATACTCTTTGAATTTCTCAAAAGATTTGGATTTATGTTTCATAAGATACACGTATCCGTATTACGAGAAATCAATAGTAAAAGTGATGAAGTAGCCGAAGTGACCCCTAGCTAGAGTGGGCAATGGTCCACATACATCACTGTGGATTAACTCTAGAACTTCTTTGGCACAAACCCCTTTCCCAAAAAAGGGTTTGTTGGTCATTTTGCCCTTGAGGCAAGATTCACAATTACTATAAGACTCCAAGTTGAATGGGGTTAAGTAGTCTAACTTTCTTAACCTTGCAATTATTTTCTCGTTTGCATGACCAAGTTTACAATGCCATAAGTAAGTCGAGTTTCCATGATTCCCAACGTGTAAAGCGACTTCACCCGGCCTAACTGCCCTACTATCCTTGAGACCCTGCATATTAGTACAAATGTGTAAGCCACAACCGGTATCTAATACCCAGCAGTTAGTATCATTTGTGGACATGTTTATCTCAATAACAAACATACTGTTCCAGTGGCCGACACCTTGTGTCTTCTTTTCAGGTGCTAGAACCTTGTCGTCCTTCTTCCAATGACCCTTTTGCTTGCAGTGGAGGCATACATCCTTGTCCACCCGCTCCTTCTTTTGAATTCCACCTTTGGGCTTGAGGAAATTTGGCTTAAAGCCCTTCTTAGCCTTGCTTCTTCACTTCTTCTTTCCTTTCGGAGCAGAAAAAGTAGAAACACTCACCATGAGTACAGAATTTTCCTTAGCAGTGGAAGACTCAAAAGTCTTGAGCATTTTATCAAGCTCAAGCATGGTCGATTCAGTCTTATTCATATTAAAGTTTACTACGAAACTCGAATATGAATCGGGAAGCGACTGAAGGATGGCATAAAGAGCAACATTGGTTTTGAGCTCAATGCTCAAACGACCAAGTTTCTAGATTATCCCAATCATCTTCAATACATGAGGGGAGACCTTTCCTCCTTCAGCTAGCCGACATCTGAACAGGTCTCTCATCACTTTATAAATCTCGGAACGAGATTTAGAATCAAAGATATCCTTAAGATGCTTGAGCATCTCGAAGGGGAGCATCTTCTCATGTTGACTTTGCAACTCGGGAGTCATGCCGAGCAACATAACACACTGAGCCTGAGAAGCATCCTCTTGATGCTTCTTCTGAGCTGCACCGTTAAACGCTTCAGCCTCAGGGGAAACAGGGATTGACGTGTCCAACACGTACTCAATCTTTTCTTGCCTTAGCACCAAACACACGTTTCAGTGCCAGCTCAGAAAATTTGGCCTTGCCAATTTGTTCATTTCCAGAACACTTCTCAATGACAAGTTATTCATTTCAACAATCCTAGAAAAATAAAATAAAATGAGAATTTAAACACATAATTATTATGATCAATATTCAGCAATCAAAATAAACGTGACCTTTAGATTTATTTTGTCTCCATTATTTTTACATATTCAACGACCTCATCGGAAAAATACGAATTTATATCTAATATAAATCATAATTGACTAGGATCCACATTCCTATTATTACAATATCTGCTTGGGCTAACTACTACAATAATAGAACTGGTTGGTTCCAAACCAATTGCAAAACTGTAATTCCTAGTTGATTGAACCTAGTTCAATGGGATGCCCCTTGGGCTGGTGAAACAAAGTCAAGTTGATTTACAACCATCAAGCGGTGACACTTCGTGTCCCTATAAAAGTTTCGTTAGATGTAGATCCGAGCAAAAGATTTGGGTATTAAATACTCATTGGAACGAAATCTCCGGTTTACTTTTAATTTTGATGGAAGGCATCGTTCAATTTATTGAAAATCATATTTTAGTGAGGAACGTTTTAAAGGCGGGGTATTAATTGCTTAATCGAGATCCAACATGTTAATCTACATCACATTTGAGCAACTATTGGGCGTCGCCTACCCAAACCTGATTTGATACGAGCTAACACTTATATGAGTGTGTAGGTCCTGAACGGGTTTCAGTGAGGGTGAAAGTTTAGAGGGGAGGGGTGAATAGACTTCCTAAACTTTTTCGTGGATCGGGTGTGTAAGCAAGTAATCCCGATCAGAGTGCGAAGTGAGTCAGTATGGACTGATATCCGACTTACTGATCTATCAACCAAATCAGTTCGGCCTGCCCCGTACACGTCCGCCTAGCACTTCGTGCCTTGTCCCGCGTACGTCCGGGCACTTGGTCGTCCGTCTTTAATTCTTCGTCTTCGTTCCCGATCCGGTTACAATTTATTTACAAAAAATAAATAAACCTAGATCTAGACTAGTCTATTACATTGATCAAATAAAACAAATTCTAATCTACTCGTGGATTTCTCACGAGGCAAAACGAATTCGAACGAATCGAATTAAAAATCACAATTTATATGCATGCATAAATTTAAACATTCATCAAATACCATGACAATTGGATACCTGCAAAAAAGATCTAGCAATTCTACTATCCAATTTCAAATTTAATGAAAATGAATTAAATTATAATTTAAAACTCAGAGCCCGAAACCGAGGCTCTGATACCAGTTATTGGAGAATTAATTGCCCGGATCTATTCGGGATGAATATTTAAATAAAAATTAAATTCTAACAATTATTACTAGCATGAATTAATTCTATATTAATTCAAATAATAATTCAACAACAAATCATGCATATAAACAGTTCACATAAATCCTACGCATGCGAAATTGCTACGGGTTTACGTGAACTAACCTCTCAGAGTGACAACCGTTGAGAAGATGGATCCCCTTTCATACGAACACACCAAAAGACCTTCTCAAGTATTCCCTTATCCTTGTTCAACAATCCGGTGGTTGGAACTCGCGAACAATTTAATAAAAGGAAAAATAAAATTATGTTGCACCACCTTTGTGGATTTCTAATTTTTCTAACACATGGAATTGCACTAGGGATGAAAAATTCATCCCCTATTTATAATACAAGGGGTGGCCGATTTTTGCCCTAGGAATAAGATGGGAAAATCTTTTTCTTGCTCTCCAAGAAATCTTGAATATATCCAACATATTCTTTTCTCCATATTTAAAATATTCCACAAAAATCCTAACTCCCTATATTAAGGGATTTTCGAAAATATCTCATTAAATAGGGAAGACATAGGATCTTTAACTTTTCTTGAATTTATGGGATAATCATCTATTCCAAGAATAGATATTCCATAAAATCTTTCCAAGAAAATCAAGAAAATCTTTTCTCTTTCTTCCTTTGTTGACGGTCAAATATTTTACGATTCTGATGTGGCTTGTTGAATTTGACCACCAAACAAATAAGTAATCGAACAAGAACACTGCGGGAAGAACCGTAGTTCTTCCCTGATATGTGGGTGTAAGTGGAATGAGGGAAACATTCCAGAGTTTTTTTTACAATGAAAGGTGAGGTCCTTTATATAAAGAGGACCAGCACGACAAATCATAAGCACGACAAATCGTTAAGCACGAAAAATCATAAGCACGACAAATCATGTGCATAAAGTATGACAAAACATATGCGTAAAGCACGATAAATCATCTTCCGTGTGACTCTTGACCTCCTATGGGGTCGGGTTGATTCAGTTCTTTGTGGGCCCTGCTGACGGGTGATAATTCGTCTTGCTGACGTGTGATTAATCTGGTGATTCTGACGTGTGATATATCTGAGCACAACAATAGCCCCCAAGATCGGGTTGTGACGTTGTTCAGAGCTTGATCTTGTTTCATGTCTCGACCAGATTTTATCTTTTGTTGTATCTGCAGTCACATTGTTTGCCTCCGGGCTTGCTCGGGTGCCGTATGAGATCTTGATCATTCAGAATGAGCCCCTGCATAGGCGAACCCGTTATCTTGAGTCTTTTCAGCTTGCGTGCAGGAAAACCCCGTCGTATAAGTCTTTTACGTACTTTCCGTGCTTTGAGGCCCCGTCGTCGAAGTCTCGTCTGAAGTCTTTTCTGTGCTTGTACTTGGAGGCCGTCGTGCGAGTCTTTTTCAGCTCTTTCGTGCTTGGGAGCCCCATCGTCTGAAGTCTTTTATGTCTCGTACTTGCCTAAGCCCCATCGTGATGAAGTCTTTTTCTGATCATACTTGGGGAGCCCCGTGCACACAGTCTTTTTTCACTCTTTCGTGCTTGGGGAGCCCCGCCCTAGTCTTTTGTGCTCGTGCTTGAGGGAGCCCCATCGCACGAGTCTTTTTCGTGTCTTTCGTGGAGCCCCATCGTCTGAGTCTTTTCTGATGCTCATACTTCAAGTGGGGAGCCCCATAAATCGAAGTCTTTTCGTGCTCGTGCTTGGGAAGCCCCGCCATATGAGTCTTTTTATGTCTTTCGTACATCGAGGGGAGCCCCGTTGTCTTGAAGTCTTTTTCAGGCTTTCGATTTTTCGGGGAGCCCCATCATACGAAGTCTTTTTTCAGGTTTCAGATTTCGGGGAGCCCCGTCATACGAAGTCTTTTTTTTCTTGCTCAGTGCCGGGGAGCCCCGTACAGTCGAGTCTTTTTTTTCAGGTTTCAGATTGGGAGCCCCACAGATGAAGTTCTTTTCAAACTTTGAGGTGAGCCCCATTGTACGAGTCTTTTATGTGCTTGTATTTCGGGGGGAGCCCCGTCGTATGAGTCTTTTCTCGTTCTCAGATTTGGGGGAGCCTGTCAGATGAAGTCTTTTATGTATTTTCAGACTTGAAGTGCCCCGTCAGATGAAGTCTTTTCTGTGCTTTCAGATTGAGGGGAGCCCCGCCCATCGCATCGAAGTTTTTTTCAGGTTTCGTACTTTGGGGAGCCCCATCGCATTTAGTCTTTTCTATATCCGTGGGAAAATGGTCTTCGGCGGTGGCTCGTCGGGGAGAGCCGGAATGTATCCTGCTCGAGATGAGCAGGTCTTCATGGATGGCTCATCAGAGAGAGCCGAATGGGATCCTGCTCGGGATGAACAGGTCTTCATGGATGGCTCGTCTTGGGATGGATGGCTCGTCGAGATGGCTCGTGAGAGAATGGGATCCCGCTCGGGATGAGCATGTCTTCATGGATGGCTCGTGAGAGAGAGCCAGATGGGATCCTGCTTGGGATGAGCAGGTCATCATGGATGGCTTGTCGAGAGAGTTTGAATGGGATCTGCCGGGATGAGCAGTCTTGAGATGGCTCGTGAGAGAGAGCGGATGGGATCTGCTTTCGGGATGAGCGGGTCTTGAAGATGGCTCGTGAGAGAGAGCCAGATGGGATCCTACTCGGGATTGAGCAGGTCTTCAGAGATGGCTCGTAAGAGAGAGCCAAATGGGATCGTGCTCGGGATGAGCAGGTCTTCAGAGATAGCTCGTGAGAGAGAGCGGATGGGATCCCGCGCCGGGATGAGCGGGTCTTCGAGAGATGGCTCGTAAAGAGAGAGATGGGATCTTTGCTTTCGGGATGAGCAGGTCTTGAAGATGGCTCAGAAGAGAGACCAGATGGGATCCCGCTTTCGGGATGAGCAGGTCTTGTGAGATAGCTTCGTGAGAGAGCGGATGGGATCCCGCTCGGGATGAGCAGGTCTTCAGAGATGGCTCGTGAGAGAGAGCCAAATGGGATCCTGCTCGGGATGAGCAGGTCTTCAGAGATAGCTCGTGAGAGAGAGCTAGATGGGATCCTGCTCGGGATGAGCAGGTCTTCAAAGATGGCTCGTGAGAGAGAGCCAGAAGGTATCCTGCTCGGGATGAGCAGGTCTTCAGAGATGGCTCGTCGAAGAGAGCCGGGTATACTTGAGGGAGCTAGGAGAGTTTGCGCTCATTGTCGACCACTTACGGCCTAGCAGTTTGTGACTTTCCTTTATCCAGATCGTCTTACTAGCTGTGCGATTTATAGGAGTAAATTTTGCGCTCGTCATTGACCACTTATGGCCGAGCAGTTTGTGACTGTTACCACGTATAAATCGTCTGACTGACTGTGTGGTCTTACAAGAGGGCCAAAGTCGATAAAGGCGAGCAGGTTAATGCTAATAGAGGCGGACCGGTCATGCCGAAACAAAGAGTCAACACCGAGAAGGTGGACAGGTCATCGCCGTAAAGGCCGATGATCTCATCACCAAGAAGGCGGAGAATACTTCGCTAAACGGAGGATCGACATCGCAGAGAGCGTGAGTTCACACGAGAAGAAGGTGGGTTGGTCATCTTAAAAGGCCGACGATCTCTACCGGAAGAAGGCGAGAGGGCGCTAAAATGGCGGACTGGACATCGCCGAGATAGTGGAAAGCCGATGCCGAGAAGGTGGGCTGGTCATCGCCGTAGAGGCCGACGATCTCATTGCCGAGAAGGCGGACAATACTTGCTAAAAGATCGACATGCCAGATAACGGGCGGCCGTCATCGCCAGAAGTACGACGATCTCATCGCCGAGAAGGCGAGAATACTTTTCGCTAAATCCATGATCGACATCGCTAAGATAGTGGGAAAGCCGACGAAGAAGGCGATGTCGCCAGAAGGGTAATGGTCATTACCGCCGAGAATAGGCTAAAATCAAATGGATCGACATCGCCAAGATAAGGAAAGACGAATAGCGCGGGTCGGTCGCCGCCAGAAGGGCGATCAATCTCATCGCCGAGAAGCGGAGAAAGCCGGCGATCGACATCGCCGAGATAAGGAAAGCCGATGCCAGAGAGGCATCATCGTCGTCACGTAGGGGCCGACGACCATCACGAGAAGCGCGAGAATACTTTCGCTAAAAACAGAAGGACATCGCCGAGATAACGGGAAAGCCGACTCGAGAAGGCGGCCGGGTCATCGCCATAGAGGCCGATTTATCTCATCGCCGAGAAGGCAGAGAATACTTCGCTAAAACGACGGAATAGACATTCCGAGATAGCGAAAGCCGAAATGCGGCCGGGTCGCCGCCTAAACGATCATCGCCGGAAGCTGGAGAATATTTTGCTAAATCGGTGGATCGACATCGCCGGAGATAGCGGAAATCGACGCCGAGAAGGCGGGCTGGTCGCCGCCAGAAAGGCCGACGATCTCATCGCCGAGAAGGAGGAGAATTTTCGCTAAAACGGCGGATCGACATCGCCGAGATAGCGGAAAGCCGACGCGGAAGGCGACCGTCATCACCAGAGGAAATAACATCTCATCGAAGCGTGGGAGAATACTAAAACGGTGGACCGGAAACGCCAAGATAGGAAAGCCGACCAGAATCCGGGCCGGTTGCCGCCAGAAGGCTAACGATTCACGCGAAGGCGGAGAATACTTTGCTAAAATGGCGATCGACATCGCCGAGAGAGTGGAAAGCCGACGAGAAGAAGGCGGCCGGGTTGTCGTCATAAAGGCCGACGAGATCTATTGCCGAGAAGCGCAGAGAATACTTTCGCTAAATTCCGGTGGATCGACATCGCCGAGATAGCGGAAAGCCGACGCCGAAGGCGGGCTGGTCGCCGCCGAGAAGGCCGGACGATCTCTATCGCCGGTAGCCGAGGAGAATATTTACTAAACGGGCGGATCGACATCGCCGAGATAGGAAAAGCCGATGCCGAGAAGCGCGGGCCGGCTATCGCCATAGAGGATTTATTTATCTCATCGCCGAGAAGGCAGAGAATACTTTGCTAAATCGGCGACCGACATCGCCGAGATAGACGAAAGCCGGATGCCAAGAAGGCAGGTGGTCGTCGCGAGAGGTCGACGATTCATCGCCGAGAAGGCGGAGAATACTTTGCTAAACGGGGACCGGCATCGCCAGATAATGAAAAGTCGACGCAGAGAAGGTAGCTGGTCGCCGCCAGGAAGGCCAACGATCTCATTGCCGAGAATGTGGAGAATACTTCGCAAAATGGCGGATCGACATCGCCGAGATAGCGAAAGCCAACGCCGGAGAAGGCGGGTTGGTTGTCGCTAAAGCGCCGACGATCTCATCGCCGCTGGGCGGAGAATACCGCTAAACGCTGGACCGACATCGCCGAGATAGCGGAAAGCCGACGCCGAGGGGGCCGGTCGTCGCCATAGAGGCCGACGATCTCATCGCCAGAAGGCAGAGAATATCTCTAAAATGGCAGACCGACAGGCCGAGATATGGAATTTTCGACTAAAAAGGCGGATCGGTCATCGCCGAAGGCCGATGATCTGAAAGCCGAGAATACTTCGCTAAAAATTGCGCATCGACATGGCCGGGAGATAGCGTAGCCAACGCCGATAAGATGGGTTACGCCGAAGGCCGACGATCTCATCGCCGAGAAGGCGAGAATACTTTTTTACTAAAATACGGATCGACATCGCCGAGATAGACGAAAGCCGATGCCGAAGAAGGGCCGTTGCCGCCAGAGGCTAATTTATTCATCGCCGTCGAGGAGAATATTTCGGAAAATCGACATCGCCGAGATATGAAAGCCGACGCCGGAGAATCGGGCCGGTTAGATAGGGAATTTATCTTCGACGAGAAGCGTGGAGAATATTTCGCTAAAACGGGTGGATCGATATCGCCAGAAAAGGCCGAAGGTGGGTCGGTTGCCGCCAGAAGGCTATCGATCTCATTGCCGAGAATGTGGAGAATACTTTCGCAAAAATGGCGGATCGACATCGCCGAGATAGCGGAAAGCCAACGCCGGCTGGCGGGTCTGGTTGTAAAGGCCGACGATTCATCGCCGGAAGCGCGAGAATACTTTCGCTAAAACGGTGGATCGACATCGCCGAGATAGCGGAAAGCCGACGCCGAAGGCGGGCCGGGTCGTCGCCGAAGAGGCCGGTAGCGGTGAATATCTTTGCTAAAAGGCGGACCGAGAATAGCGGCTAAAATGGCAGCATCGACATCGCCGAGATAGAGAAAATCGACGCCGAGAAGGCGGGATCGACATCGCCAGATAAAGGCCGATGCTCTCATTGCCGACGAAGCGCGAGAATACGCCGCTAAAACGGCGATCGACATCGCCGAGATAGCGAAAGCCAACGCCGAGAAGATGGGCCGGTCGCCGCCAGAAAGGCCGCATTTATCTCTATCGCCGAGAAGCGGAGAATACTTTACTAAAATGCGGATCGACATCGCCGAGATAAGTGGAAAGCCGACGCCGAGAAGGCGGGCTGGTCGTCGCCGTAAAGGCCGACGATCTCATCGCCGAGAAGGAGGAGAATACTTTGCTAAAACGGGCGGACCGACATCGCCGAGATAGCGAAAAGCCGACGCCGCTAAAAGAAGGCCGGTCATCGCCGAAAGGGTCGACGATGATCTCATCGCCGAGAAGTAGGGAGAATATTCGCTAAAATAATGGATCGACATCGCCGAGATAGCGGAAAACCAAAGGCCGGTCGCCGAAAAGGCCGACGATCTCATCGCCGAGAAGCGCGGAGAATATTTACCAAAACGCGGATCGACATCGCCGAGATAGCGAAAGCCGACGCTGAGAAGGCGGCGCCAGAAGGCCCACGATCTCATCGCCGAGAGCGAGGAGAAGTTTCGCTAAAATACGGGATCGACATCGCCGAGATAGCGGAAAGCCGACGCCGAGAAGGCGGGCTGGTCGTCGCCGTAGAAGGCCAACGATCTCATCGCCGAGAAGGCGGAGAATACTTTCGCTAAAATGGCGGACTGGACATCGCCGAGATAGCGGAAAGCCGACGCCGAGAAGGCGGGTTGGTTGTCGCCGTAAAGGCCGACGATCTCATTGCCGAGGAAGGCGGAGAATATTTTCACTAAATCGGGCGGATCGACATCGCCGAGATACCGAAAGTCGACGCCGAGAAGGCTGGGCTGGTTGCCGCCAGAAGGCCGACGATCTCATCGCCGGAAGGAGGAGAATATTACTAAAACGGCGGATCGATATCGCCGAGATAGTGAAAAGCCGATGCCGAGAAGGCGGGCTGTCATCGCTTATGAGGATGACGACCATCATCATCAGAAGAAGCAGAGAATACTTTTTAAATCGGCGGATCGACATCGCCGAGATAGCAGTAAAGAAGGTCGTTGGTCGTCTCATCGCCGAGAAGGCAGGCCGTCGCCGCCAATAGCGAGGCCGATTTATCTCATCGCCGAGATAGCGGAGAGAATCGCCGAGATTACGAAGGCGTCGTTGTCGCGACCGGACATCGCCGGAGAGAATAGCTAAACGGGCGGATCGACATCGCCGAGATAAGACGCCGAGAAGGTGGGGTCGTCGCCAGAGAGGCCGACGATCTTCATCGCCGAGAAGGGGAGAATATCGCAAAAATGGCGATCGACATTGCCGAGATAAGGGTTCGACGCCGGAAGCTGGCCGTCATCGCCAGAAGGCCGATGATCTTTTCGCCGAGAAGGCGGAGAATACTTCGCTAAAATTGCGATCGACATCGCCGAGATAGCGTAAAGCCAACGCCGAGAAGATGGGTCGGTCGCCGTAGAAAGGCCGACGCATCTCTATCGCCGGTAGCGCGGAGAATACTTACCAAAATGGCGACCGACATCGCCGAGATACGGAAAGCCGACGCCGAGAAGGCGGCTGGTCGCCGCCGAGAAGGCCGCATTTATCTCATCGCCGAGAAGGTGGAGAATACTTTTCGCTAAAATGGCGGATCGACATCGCCGAAGAAGGAAAGCCGACGCCGGAAGAGGGCTGGTTGCCGCCATAAAGGCCGACGATCTCTTATCGCCAGAAGGCGGAGGATACATCGCCGAGAAGGCGGAGGATACTTCGCTAAAACGGCGGAATGGACATCGCCGAGGTAGCGGAAAGCCGATGTTGAGAAGCGCGTAGCCTTTTTGCTATTAAGGCCGATTTATCTTCATCACCGAGAAGGCGGAGAATACTTAGCTTAAAATGGGCGGATCGACATCGCCGAGGGAAGCCGAAAGTCGATGGTAGCGGGGCCGGCCATCGCCAGAAAGGCCGGCGATTTCATCGCCGAGAAGGCGGGTAGTGCCACCAATACGCGAAAGCATAATCGCTACCGAAGGCGGTATTACACCACGTCAGCAGGCAAAATCATTGCCGAAAAGGCGGTAGTGCTGAAGGCCAATAAAGCGGGCATAATCGCCGCCAGAAAAGGAAAAGCGCCGGCCGAAAAGGCTGGCATAATCACGCTGTTAAGTCAGACATCGCTACCGGTCAGAGGGCATAATCGTCACGGTGCGCGAAAGGCATCCGAATAGGCGGGCATAATCGTCCGAAGCGCGGTAATGTCAAATACTTAATATATGCAGCATAATCGCATATGGCTTTTGTAATTTGGCCGGTAGTGTCGTTTTCTTCTGAATGATTTCGAACATGATATGTGTCTATGTTCCACCCTGACTTCTTTCGTTTTTTGATTGTCTTATTGAGGTGCAATCAGGTTGATCGTCTTATTTAGTTGCGACCAGATGGGTTAACTTATATGCAACCCCCCTTTCTTGTTTCGTGATCGTCTTAATAAGGCGCGATCACTATTCGTACTCGGGTCGTCTTATTTAGCTGAGACCCCGTACTCATCACTCGCTTTGCTGGGGTATCTGAGTACAAACTGTTTCGTCAGGTGAACATAAACTTTGACTCGTTCGTCTTTGTTCGGGTCGTCCGGCTTAGGTGCGACCATTTGTAGGCACGGCCAAAATGAATGAAAATAAATGAATGAATGAAAAGCCACGAGGGCATAAACATAATAAACCTGGTGGGGTGGGTAAAATGACTACCCGTAGATTCTTTTAGTAGCTCGCGAGACTCCGGGTGCTCGTCTAATTTTCTTTTCTCGAACTACTGGCGCTGCCTTTTTTTTTTTTTTTTACTTGGGCCGAAAAGTTGGGCCCAAAAATTAAACAGCCAACAGCCCAGGCCCATATCTTAATCAATCCAACTACTCGGGCCCCAATCCTGGGCCAATAATTAATTAAACTTGGGCCCAATTTATGAAGTCAAAACCCAGCCCCACATTCATGAAATCAGGCCAGCTACTTGGGCCCAATTTTAATTAAATATTAATGGACTGAATAATATTGTGGCTCAATATTGTAATTCAGAGCCCATTGAGAGGTCAAATCTTAATTCTCCTAAAGGTCCCACAAGTAGCCCAACATAAGTCCATTAACAATAAGGTGATTAAAATAAAAGAAATAATTTGTTGTCCACATTAACTATTTTCGAAAATTAAGGAGAAAAGAAAGAGGATCTCTTGAAAATATTTTATGGAAAGAAGATAATTTTTCATAGAAAGCAAGATTATCTCATAAATTCAAGAATCTTTGACTTTGTCTTTTTCACTTGGTTTTTTCGAAAATTATGGAAAAATAAGGAGGAAGATTCCTCAACCAGGAAAGCTTTCAGGGTATTCAACAGACGAACTCTGGTTGTGGAAGAAACACCTCACGTGGTCTTTGATGAGACATCATCTGAACAGAAGAAATCTGCCTCAGAACAAGCGGTACTAGATCAACCAGTACCTGATGCTCAGAAAATGGATCAGTTAAGTATCAAAAAAAGGAATCAGATCACGTAACAGTGTATATTCCCAACTTTGATCTTGATGATTCACCAGGTCAATCAGACCCCAAGTTACATACAACTGTCGATGAAGAAGCTGGCACAACTGAGACAGTAACAACTGAACCATCTGGTTCAGGGGGAACACCTGATATTCTGGTGGACAAACATCAGTTTATGATGATTCCAACATCAGCTGAGACATGTCCATGCCAAGTGGATCCTATTAATATACCTCTCCCAACCTCTAGTGACTCAATATCAGATGAGGATGATAATATCCAAACTAATATAAATCAGGTAAGAAGGACTTGGTTGAGAAACCATCCAACTGACCAGATAATCGGCAATCCGAATGCCCGAGTCCAAACTAGACATCAGATTTGTGAAAGTACTATGTATTGTTGTTACCTGTCTTTGAAGGAACCTACCACAACATAAGAAGCTCTACAAGATGCCAGCTGGATTCTAGCTATGCAAGAAGAACTAGAGCAGTTCGAGAGGAATCAAGTTTGGGAACTTGTAGACGGACCAACTCATCAAGATGTGATTGACACTAAGTAGGTTTTCAAGAACAATAGGGATGAGAATAATGTCATCACCAGAAATAAGGCAAGACTTGTTGTGAAGGGGTATTCACAATTAGAAGGGATTGATTATGATGAGACCTTTGCACCAGTCTCTCGCCTGGAAGCCATTCGTCTATTTCTGGCATATGCTGCCCACAGAGGGTTTACTGTGTATCAGATGGATGTAAAGAGTGCATTCTTAAATGGGGTACTAGCGGAGGAAGTTTATGTAGAACAACATCCAGGCTTTGAAAAAGGCAACCAAGTGTACCATTTAAGAAAAGCTCTTTATGGTCTGAAACAGGTTCCCCGAGCTTGGTATGATACACTATCCTAGTTCTTGATAGACAGTGGATTCACTAAAGGAATTATAGACAGAACCTTGTTCAGAATAGAAGATGGTGAAGACATTCTGATGGTTCAGATCTATGTGGACGATATCATCTTCGGATCTCCCAACAAAAGCTTATGTGATAAATTCAGCAAACTGATGCAAGGGAAGTTCGAGATGCCCATGATGGGTCAAATGAATTACTTTCTGGTTCTTCAAGTTAAACAAAGTACAGAAGGTATATTCATCTTTCAGGCAAAGTATACCAGGAATTTGTTGGCTAAGTTTGGAGTTCAGAACAGCAAGGTAGCCAAAATTCCTATGATGGCTGGATTCAAGATGGATCCAGATGAAAACGGTCAGAAAACTAATCAGAAAGAGTGTAGGACTCTCATTAGATCATTACTATACTTGACTGCTAGCAGACCAGATATAACTTTTGCAGTAGGTGTATGTGCCAGATTTTAGGCAAATCCGATGCAAAGCCACCTCGAAGCAGCTAAGTGGATTCTTAAGTATCTGAAGGGGACAGTAAACCTTGATTTATTCTACCCATCATATGATAATCTAGAGCTTAGTGGGTATTCTGATTCTGATTATGGAGGTTGCAGAATAGACAGAAAGTCAACCTCAGGTACATGTCAGTTCTTAGGAAGTAAACTGATCTCTTGGTTTTTAAAGAAACAAACATCTGTTGCCACATCTACTACTGAAGCAGAATACATGGCAGCAAGAAGCTGTTGCTCCCAACTGGTCTGGCTTAGTCAGCAGCTGAGGGATTACAACATTGTAGCTACGAACGTTCCTATATTCTGTGACAGTAATAGTGCTATTGCAATCACTTAGAACCCAATTCTACATACAAGATGCAAGCATGTGGATGTCAGACATCATTTCATAAGAGATCATGTGGAAAAGAAGAATATCAGAATGGAAAAGATCCATACTGATAAGCAGAGAGCTGATATCTTAACCAAGCCACTAGCTGAAGTCAGATTCAGAGAACTATGTAATGAGCTAGGACTTCTGGACTTAGGAGAAGACGCACCAAATTTCTTTGGTGGATTGGTCTCCAAGACCAGTTGGTTAAGAAACTAACCAGAAAAGAAGAATCAGTTGAGAAATGGAATCTTAACTGATCAGGAAGGATCAGTCAGGAACTGATCAGAAAAGGGATAACAGTTGAAGGGGGAACTTCAACTGATCAGATAGGATCAGAAGGAACCTGATCAGAAAAGTGTGATATTGTTGGGAAAATATTAAGGGTTAGACTACAATCAATAAGGTCAACAGTAATCAAGCAAGCCAGATCAGGACAACATGGTAACTGACTGATTACAATATCAGTCAGTCAGATAAGTTTTCTGATTTATCTTTCTATAAGTCTAAGCTAACCTATGCTAGTTATTGATACATAGGTTATACAAAGTAAAAACATACTTTCACGTATAACCCCAACAGTTGTTAATGTACCCATTACTTTGTGACGTCATGTCTGCAAGCATTAAATGGGTACGTGGGGTTTTTGTATTACATGCATTTATTGCGAGTTTTTAAGT